>CM035122.1:32049929-32234507 GCA_020205555.1 Panax stipuleanatus | reverse complement strand
ACAACATTTGAATACTAGTGCCCAAAACACTTAAGAGTGAGCCCAAAAATGATTTATAGGAAAGTCCAATTGTTGGCCAACTTGGAAAATACTCCTAATAACTTAATTATTCTATTGAAGCATTAAAAGAAAATAAGAAATTAGCCTATTTGGAGAGTGGGCTGCCGACAATGGGAAAGACCCACTTGGAGAGTGGTTGAATTTTTTTTAAAGTGGTTGCTTGTAAGGACTAGAAAGGAGTACAAGAAGCATGGCCATTTCACCCACTTTGTACTTAAAATTATTACTTGTGTAATTAAGCAAGCTAGGCAAATGATGGTCAAATCTATAGATATAAGTTATATATCTATAGATTTTGTAAGACATAAGTCCTTAGAGAGCAAAGTTAGTATATTGTTGTCTTCATATTTTTTTCAAGTCTAGATAGAGTTTGAGAGCAAAAATATTAGAGAGAAGGAAAATCAAGAGGGACAAATAGAGGAGGTGCACGGCAACTTGTGAGAAGAGTTTTTGGATGACCAACAACTATATCTCCTACTTTGGAAAGCAAAGAAAGATAGCCTTTAAGAGCAAAAGGTATAAAAAAAAAACTCTAAAAACTAATCTTGTATGCTTTGAGTATTTTTATGGAGTTCAAGCTTTGAATATCTAGAAGCATGCTAGAATGATAGATATAAAGTTTAATGGCTTTAACTTGTGTATTAGTATGTGTTTGTGTAGAAAAGTTGAGCAAAATGCTTGAAAACATTTTTACCGATGAATAAACCGTAACTTGTCCGTAAAAATTGCACATTTTGAAATCTACATATGATTTTTTTGTAATTTCTTTTTCTGATATTAAAGGGTTAAGTTAAGAACAAAATCCCTTTGGAATCATGCAAAAATGTTTTAAAATGAGCAAGATATGAATTTTATACCAAAATACCTCACTGTTAGAAATCTGTGCATAACAGTCCACTTCCGGCTCAATTTTAGTGACCAAAACGTGTCCAAATTTGGTGGTTGATATATGGAAATTGTAGTTCGGGAAAATACAAATCCAACGATACCAATTGGACCTAAAACGGAGTTGTAGATTTTATTTTGTGGAGGTTTTAGTGAAGGACCCCGAAACTGTCAACAAAGGCTAAAATATTTAAGAAAAATATAGAAAATGACCGGTTCAGCATTTTCTGGCGAACCGGAAAATTTTCCGACGACCGGTTCACCTACTTTCCGACCGGTTCTGGTGGTGAGTCCAGGACCCAAAATTTTCTAAAATTATGTAGAATATTAAAATATTTTATTCAGAATTTTTCTGAACAGTTACGTAATTATTGGGTAATTAATGGTTTAAATGCATTTAAAACCTACTAATTAATAATCATTAATGCCACTAAATTATTATTAAACTAATTACATATAATTTAAATATAATTAACTATTTAATTATTATTTAAGAAATATTAAAGTGATAATTAAGTAGAATTAGTGATAAGAAACTAACTATTGATTATTTAATTAAGATTAAATAATAAATAGAGTTAAACAATTGATTAATTATTATTTAATTAATATTAAATAATAATTAAAGAATATTTAAGTAAGATTATATAATAATAATGTAATTACTTACTTATATTGAAATAAAATTTATAAAATAATTATTTATTATTTAATTAATATTAAATAATAAATAATAACAATAATAATTAATTATTCTTAGATTAATAAGAAAGAATAATTAAAAACTTATGAAGTAAATTAATTATTTATTATTCAAGGATAAATAATTAATTAATATTTATTATTTAATTAAGATTAAATAATAAATAAGGATCAGTATTAATTAATTATTTATTATTTAATATTAAATAATAAATAAATATAAATATTAATTAATTATTATTTAATTAAGGTTAAATAATAGTTAAAGACTAATAAAGTTAATACATTAATTATTTATTATTTAATTAATATTAAATAATAAATAAAGATAAATATTGATTAATTATTATTTAATTAGTGTTAAATAATAATTAAAGACTAATAAGATTAATAATATTAGAGAGAGACTAAAATATTATTAAATAATTAATAATATTAGGAAGCGAATAGAATATTATTACAAGGTTAATAATATTGTTCAAGCGTTAAGATACTTACTTAATAATAATATTATCAAGGGACAATAATATTATTAAGGAATTAATGTGATATCTAATATTTAATTATGTGATTAATGTTAGATAATATATGAGAATAATAATGTTATGAATAATTATATGTTATACTAATTGAAGGATCTATGATAGGTCTTTCCAAAGAGGATAAGTTAAATTCTTTAAGCGGATTATAGAATTGCGTAGCAGTAGTCCGCAGACAAGGCAAGTTCTTTAACTCAAACTCGAGTTATTATTTCAAAGCATGTTAGTGGATAATTATTGTTGATTATTCCACATTCCTTAATGATTATTGTTTATCGCACTTTGTGCAACTGAATTCTTGTTCTATAATTATTGAACTGTGAATCAATTAAAGTTCTTTTATTCGTGAACTGTTTATGAGATAGATCTATGCTAGTTGTGTCAGCTAGATCGAATATGTTTTAAATTTGATAAATCAAATAGATTTTAAAAGCTGTTCTTAACCAATTGATTTGGTAAGGACTCGAGACTGAGGAAAAGAACAATTCTATTAAAGCATTATATTGAAAAACAATTGTTGCTCGACTATTAAGTGTTTATGCATAATTGACCGGGTATGAAAGGCTGATCCCCTTGACTACCAAAATTTACTAAAAGGACCAGTTTAAATACTGACAACCTTAGTATATGTTCATGGTTATTTCAAACCACTCAGCATCTATTATTCAATTATTGAGACTTAATTCATGTTCTTTCACAATCGAATTCCATTGTTGAACATTGAACGTTAAATTTCTTTCTAATCATGATATATCTCCCTTGTATTTAAACTTGCTAAGCAAATTAGTTGCTTACTCTTGCTATATCATGACGTTTATTTCAGCTAAGCCAGAGGCATCAAATAAGAAAGATAAAGGCAAGGGCAAGGTTCAGGAATAGTAGTTGTTAAAGATGTTTAATTATTATCTAATCTAATATAATTAGTTATGTAAACCTTTTGTAATAGCAAAGGTAAGTTTAAGTTAAGGTTAAGAAAATCTTGGGATTATTGTTGTAAGACTTTATATTAATGAACGATGTACGTTTATTATTCCGCAATAGTTATAGAATGTTTATGATGTTGATGTATCGTGAGCACCAAACTCGATGTTAGAGAACTCGGATTTGGGGGCGTCACAACGATAGTGATGGGATTGCTCCTTTTGATGCTAATTTCAACTAGAACGAAGTAATAGGACTCATAATCATCTATATTTTGACAATTCACTAGTGAAAAAAATAATAAGGTGTCCCAAAATGAAGACTTGTGTGAGATGTACGGATCGTTGTGAAGGCACTAGTGATAGAATTGCCCCTTTTGATGCTAATCAAACTAGAACGAAGTGATAGGACTCATAATCACATCTATCTTTGACAATTTGAGAGAACCAATGAAATAATACGAAGGTCTCCCTAAATTAAGACTTGGGTGAGTTGTACGCATCGTTTTTAACGCGATAGTCATGGGATTGCTCCTTTTAATGCTAATGAAATTAGAACAAAGTAAAAGGACTTCTAATCACCTATTTCTCTGACAATTCTAGAGAACCAATGAAATAATAAGAAGCCTCCTTAAATGAAGACTTGTGTGAGATGTACGCATCGTTTTGAACGCGATAGTCATGGGATTGTTCTTTTTGATGCTAATCAAACTAGAACAAAGTTATAGGACTCCAAATTACCTCCTTCTTTGACAATTTTATGGAACCAAATAAAACAATAAGAAGGTCTCCCTAAATGAAGACTTTTGTGAGGTCTACGCATCGTTTTGGATGCGATATTGATGGGATTCCCCCTTTTGATGCTAATTTTAACTAGAACGAAGTAATAGGACTCATAATCACCTATATTTTGATAATTTGAAAGAACTAATGAAACAAGAAGAAGGTCTCCCTAAATGAAGACTTGTGTGAGATGTACGGATCGTTTTGAAGATACTAGTGATAGGATTGCTCCTTTGATGCTAACTAAACAATAACGAAGTCGTAGGGCTCATAATCACATCTTTCTTTGACAATTTGAGAGAACCAATAAAACAATAAGAAGGTCTCCCTGACTTGTGTGAGATGTACGCATCGTTTTTAACGCGATATTCATGAGATTGCTCATTTTGATGCTAATCAAATTAGAACGAAGTAATAGAACTCTTAATCACCTCTTTCTTTGATAATTTTAGAGAACCAATGAAACAATAATGATGTCTCCTTAAATGAAGACTTGTGTGAGATGTACGCATTGTTTTTATCGCGATAGTCATGGAATTGCTACTTTTGATGCTAATCAAACTAGAACGAAGTTATAGCACTCTTAATCACCTCTTTCTTTGACTATTTTAGAGAACCAATGAAATAATAAGGTCTCCTTAAATGAAGACTTGTGTGAGATGTACGCATCGTTTTGAACACGATAGTCATGGGATTGCTCCTTTTGATACAAATCAAACTAGAACAAAGTTATAGGACTCCTAATCACTTCTTTAACAATTTTAGAGAATCAATGGAACAATAAGAAGGTCTCCCTAAAAAAAGACTTGTGTGAGATGTACGCATGGTTTTGAACGCGATAGTCATGGGTTTCTCTTTTTGACGCTAATAAAACTAGAACAGAATAATACAACTCTTAATCACCTATGTCGTTGTAAATTTGAAACAACCAACGAAACAATATGAAGGTCTCCCTAAATAAAGACTTGTGTGAGATCTACGAATCGTTTTGGACACGATAGTGATGGGATTACTCCTTTTGATGATAATTTCAACTAGAATGAAGTAATAGGACTCATAATCATCTATATTTTGACAATTTGAGAGAACTAATGAAAAAAATAAGGTGTCCCTAAATGAAGACTTGTGTGAGATGTACGAATAGTTTTGAAGGCACTAGTGATAGGATTTCTCCTTTTGATGCTAATCAAACTAGAACGAAGTCATAGGACTCATAATCACATCTTTCTTTGACAATTTGAGAGAACCAGTTAAATAATAAGAAAGTCTCCCTAAATCAAGACTTGTGTGAGATGTACACATCATTTTTAACGGAATAGTCATGGGATTGCTCCTTTTGATGCTAATCAAATTAGAACGAAGTAATAGGACTCCTAATCACCTCTTTCTTTGACAATTCTAGTGAACCAATGAAATAATAAGAAGGCCTCATTAAATGAAGACTTGTGTGTGCTGTACGCATCGTTTTGAACGCGATAGTCATGGGATTGTTATTTTTGATGCTAATTAAACTAGAACGAAGTTATGGGACTCCTAATCACCTCCTTCTTTTACAATTTATGGAAACCAATGAAACAATAAGAAGGTCTCCCTAAATGAAGACTTGTGTGAGGTCTACGCATCTTTCTGGACGCGATAGTGATGGGATTGCTCCTTTTGATGCTAATTTTAACTAGAACGAAGTAATAGGACCCATAATCACCTATATTTTGACAATTTGAGAGAACTAATGAAACAAGAAGAAGGTCTCTCTAAATGAAGACTTGTGTGAGATGTACGGATCGTTTTGAAGATACTAGTGATAAGATTGCTCTTTTGATGCTAATCAAACTATAACGAAGTCAAAGGACTCATAATTACATCTTTCTTTGACAATTGGAGAGGACCAATGAAACAATAAGAACGTCTCCCTAAATCAAGACTTGTGTGAGATGTACGCAACGTTTTTAACGCGATAGTCATGGGATTGCTGCTAATTAAATTAGAACGAAGTAATAGGACTCCTAATCTCCTCTTTCTTTGACAATTTTAGAGAACCAATGAAATAATAATAATGTCTCTTTAAATGAAGACTTGTGTGAGATGTACGCATCATTTTTAACGCGATAGTCATGGAATTGCTACTTTTGATGCTAATCATTCTAGAACGAAGTTATAGGACTCCTAATCACCTCTTTTTTTTTGACTATTTTAGAGAACCAATGAAACAATAAGGTCTCTATAAATGAAGACTTGTGTGAGATATACGCATTGTTTTGAATGCGATAGTCATGAGATTGCTTCTTTTGATACTAACCAAACTAGAACGAAATTATAGGACTCCTAATCACCTCTTTCATTAAAAATTTTAGAGAATCAATGAAACCATAAGAAGATCTCTATAAATGGAGACTTGTGTGAGATGTACGCATGGTTTTGAACGCGATAGTCATGTGTTTCTCTTTTTGATGCTAATTAAACTATAATGAAATAATACAACTATAAATCACCTGTTTCTTTGTAAAGTTGAAACAACCAATGATACAATATGAAGGTCTCCCTAAATAAAGACTTGTGTGAGATCTACGCATCGTTTTGGACACGATAGTGATGGGATTGCTCCTTTTGATGCTAATTTCAACTAGAACGAAGTAATAGGACTTATAATCACCTATATTTTGACAATTTGAGATAAGTAATGAAAAAATAAGAAAGTGTCCCTAAATGAAGAATTGTGTGAGATGTACGGATCATTTTGAAGGCACCAGTGGATTGCTCCTTTTGATGCTAATCAAACTAGAACGAAGTCATTAGACTCATAATCACCTCTTTCTTTGACAATTCGAGAGAACCAATGAAATAATAAGAAGGTCTTCCTAAATCATGACTTGTGTGAGATGTACACATCGTTTTTGACGCGATAGTAATGGGATTGCTCCTTTTGATGCTAATCAAATTAGAACGACGTAAAAGGACCCCTAATCACCTCTTTCTTTGACAATTATATAGAACCAATGAAAGTATAAGAAGGCCTCCTTAAATGAAGACTTGTGTGAGTTGTACGCATCGTTTTGAACGCGATAGTCATGGGATTGTAACTTTTGATGCTAATCAAACTAGAACGAAGTTATAGGACTCCTAATCACCTCTTTTTTTTGACTATTTTAGAGAACCAATGAAACAATAAGGTCTCCTTAAATGAAGACTTGTGTGAGATGTACGCATCGTTTTCAATGCGTTAGTCATGGGATTGCTCGTTTTGATACTAATCAAACTAGAACGAAGTTATAGGACTCATAATCATCTCTTTCTTTGACAATTTTAGAGAATCAATGAATAAAAAAAGAAGGTATCCCTAAATGAAGACTTGTGGGAGATGTACGCATGGTTTTGAACGCGATAGTCATGGGTTTCTCTTTTTGACTCTAAAAAAACTAGAATGAAATAATACAACTCTTAATCACCTTTTTCTTTGTAAATTTGAAACAACCAATGAAACAATATGAAGGTCTCCCTAAATAAAGACTTGTGTGAGATCTACGCATCGTTTTGGACACGATAGTGATGGGATTGCTCCTTTTGATGCTAATTTCAACTAGAACGAAGTAATAGGACTCATAATCATCTATATTTTGACAATTCACTAGCGAAAAAAATAATAAGGTGTCCCAAAATGAAGACTTGTGTGAGATGTACGGATCGTTGTGAAGGCACTAGTGATAGAATTGCCCCTTTTGATGCTAATCAAACTAGAACGAAGTGATAGGACTCATAATCACATCTATCTTTGACAATTTGAGAGAACCAATGAAATAATACGAAGGTCTCCCTAAATCAAGACTTGGGTGAGTTGTACGCATCGTTTTTAACGCGATAGTCATGGGATTGCTCCTTTTAATGCTAATGAAATTAGAACAAAGTAAAAGGACTTCTAATCACCTATTTCTCTGACAATTCTAGAGAACCAATGAAATAATAAGAAGCCTCCTTAAATGAAAACTTGTGTGAGATGTACGCATCGTTTTGAACGCGATAGTCATGGGATTGTTCTTTTTGATGCTAATCAAACTAGAACAAAGTTATAGGACTCCAAATTACCTCCTTCTTTGACAATTTTATGGAACCAAATAAAACAATAAGAAGGTCTCCCTAAATGAAGACTTTTATGAGGTCTACGCATCGTTTTTGATGCGATATTGATGGGATTCCCCCTTTTGATGCTAATTTTAACTAGAACGAAGTAATAGGACTCATAATCACCTATATTTTGATAATTTGAAAGAACTAATGAAACAAGAAGAAGGTCTCCCTAAATGAAGACTTGTGTGAGATGTACGGATCGTTTTGAAGATACTAGTGATAGGATTGCTCCTTTGATGCTAACTAAACAATAACGAAGTCGTAGGACTCATAATCACATCTTTCTTTGACAATTTGAGAGAACCAATAAAACAATAAGAAGGTCTCCCTGACTTGTGTGAGATGTACGCATCGTTTTTAACGCGATATTCATGAGATTGCTCATTTTGATGCTAATCAAATTAGAACGAAGTAATAGGACTCTTAATCACCTCTTTCTTTGATAATTTTAGAGAACCAATGAAACAATAATGATGTCTCCTTAAATGAAGACTTGTGTGAGATGTACGCATTGTTTTTAACGCGATAGTCATGGGATTGCTACTTTTGATGCTAATCAAACTAGAACGAAGTTATAGCACTCTTAATCACCTCTTTCTTTGACTATTTTAGAGAACCAATGAAATAATAAGGTCTCCTTAAATGAAGACTTGTGTGAGATGTACGCATCGTTTTGAACAAGATAGTCATGGGATTGCTCCTTTTGATACAAATCAAACTAGAACAAAGTTATAGGACTCCTAATCACTTCTTTGACAATTTTAGAGAATCAATGGAACAATAAGAAGGTCTCCCTAAAAAAAGACTTGTGTGAGATGTACGCATGGTTTTGAACGCGATAGTCATGGGTTTCTCTTTTTGACGCTAATAAAACTAGAACAGAATAATACAACTCTTAATCACCTATTTCGTTGTAAATTTGAAACAACCAACGAAACAATATGAAGGTCTCCCTAAATAAAGACTTGTGTGAGATCTACGAATCGTTTTGGACACGATAGTGATGGGATTACTCCTTTTGATGATAATTTCAACTAGAACGAAGTAATAGGACTCATAATCATCTATATTTTGATAATTTGAGAGAACTAATGAAAAAAATAAGGTGTCCCTAAATGAAGACTTGTGTGAGATGTACGAATAGTTTTGAAGGCACTAGTGATAGGATTTCTCCTTTTGATGCTAATCAAACTAGAACGAAGTCATAGGACTCATAATCACATCTTTCTTTGACAATTTGAGAGAACCAGTTAAATAATAAGAAAGTCTACCTAAATCAAGACTTGTGTGAGATGTACACATCGTTTTTAACGGAATAGTCATGGGATTGCTCCTTTTGATGCTAATCAAATTAGAACGAAGTAATAGGACTCCTAATCACCTCTTTCTTTGACAATTCTAGTGAAACAAGGAAATAATAAGAAGGCCTCATTAAATGAAGACTTGTGTGAGCTGTACGCATCGTTTTGAACGCGATAGTCATGGGATTGTTATTTTTGATGCTAATTAAACTAGAACGAAGTTATGGGACTCCTAATCACCTCCTTCTTTTACAATTTATGGGAACCAATGAAACAATAAGAAGGTCTCCCTAAATGAAGACTTGTGTGAGGTCTACGCATCTTTCTGGACGCGATAGTGATGGGATTGCTCCTTTTGATGCTAATTTTAACTAGAACGAAGTAATAGGACCCATAATCACCTATATTTTGACAATTTGAGAGAACTAATGAAACAAGAAGAAGGTCTCTCTAAATGAAGACTTGTGTGAGATGTACGGATCGTTTTGAAGATACTAGTGATAAGATTGCTCTTTTGATGCTAATCAAACTATAACGAAGTCAAAGGACTCATAATCACATCTTTCTTTGACAATTGGAGAGGACCAACGAAACAATAAGAACGTCTCCCTAAATCAAGACTTGTGTGAGATGTACGCAACATTTTTAACGCGATAGTCATGGGATTGCTGCTAATTAAATTAGAACGAAGTAATAGGACTCCTAATCTCCTCTTTCTTTGACAATTTTAGAGAACCAATGAAATAATAAGAATGTCTCTTTAAATGAAGACTTGTGTGAGATGTACGCATCATTTTTAACGCGATAGTCATGGAATTGCTACTTTTGATGCTAATCATACTAGAACGAAGTTATAGGACTCCTAATCACCTCTTTTTTTGACTATTTTAGAGAACCAATGAAACAATAAGGTCTCTATAAATGAAGACTCGTGTGAGATATACGCATTGTTTTGAATGCGATAGTCATGAGATTGCTTCTTTTGATACTAACCAAACTAGAACGAAATTATAGGACTCCTAATCACCTCTTTCATTAACAATTTTAGAGAATCAATGAAACAATAAGAAGATCTCTATAAATGGAGACTTGTGTGAGATGTACGCATGGTTTTGAACGCGATAGTCATGTGTTTCTCTTTTTGATGCTAATTAAACTATAATGAAATAATACAACTATAAATCACCTGTTTCTTTGTAAAGTTGAAACAACCAATGATACAATATGAAGGTCTCCCTAATTAAAGACTTGTGTGAGATCAACGCATCGTTTTGGACACGATAGTGATGGGATTGCTCCTTTTGATGCTAATTTCAACTAGAACGAAATAATAGGACTTATAATCACCTATATTTTGACAATTTGAGATAAGTAATGAAAAAATAAGAAAGTGTCCCTAAATGAAGAATTGTGTGAGATGTACGGATCATTTTGAAGGCACCAGTGGATTGCTCCTTTTGATGCTAATCAAACTAGAACGAAGTCATTGGACTCATAATCACCTCTTTCTTTGACAATTCGAGAGAACCAATGAAATAATAAGAAGGTCTTCCTAAATCATGACTTGTGTGAGATGTACGCATCGTTTTTGACGCGATAGTAGTGGGATTGCTCCTTTTGATGCTAATCAAATTAGAACGACGTAAAAGGACCCCTAATCACCTCTTTCTTTGACAATTATATAGAACCAATGAAATTATAAGAAGGCCTCCTTAAATGAAGACTTGTGTGAGTTGTACGCATCGTTTTGAACGCGATAGTCATGGGATTGTAACTTTAGATGCTCATCAAACTAGAACGAAGTTATAGGACTCTTAATAACCTCTTTCTTTGATTATTTTAGAGAACCAATGAAACAATAAGGTCTCCTTAAATGAAGTCTTGTGTGAGATGTACGCATCGTTTTGAACGCGATAGTCATGGGATTGCTCCTTTTGATACTAATCAAACTAGAACGAAGTTATAGGACTCATAATCATCTCTTTCTTTGACAATTTTAGAGAATCAATGAAACAAAAAGAAGGTATCCCTAAATGAAGACTTGTGGGAGATGTACGCATGGTTTTGAACGCGATAGTCATGGGTTTCTCTTTTTGACTCTAAAAAAACTAGAATGAAATAATACAACTCTCAATCACCTCTTTCTTTGTAAATTTGAAACAACCAATGAAACAATATGAAGGTCTCCCTAAATAAAGACTTGTGTGAGATCTACGCATCGTTTTGGACACGATAGTGATGGGATTGCTCCTTTTGATGCTAATTTCAACTAGAACGAAGTAATAGGACTCATAATCATCTATATTTTGACAATTCACTAGTGAAAAAAATAATAAGGTGTCCCAAAATGAAGACTTGTGTGAGATGTACGGATCGTTGTGAAGGCACTAGTGATAGAATTGCCCCTTTTGACGCTAATCAAACTAGAACGAAGTGATAGGACTCATAATCACATCTATCTTTGACAATTTGAGAGAACCAATGAAATAATACGAAGGTCTCCCTAAATCAAGACTTGGGTGAGTTGTACGCATCGTTTTTAACGTGATAGTCATGGGATTGCTCCTTTTAATGCTAATGAAATTAGAACAAAGTAAAAGGACTTCTAATCACCTATTTCTCTGACAATTCTAGAGAACCAATGAAATAATAAGAAGCCTCCTTAAATGAAGACTTGTGTGAGATGTACGCATCGTTTTGAACGCGATAGTCATGGGATTGTTCTTTTTGATGCTAATCAAACTAGAACAAAGTTATAGGACTCCAAATTACCTCCTTCTTTGACAATTTTATGGAACCAAATAAAATAATAAGAAGGTCTCCCTAAATGAAGACTTTTGTGAGGTCTACGCATCGTTTTGGATGCGATATTGATGGGATTCCCCCTTTTGATGCTAATTTTAACTAGAACGAAGTAATAGGACTCATAATCACCTATATTTTGATAATTTGAAAGAACTAATGAAACAAGAAGAAGGTCTCCCTAAATGAAGACTTGTGTGAGATGTACGGATCGTTTTGAAGATACTAGTGATAGGATTGCTCCTTTGATGCTAACTAAACAATAACGAAGTCGTAGGACACATAATCACATCTTTCTTTGACAATTTGAGAGAACCAATAAAACAATAAGAAGGTCTCCCTGACTTGTGTGAGATGTACGCATCGTTTTTAACGCGATATTCATGAGATTGCTCATTTTGATGCTAATCAAATTAGAACGAAGTAATAGGACTCTTAATCACCTCTTTCTTTGATAATTTTAGAGAACCAATGAAATAATAATGATGTCTCCTTAAATGAAGACTTGTGTGAGATGTACGCATTGTTTTTAACGCGATAGTCATGGGATTGCTACTTTTGATGCTAATCAAACTAGAACGAAGTTATAGCACTCTTAATCACCTCTTTCTTTGACTATTTTAGAGAACCAATGAAATAATAAGGTCTCCTTAAATGAAGACTTGTGTGAGATGTACGCATCGTTTTGAACAAGATAGTCATGGGATTGCTCCTTTTGATACAAATCAAACTAGAACAAAGTTATAGGACTCCTAATCACTTCTTTGACAATTTTAGAGAATCAATGGAACAATAAGAAGGTCTCCCTAAAAAAAGACTTGTGTGAGATGTACGCATGGTTTTGAACGCGATAGTCATGGGTTTCTCTTTTTGACGCTAATAAAACTAGAACAGAATAATACAACTCTTAATCACCTATTTCGTTGTAAATTTGAAACAACCAACGAAACAATATGAAGGTCTCCCTAAATAAAGACTTGTGTGAGATCTACGAATCGTTTTGGACACGATAGTGATGGGATTACTCCTTTTGATGATAATTTCAACTAGAACGAAGTAATAGGACTCATAATCATCTATATTTTGATAATTTGACAGAACTAATGAAAAAAATAAGGTGTCCCTAAATGAAGACTTGTGTGAGATGTACGAATAGTTTTGAAGGCACTAGTGATAGGATTTCTCCTTTTGATGCTAATCAAACTAGAACGAAGTCATAGGACTCATAATCACATCTTTCTTTGACAATTTGAGAGAACCAGTTAAATAATAAGAAAGTCTACCTAAATCAAGACTTGTGTGAGATGTACACATCGTTTTTAACGGAATAGTCATGGGATTGCTCCTTTTGATGCTAATCAAATTAGAACGAAGTAATAGGACTCCTAATCACCTCTTTCTTTGACAATTCTAGTGAAACAAGGAAATAATAAGAAGGCCTCATTAAATGAAGACTTGTGTGAGCTGTACGCATCGTTTTGAACGCGATAGTCATGGGATTGTTATTTTTGATGCTAATTAAACTAGAACGAAGTTATGGGACTCCTAATCACCTCCTTCTTTTACAATTTATGGGAACCAATGAAACAATAAGAAGGTCTCCCTAAATGAAGACTTGTGTGAGGTCTACGCATCTTTCTGGACGCGATAGTGATGGGATTGCTCCTTTTGATGCTAATTTTAACTAGAACGAAGTAATAGGACCCATAATCACCTATATTTTGACAATTTGAGAGAACTAATGAAACAAGAAGAAGGTCTCTCTAAATGAAGACTTGTGTGAGATGTACGGATCGTTTTGAAGATACTAGTGATAAGATTGCTCTTTTGATGCTAATCAAACTATAACGAAGTCAAAGGACTCATAATCACATCTTTCTTTGACAATTGGAGAGGACCAACGAAACAATAAGAACGTCTCCCTAAATCAAGACTTGTGTGAGATGTACGCAACATTTTTAACGCGATAGTCATGGGATTGCTGCTAATTAAATTAGAACGAAGTAATAGGACTCCTAATCTCCTCTTTCTTTGACAATTTTAGAGAACCAATGAAATAATAAGAATGTCTCTTTAAATGAAGACTTGTGTGAGATGTACGCATCATTTTTAACGCGATAGTCATGGAATTGCTACTTTTGATGCTAATCATACTAGAACGAAGTTATAGGACTCCTAATCACCTCTTTTTTTGACTATTTTAGAGAACCAATGAAACAATAAGGTCTCTATAAATGAAGACTCGTGTGAGATATACGCATTGTTTTGAATGCGATAGTCATGAGATTGCTTCTTTTGATACTAACCAAACTAGAACGAAATTATAGGACTCCTAATCACCTCTTTCATTAACAATTTTAGAGAATCAATGAAACAATAAGAAGATCTCTATAAATGGAGACTTGTGTGAGATGTACGCATGGTTTTGAACGCGATAGTCATGTGTTTCTCTTTTTGATGCTAATTAAACTATAATGAAATAATACAACTATAAATCACCTGTTT
The DNA here is from genome assembly GCA_020205555.1 of Panax stipuleanatus. NCBI lineage: Eukaryota > Viridiplantae > Streptophyta > Magnoliopsida > Apiales > Araliaceae > Panax > Panax stipuleanatus. The sequence goes on along the minus strand of CM035122.1, from coordinate 32,219,891 downwards.
CTTTGTAAAGTTGAAACAACCAATGATACAATATGAAGGTCTCCCTAATTAAAGACTTGTGTGAGATCAACGCATCGTTTTGGACACGATAGTGATGGGATTGCTCCTTTTGATGCTAATTTCAACTAGAACGAAATAATAGGACTTATAATCACCTATATTTTGACAATTTGAGATAAGTAATGAAAAAATAAGAAAGTGTCCCTAAATGAAGAATTGTGTGAGATGTACGGATCATTTTGAAGGCACCAGTGGATTGCTCCTTTTGATGCTAATCAAACTAGAACGAAGTCATTGGACTCATAATCACCTCTTTCTTTGACAATTCGAGAGAACCAATGAAATAATAAGAAGGTCTTCCTAAATCATGACTTGTGTGAGATGTACGCATCGTTTTTGACGCGATAGTAGTGGGATTGCTCCTTTTGATGCTAATCAAATTAGAACGACGTAAAAGGACCCCTAATCACCTCTTTCTTTGACAATTATATAGAACCAATGAAATTATAAGAAGGCCTCCTTAAATGAAGACTTGTGTGAGTTGTACGCATCGTTTTGAACGCGATAGTCATGGGATTGTAACTTTAGATGCTCATCAAACTAGAACGAAGTTATAGGACTCTTAATAACCTCTTTCTTTGATTATTTTAGAGAACCAATGAAACAATAAGGTCTCCTTAAATGAAGTCTTGTGTGAGATGTACGCATCGTTTTGAACGCGATAGTCATGGGATTGCTCCTTTTGATACTAATCAAACTAGAACGATGTTATAGGACTCATAATCATCTCTTTCTTTGACAATTTTAGAGAATCAATGAAACAAAAAGAAGGTATCCCTAAATGAAGACTTGTGGGAGATGTACGCATGGTTTTGAACGCGATAGTCATGGGTTTCTCTTTTTGACTCTAAAAAAACTAGAATGAAATAATACAACTCTCAATCACCTCTTTCTTTGTAAATTTGAAACAACCAATGAAACAATATGAAGGTCTCCCTAAATAAAGACTTGTGTGAGATCTACGCATCGTTTTGGACACGATAGTGATGGGATTGCTCCTTTTGATGCTAATTTCAACTAGAACGAAGTAATAGGACTCATAATCATCTATATTTTGACAATTCACTAGTGAAAAAAATAATAAGGTGTCCCAAAATGAAGACTTGTGTGAGATGTACGGATCGTTGTGAAGGCACTAGTGATAGAATTGCCCCTTTTGACGCTAATCAAACTAGAACGAAGTGATAGGACTCATAATCACATCTATCTTTGACAATTTGAGAGAACCAATGAAATAATACGAAGGTCTCCCTAAATCAAGACTTGGGTGAGTTGTACGCATCGTTTTTAACGTGATAGTCATGGGATTGCTCCTTTTAATGCTAATGAAATTAGAACAAAGTAAAAGGACTTCTAATCACCTATTTCTCTGACAATTCTAGAGAACCAATGAAATAATAAGAAGCCTCCTTAAATGAAGACTTGTGTGAGATGTACGCATCGTTTTGAACGCGATAGTCATGGGATTGTTCTTTTTGATGCTAATCAAACTAGAACAAAGTTATAGGACTCCAAATTACCTCCTTCTTTGACAATTTTATGGAACCAAATAAAATAATAAGAAGGTCTCCCTAAATGAAGACTTTTGTGAGGTCTACGCATCGTTTTGGATGCGATATTGATGGGATTCCCCCTTTTGATGCTAATTTTAACTAGAACGAAGTAATAGGACTCATAATCACCTATATTTTGATAATTTGAAAGAACTAATGAAACAAGAAGAAGGTCTCCCTAAATGAAGACTTGTGTGAGATGTACGGATCGTTTTGAAGATACTAGTGATAGGATTGCTCCTTTGATGCTAACTAAACAATAACGAAGTCGTAGGACACATAATCACATCTTTCTTTGACAATTTGAGAGAACCAATAAAACAATAAGAAGGTCTCCCTGACTTGTGTGAGATGTACGCATCGTTTTTAACGCGATATTCATGAGATTGCTCATTTTGATGCTAATCAAATTAGAACGAAGTAATAGGACTCTTAATCACCTCTTTCTTTGATAATTTTAGAGAACCAATGAAATAATAATGATGTCTCCTTAAATGAAGACTTGTGTGAGATGTACGCATTGTTTTTAACGCGATAGTCATGGGATTGCTACTTTTGATGCTAATCAAACTAGAACGAAGTTATAGCACTCTTAATCACCTCTTTCTTTGACTATTTTAGAGAACCAATGAAATAATAAGGTCTCCTTAAATGAAGACTTGTGTGAGATGTACGCATCGTTTTGAACAAGATAGTCATGGGATTGCTCCTTTTGATACAAATCAAACTAGAACAAAGTTATAGGACTCCTAATCACTTCTTTGACAATTTTAGAGAATCAATGGAACAATAAGAAGGTCTCCCTAAAAAAAGACTTGTGTGAGATGTACGCATGGTTTTGAACGCGATAGTCATGGGTTTCTCTTTTTGACGCTAATAAAACTAGAACAGAATAATACAACTCTTAATCACCTATTTCGTTGTAAATTTGAAACAACCAACGAAACAATATGAAGGTCTCCCTAAATAAAGACTTGTGTGAGATCTACGAATCGTTTTGGACACGATAGTGATGGGATTACTCCTTTTGATGATAATTTCAACTAGAACGAAGTAATAGGACTCATAATCATCTATATTTTGATAATTTGACAGAACTAATGAAAAAAATAAGGTGTCCCTAAATGAAGACTTGTGTGAGATGTACGAATAGTTTTGAAGGCACTAGTGATAGGATTTCTCCTTTTGATGCTAATCAAACTAGAACGAAGTCATAGGACTCATAATCACATCTTTCTTTGACAATTTGAGAGAACCAGTTAAATAATAAGAAAGTCTACCTAAATCAAGACTTGTGTGAGATGTACACATCGTTTTTAACGGAATAGTCATGGGATTGCTCCTTTTGATGCTAATCAAATTAGAACGAAATAATAGGACTCCTAATCACCTCTTTCTTTGACAATTCTAGTGAACCAATGAAATAATAATAAGGCCTCATTAAATGAAGACTTGTGTGAGCTGTACGCATCGTTTTGAATGCGATAGTCATGGGATTGTTATTTTTGATGCTAATTAAACTAGAACGAAGTTATGGGACTTCTAATCACCTCCTTCTTTTACAATTTATGGGAACCAATGAAACAATAAGAAGGTCTCCCTAAATGAAGACTTGTGTGAGGTCTACGCATCTTTCTGGACGCGATAGTGATGGGATTGCTCCTTTTGATGCTAATTTTAACTAGAACGAAGTAATAGGACCCATAATCACCTATATTTTGACAATTTGAGAGAACTAATGAAACAAGAAGAAGGTCTCTCTAAATGAAGACTTGTGTGAGATGTACGGATCGTTTTGAAGATACTAGTGATAAGATTGCTCTTTTGATGCTAATCAAACTATAACGAAGTCAAAGGACTCATAATCACATCTTTCTTTGACAATTGGAGAGGACCAATGAAACAATAAGAACGTCTCCCTAAATCAAGACTTGTGTGAGATGTACGCAACGTTTTTAACGCGATAGTCATGGGATTGCTGCTAATTAAATTAGAACGAAGTAATAGGACTCCTAATCTCCTCTTTCTTTGACAATTTTAGAGAACCAATGAAATAATAAGAATGTCTCTTTAAATGAAGACTTGTGTGAGATGTACGCATCATTTTTAACGCGATAGTCATGGAATTGCTACTTTTGATGCTAATCATACTAGAACGAAGTTATAGGACTCCTAATCACCTCTTTTTTTGAATATTTTAGAGAACCAATGAAACAATAAGGTCTCTATAAATGAAGACTTGTGTGAGATATACGCATTGTTTTGAATGCGATAGTCATGAGATTGCTTCTTTTGATACTAACCAAACTAGAACGAAATTATAGGACTCCTAATCACCTCTTTCATTAACAATTTTAGAGAATCAATGAAACAATAAGAAGATCTCTATAAATGGAGACTTGTGTGAGATGTACGCATGGTTTTGAACGCGATAGTCATGTGTTTCTCTTTTTGATGCTAATTAAACTATAATGAAATAATACAACTATAAATCACCTGTTTCTTTGTAAAGTTGAAACAACCAATGATACAATATGAAGGTCTCCCTAAATAAAGACTTGTGTGAGATCTACGCATCGTTTTGGACACGATAGTGATGGGATTGCTCCTTTTGATGCTAATTTCAACTAGAACGAAATAATAGGACTTATAATCACCTATATTTTGCCAATTTGAGATAAGTAATGAAAAAATAAGAAAGTGTCCCTAAATGAAGAATTGTGTGAGATGTACGAATCATTTTGAAGGCACCAGTGGATTGCTCCTTTTGATGCTAATCAAACTAGAACGAAGTCATTGGACTCATAATCACCTCTTTCTTTGACAATTCGAGAGAACCAATGAAATAATAAGAAGGTCTTCTTAAATCATGACTTGTGTGAGATGTACGCATCGTTTTTGACGCGATAGTAATGGGATTGCTCCTTTTGATGCTAATCAAATTAGAACGACGTAAAAGGACCCCTAATCACCTCTTTCTTTGACAATTATATAGAACCAATGAAATTATAAGAAGGCCTCCTTAAATGAAGACTTGTGTGACTTGTACGCATCGTTTTGAACGCGATAGTCATGGGATTGTAACTTTTGATGCTCATCAAACTAGAACGAAGTTATAGGACTCTTAATAACCTCTTTCTTTGACTATTTTAGAGAACCAATGAAACAATAAGGTCTCCTTAAATGAAGTCTTGTGTGAGATGTACGCATCGTTTTGAACGCGATAGTCATGGGATTGCTCCTTTTGATACTAATCAAACTAGAACGAAGTTATAGGACTCTTAATAACCTCTTTCTTTGACTATTTTAGAGAACCAATGAAATAATAAGGTCTCCTTAAATGAATACTTGTGTGAGATGTACGCATCTTTTTCAATGCGTTAGTCATGGGATTGCTCGTTTTGATACTAATCAAACTAGAACGAAGTTATAGGACTCATAATCATCTCTTTTTTTGACAATTTTAGAGAATCAATGAATAAAAAAAGAAGGTATCCCTAAATGAAGACTTGTGGGAGATGTACGCATGGTTTTGAACGCGATAGTCATGGGTTTCTCTTTTTGACTCTAAAAAAACTAGAATGAAATAATACAACTCTTAATCACCTCTTTCTTTGTAAATTTGAAACAACCAATGAAACAATATGAAGGTCTCCCTAAATAAAGACTTGTGTGAGATCTACGCATCGTTTTGGACACGATAGTGATGGGATTGCTCCTTTTGATGCTAATTTCAACTAGAACGAAGTAATAGGACTCATAATCATCTATATTTTGACAATTCACTAGTGAAAAAAATAATAAGGTGTCCCAAAATGAAGACTTGTGTGAGATGTACGGATCGTTGTGAAGGCACTAGTGATAGAATTGCCCCTTTTGATGCTAATCAAACTAGAACGAAGTGATAGGACTCATAATCACATCTATCTTTGATAATTTGAGAGAATCAATGAAATAATACAAAGGTCTACCTAAATCAAGACTTGGGTGAGTTGTACGCATCGTTTTTAACGCGATAGTCATGGGATTGCTCCTTTTAATGCTAATTAAATTAGAACAAAGTAAAAGGAATTCTAATCACCTATTTCTTTGACAATTCTAGAGAACCAATGAAATAATAAGAAGTCTCCTTAAATGAAAACTAGTGTGAGATGTACGCATCGTTTTGAACGCGATAGTCATGGGATTGTTCTTTTTGATGCTAATTAAACTAGAACAAAGTTATAGGACTCCTAATTACCTCCTTCTTTGACAATTTTATGGAACCAAATAAAACAATTAGAAGGTCTCCCTAAATGAAGACTTGTGTGAGGTCTACGCATCGTTTTGGATGCGATATTGATGGGATTCCCCCTTTTGATGCTAATTTTAACTAGAACGAAGTAATAGGACTCATAATCACCTATATTTTGATAATTTGAAAGAACTAATGAAACAAGAAGAAGGTCTCCCTAAATGAAGACTTGTGTGAGATGTACGGATCGTTTTGAAGATACTAGTGATAGGATTGCTCCTTTGATGCTAACTAAACAATAACGAAGTCGTAGGGCTCATAATCACATCTTTCTTTGACAATTTGAGAGAACCAATAAAACAATAAGAAGGTCTCCCTGACTTGTGTGAGATGTACGCATCGTTTTTAACGCGATATTCATGAGATTGCTCATTTTGATGCTAATCAAATTAGAACGAAGTAATAGGACTCTTAATCACCTCTTTCTTTGATAATTTTAGAGAACCAATGAAACAATAATGATGTCTCCTTAAATGAAGACTTGTGTGAGATGTACGCATTGTTTTTAACGCGATAGTCATGGAATTGCTACTTTTGATGCTAATCAAACTAGAACGAAGTTATAGCACTCTTAATCACCTCTTTCTTTGACTATTTTAGAGAACCAATGAAATAATAAGGTCTCCTTAAATGAAGACTTGTGTGAGATGTACGCATAGTTTTGAACACGATAGTCATGGGATTGCTCCTTTTGATACAAATCAAACTAGAACAAAGTTATAGGACTCCTAATCACTTCTTTAACAATTTTAGAGAATCAATGGAACAATAAGAAGGTCTCCCTAAAAAAAGACTTGTGTGAGATGTACGCATGGTTTTGAATGCGATGGTCATGGGTTTCTCTTTTTGACGCTAATAAAACTAGAACAGAATAATACAACTCTTAATCACCTATTTCGTTGTAAATTTGAAACAACCAACGAAACAATATGAAGGTCTCCCTAAATAAAGACTTGTGTGAGATCTACGAATCGTTTTGGACACGATAGTGATGGGATTACTCCTTTTGATGATAATTTCAACTAGAACGAAGTAATAGGACTCATAATCATCTATATTTTGACAATTTGAGAGAACTAATGAAAAAAATAAGGTGTCCCTAAATGAAGACTTGTGTGAGATGTACGAATAGTTTTGAAGGCACTAGTGATAGGATTTCTCCTTTTGATGCTAATCAAACTAGAACGAAGTCATAGGACTCATAATCACATCTTTCTTTGACAATTTGAGAGAACCAGTTAAATAATAAGAAAGTCTCCCTAAATCAAGACTTGTGTGAGATGTACACATCATTTTTAACGGAATAGTCATGGGATTGCTCCTTTTGATGCTAATCAAATTAGAACGAAGTAATAGGACTCCTAATCACCTCTTTCTTTGACAATTCTAGTGAACCAATGAAATAATAAGAAGGCCTCATTAAATGAAGACTTGTGTGTGCTGTACGCATCGTTTTGAACGCGATAGTCATGGGATTGTTATTTTTGATGCTAATTAAACTAGAACGAAGTTATGGGACTCCTAATCACCTCCTTCTTTTACAATTTATGGAAACCAATGAAACAATAAGAAGGTCTCCCTAAATGAAGACTTGTGTGAGGTCTACGCATCTTTCTGGACGCGATAGTGATGGGATTGCTCCTTTTGATGCTAATTTTAACTAGAACGAAGTAATAGGACCCATAATCACCTATATTTTGACAATTTGAGAGAACTAATGAAACAAGAAGAAGGTCTCTCTAAATGAAGACTTGTGTGAGATGTACGGATCGTTTTGAAGATACTAGTGATAAGATTGCTCTTTTGATGCTAATCAAACTATAACGAAGTCAAAGGACTCATAATTACATCTTTCTTTGACAATTGGAGAGGACCAATGAAACAATAAGAACGTCTCCCTAAATCAAGACTTGTGTGAGATGTACGCAACGTTTTTAACGCGATAGTCATGGGATTGCTGCTAATTAAATTAGAACGAAGTAATAGGACTCCTAATCTCCTCTTTCTTTGACAATTTTAGAGAACCAATGAAATAATAATAATGTCTCTTTAAATGAAGACTTGTGTGAGATGTACGCATCATTTTTAACGCGATAGTCATGGAATTGCTACTTTTGATGCTAATCATTCTAGAACGAAGTTATAGGACTCCTAATCACCTCTCTTTTTTTGACTATTTTAGAGAACCAATGAAACAATAAGGTCTCTATAAATGAAGACTTGTGTGAGATATACGCATTATTTTGAATGCGATAGTCATGAGATTGCTTCTTTTGATACTAACCAAACTAGAACGAAATTATAGGACTCCTAATCACCTCTTTCATTAACAATTTTAGAGAATCAATGAAACCATAAGAAGATCTCTATAAATGGAGACTTGTGTGAGATGTACGCATGGTTTTGAACGCGATATTCATGTGTTTCTCTTTTTGATGCTAATTAAACTATAATGAAATAATACAACTATAAATCACCTGTTTCTTTGTAAAGTTGAAACAACCAATGATACAATATGAAGGTCTCCCTAAATAAAGACTTGTGTGAGATCTACGCATCGTTTTGGACACGATAGTGATGGGATTGCTCCTTTTGATGCTAATTTCAACTAGAACGAAGTAATAGGACTTCTAATCACCTATATTTTGACAATTTGAGATAAGTAATGAAAAAATAAGAAAGTGTCCCTAAATGAAGAATTGTGTGAGATGTACGGATCATTTTGAAGGCACCAGTGGATTGCTCCTTTTGATGCTAATCAAACTAGAACGAAGTCATTAGACTCATAATCACCTCTTTCTTTGACAATTCGAGAGAACCAATGAAATAATAAGAAGGTCTTCCTAAATCATGACTTGTGTGAGATGTACACATCGTTTTTGACGCGATAGTAATGGGATTGCTCCTTTTGATGCTAATCAAATTAGAACGACGTAAAAGGACCCCTAATCTCCTCTTTCTTTGACAATTGTATAGAACCAATGAAAGTATAAGAAGGCCTCCTTAAATGAAGACTTGTGTGAGTTGTACGCATCGTTTTGAACGCGATAGTCATGGGATTGTAACTTTTGATGCTAATCAAACTAGAACGAAGTTATAGGACTCCTAATCACCTCTTTTTTTTTGACTATTTTAGAGAACCAATGAAACAATTGTTGGGTTTGTACGAAATCGTGACGCAATCAAATTGCTAAAATTAGCGGAAGCATGGTATATCAGAGTTTAAAAAATTTCTACAAAACCATTACCCGGATCATCCTTTATGCAAATTATTAATTTAAAACGATAAATAAGAAGTTATGGAATCATACCCTTGTAGAACGAAGCTTCCACAGGTACTAGTTCAACTCCTTGTTCTTCGTGATCTCCTTGAATTTTCGGGTTAGATTCCTTTCTTTGATCAACGTTAGCCACCCAAGTGTTTGGCCTCTAGAGGTGATCCACCAAGGAAGATGAATTATCAAGAAGGAGGGTGTTTGGCTTAACCTTACTTTTCTATCCTCTATAGAAAAGGAGTACTCTCCAACAATTGGAATTACATCAATCTAATATCTATTATAAGACTTCTCTTATATAGACATTGGTCAACCCTTCTAATCCTATTAGACATGGGATTTCTTTTAATTAATTAAACTCCTTTAATTAATTTAGGCTTCCCACCACATGGGAATAATTAATTAAATTCATTTAATTAATTTGTCTCCTAATCTTATTAGGAATAAATGAGAGTACTAAATATTAAATTAATTACTAAACTCCTTTAGAAATTAAAATAATAATAATTGTAATAATATTAATAAGACTTCTCTTATTAATTTATATTTAATATTTCCAAAATATTAAATAATAAACATTAAGCTATTTAATTTATTCTATCACTATAGATTAAATTAATTATACTTAATGCATTATTATGATTATGCCATTACCTTCTTAAATAATTATTCTTCCTTTTATGGTGTGACCCTTTAGGTTCTCCATATTAAACCGGTTGTGAATAAATCAATTAAAACAATTTTAATCTTATTTAAATAAATAAATTAAACTAATAATTTATTTAAATAAATAATATTTATTCTACAATAGGGATAAGCCTCCCTAGCGATCAACGACTTTCCAGATAATATAGATTTCAACATTAATCAAAAAGAACCTGTGAATAAATAGTTACCGTACAATTCAATCCTTCCACCATACAATGTCCCAATTAAATATAAGACATGGATTTACTGTCAAGTCTTATTTTATTTAATTATATGTATTTCGATTAGAAAATGCACAACTCCAAATAATGCAAATTAGAAACTCCTTTCTAATTTCATTTCACCTTGGCCAAGGATTCCTGGGTTGTCATTTAACGAATCACATAGGACATATCTCCTCTTTTACTAGAGGTGGTAGATTCTTTATTGATCATTCATTATCTCCATATGTAACTCATTATACCCAAGCATACCCTATATATGCCTTAAAAGGTCTTAAGGAATAAGTCAAAGTATAATTTGTTACATACAAGATACTATGATGATCTCAAGTCCAAGGATTACTTGTACTACTATCACATTAGGAATTCCTATTGACAGGCGAGTAAATCTCCATTAGGTATTCCATAGCGAATCACGTTCAGTGAACTTATTCTCCAATAAGCACCTACATACTTGCTTTAGTGTCTCCACACAAATGATCATGAGATCAATCATCCTCATCCAATGAGCAAGCAACATATGTACCAATCTATCCGGATTTACTAATCCCCTTTTTAGTAATCCCACGATTGGGAACTATTTTAGTTTTAAAACTTTTTAAGAATTTAGATCTCATTAGCATGATCATCATCATGATTCTAAAAGCATTGCTTAAAACTATGGGTTATTTACATATTATAAAAACAGCAACATGTAGATAATTAAATGCCTTTAATAAATGAATATTTTATTAATAAATAAATAAGATTGTTTACAAAGTACGTGCTTTATCATCATACATGATTGGCTTGTATGCACACTACTATCAATCTCCCACTTGCACTAAAGCCAATCGCCATGGTATCTCATACCCATCTTCTCTAAGTGACGATCAAACTGCTGTTGTGTTAAAGCTTTAGTAAATGGATCTGCAATGTTATCTTGAGAGTCTACACGCTCCAAGGTGACGTCTCCTCTTTCAATGATCTCCCTGATCAAGTGAAATCGCCGCAACACGTGTTTAGATTTCTGATGAGACCTGGGTTCCTTAGCCTGTGCAACTGCTCCTGTGTTGTCACAGTAAATGGGAACTGCTTCTCCAATGCTAGGAACCACACCAAGTTCAGTTATGAACTTCTTCATCCAAACAGCTTCCTTTGCAGCTTCACTTGCAGCTATATACTCTGCCTCTGTCACTGAATCAGCAACTGTTTGCTGCTTGGAACTCTTCCAACTCACTGCGCCTCCGTTCAAGGTAAAAACATACCCCGAAACAGATTTACTGTCATCTTGGTCCGTTTGAAAACTTGAGTCTGTGAAGCCCTCGAGTTTTAATTCAGACCCACCGTAGACAAGAAAAATATCTTTAGTCCTTCTCAAGTACTTTAGGATATTTTTCACTGCCTTCCAGTGCTCTTCTCCAGGATTCGACTGGTATCTGCTCGTTACACTAAGTGCATGAGCAACATCCGGTCTAGTACATATCATACCGTACATGATAGATCCTATTGCAGAAGCATAAGGGATCTTACTCATACGGTCTCTCTCCTCAGGTGTCTTTGGGGCCTGTTTCTTGGAGAGATGTATTCCATGGCTCATCGGCATGAGACCTCTTTTGGAATCTTCCATGCTAAACCTCTTTAGCATCGTATCAATGTACGTTCCTTGGGATAAACCAAGCATCCTTTTAGATCTATCTCTATAGATCTTTATCCCCAAAATATAGGATGCTTCTCCCAAGTCCTTCATGGAGAAGTGTTTAGATAACCAGATTTTAATTGATTGTAGCATAGGAATGTCATTCCCTATCAGTAATATATCATCAACATATAATACAAGGAATGAAATTACGCTCCCACTAACCTTCTTGTACACACATGGTTCATCGTCATTTTTGATAAAATCAAACTCTTTAATTGTCTCATCAAAACGAATGTTCCATCTACGAGAAGCTTGCTTCAATCCATAAATGGATCGTTGCAGCTTACAGACTTGATTTATTCCAACCTTTGAAACAAATCCCTCTGGCTGTGTCATATACACATCCTCCTCAAGTTTCCCATTGAGGAAGGCCGTTTTCACGTCCATCTGCCAGATCTCATAGTTGTTATAAGCTGCAATCGCAAGCAAAATCCGAATGGACTTGAGCATAGCTACTGGTGAAAAGGTTTCATCATAATCAACTCCTTGTCTTTGTTTGAAACCTTTTGCAACCAGTCGGGCCTTATAGGTCTCCACCTTGCCGTCCGCTCCAGTCTTTCTTTTAAAGACCCATTTACACCCAATAGGCTTAATGCCTTCAGGTGGTGAAACCAAAGTCCATACTTTGTTTTCATACATGGAGTCCATTTCGGATTTCATGGCTTCAAGCCATTTCCCTGAGTGTTTATTACTCATGGCCTGTTCGTAATTCAATGGATCATCATCATTCATGATGCGTACCTCATCGTCATCCTCTACAACGAATCCATACCTCTCAGGTATCTTCGGTACTCTTCCAGATTTACGAACAGGGTGTGGTATAGTAGGTTCTTCTACTTGGTCAGGTACCTGACTTTGATCCGTGGTAATTTGTGGTTCTTGAGCTTCTTCAAGATATATCTTACTCCCACTGACCCCTTCATGGATAAACTCCTTTTCCAAGAAGGCAGCATGTTTCGCAACAAACACCTTTTGATCAGTTGGATGATAGAAATAATACCCTACAGTTTCTTTAGGGTATCCCACAAATCTACACTTTTCGGATTTAGTCTGTAGCTTATCATGTTCAAACTTTTTGACATAAGCTGGACAACCCCAAGTCTTAACATGCTTAAGATTTGGTTTCCTTCCCTTCCACATCTCATATGGAGTCTTTGGGGCGGATTTGGTAGGTACCTTGTTAAGTAGGTATGCAGCCGTTTCTAGGGCATATCCCCAGAAGGAAATTGGAAGGTCGGTAAAACTCATCATGGATCGAACCATGTCTAACAGTGTTCGATTTCTCCTTTCAGATACTCCATTTAACTGTGGTGTACCTGGAGGAGTCCATTGTGAGATTATACCATTTTCTTTGAGACAATTGAGAAACTCACTGCTTAAGTATTCTCCGCCTCGATCTGATCGAAGTATCTTTATACTCTTGCCCGTTTGTTTCTCTACTTCACTTCTGAACTCTTTGAACTTTTCAAATGATTCTGACTTGTATTTCATTAAATACACATATCCAAATCTTGAGTGATCATCAGTGAAAGTAATAAAATAAGAATACCCACCCCGTGCACTTGTTGTCATAGGCCCACAAACGTCTGTGTGAATCAATGTCAACAACTCTGTAACTCTTTCTCCTCTTCCACTAAAAGGAGATTTAGTCATTTTACCCATGAGACAAGATTCACAAGTTGGATATGATTCATAATCGGATAGCTCGAGGAGCCCATCTTTATGCAACTTGGATAATCTTGTTTCATTGATATGACCGAGTCTACAGTGCCACATGTAGGTATAATTAATATCATCTCTTTTCCTTTTCTTAGTTTGTTCAATTTGAAATATATTTTCTTGTAAGTCAAGTGTATAAAGTCCATTTCGCAAATTTCCAATACCATATAAAACATCGTCTTTATAAATAGAACAACTATTGTTCTTTATAACAACGTTAAATCCTTCCATATCCAATACAGAAATTGAAATAATGTTTTTAATAATATTCGGAACATAATAACAATTATTAAGATAAATGGACTTGCCCGAAGGCATTGCTAAATAATAAGTTCCTACAGCTAATGCAGCAACCTTTGCTCCATTCCCTACTCGTAGGATCACCTCATCATTGTTCAGCTTTCTACTTCTGACCAGTCCCTTCACATTATTACATATGTGAGAACCACAGCCGGTATCCAATACCCAAGTAGAATTTTGACTTTCTGAAAAATTAATTTCAATCATGAACAAACCTTGATTGGAAGTCGAAGCTTCTCCAAGCTTCTTGTCTGCCAGAAACTTCTTGCAGTTTTTCTTCCAATGACCCGGCTCGTTGCAATGGAAGCACATTCCTTTGCTAGCTGGATCAGATTTCTTTTGTTCCTTTATGTTCACCTTGCCCTTGGTCATCCGAGATCGGAAGAGCTCCTTAGATATCTCATATCTAGCAGTCCTACTTTGTTCACCATACAACTCCTTGAGGTGAATCAACATAGTAGGAGCATCCATGTTTTCTTGCTGACGCTGAAGCTCGTTATTCATGGATGCGAGCATGATGCATTGAGCTACAGATGCATCATCTTGCCACTTTACAATGGTGGCAATCTCTTCCTCAGAGGTTGTTTCTGGAACAGTTCCAGGGACATGTGAGTTTAGGACATAAGAAATCTTTTCAGTAGTGAGAACTATTCTCAGATTTCTTGGCCAGTCCGTATAATTCGGCCCGGTAAGCTTATTAGCATCAAGTATGCTTCGCAGTGAAATTAGTGATTTTGACATTTTTAAAATTCTGCATGTGAAAAATAACATTTTAGCAAACATTCATTTTATTAATTTTGCATACCAAAATAAATTTAGGTCTTTATTTTAAATTGGTATCTCCCACTATTTTTATCAAACTATATTACCCTCACTTATATAGTTCGGCAACATCTAATTAAAAATTTGCTAGTGAGAATAAGGATCCCATTTCAAATGTATATAACCTTGTGGATAGCACAACAAGCGATATACAAATAAATAGGTAGACAACTCTTGTCAATTACATCACCATGTAATTCCTTTTATTTTGCCTCTTAAATCATAATGGTCAAGTGTGTGCACATCCGAACTAAAATAATTTAAGTTAAGTCCAGCCTAGCACTTTCATAAATTCAAAAAAGAAAAATGTTCGTCCTTGTGGATAGCACAACAAGACTAGATCGTTCAATTTTCTTGATAAGCATCAAATGTGATTAATTAACATCTTAAATACGCAATACTCGCCTTGTGGATAGCACAACAAGCTCATATTAAATATCTAATACTCTATTAATTTATTATGCTAGAAGGCGACGTTCGATATTCCAAATATCATTTGAACACTTCGGACTTAATATTATTTCTTTGAGGGGTTTGTTATTATTTGTCTCATCTTGTTTAGCGCGCATGCACATATATATATAAAATACGCGTTATTTTATTAAACATGCGAAGCATGTTTGCATAAAATATAATATATATAATATTTAGCATGCAATATAGAATACTATATTCTACCCGGATTGATTATGGACTTTTATTCTAGTTTGGTTCACTAGAGCCACCAAGTGAACCAAAAGGTCAAACCTAGGGGTGCAAGAATTTAAATTTAAACGTAACTATTACATTTAAACCCGGGCTCCATACAAACGGGTCTTCACGCGCTCCTTGCTCCTTGGTCTCTAATTTTTAAAGATAATTCTAACTATTTCTATTACATTAAACTATTTAATTTAAATAGAAACCTTGATCAACAGTCAAGGGGAAGTACATAGGAGGGAGATAGAATTTTACATCAAGAAAAAAAAATTAGAGAAGACGAGGTACGCAGACCCCATTTAATAAAACCCATTCATTCAAGCATTCAACTAAAATAAAATCCAATCACATTGGTCAAATAGTCCATAATCAATCCCCATTTATTTTCATACATATCACCATATATATTAATAAATAAATATTCATCTCATGAATTAAAACATTCCATATATATATGAGTATCATTTAATGGGCAATTTTAAATTGCATGAAATCCAATTTCAAGATTAAAATAAACTCTTTATTTTAATTATAAAATTATTTAGAATATAATATATAAATATATCATATTTATTTTTTTTTTTAAAAAGTCACCTTCTTTTATTAAAAGAGTCCTGCAGGTTTATTAAAAAAGTCCTTTCCTGATGGGTCACCTTCTTTTTGGAGTAAGAAAGAGACAACACCTTTTCTTTGCAGAATTCAAGATTAGCAAAAAAAAAATTGTGATTCTTCCCAAAAAAAGTCTTTTTTTTTTCCTTAAAAAATATAATTTTATACAATAAAATTATGCCCAATAAATTATTTTAAATACATACCCATATGTATATGAAATCAAAAATAAATTAATAATTGCATAAAGATTTGGCTCTGATGCCACTGTTGGGTTTGTACGAAATCGTGACGCAATCAAATTGCTAAAATTAGCGGAAGCATGGTATATCAGAGTTTAAAAAATTTCTACAAAACCATTACCCGGATCATCCTTTATGCAAATTATTAATTTAAAACGATAAATAAGAAGTTATGGAATCATACCCTTGTAGAACGAAGCTTCCACAGGTACTAGTTCAACTCCTTGTTCTTCGTGATCTCCTTGAATTTTCGGGTTAGATTCCTTTCTTTGATCAACGTTAGCCACCCAAGTGTTTGGCCTCTAGAGGTGATCCACCAAGGAAGATGAATTATCAAGAAGGAGGGTGTTTGGCTTAACCTTACTTTTCTATCCTCTATAGAAAAGGAGTACTCTCCAACAATTGGAATTACATCAATCTAATATCTATTATAAGACTTCTCTTATATAGACATTGGTCAACCCTTCTAATCCTATTAGACATGGGATTTCTTTTAATTAATTAAACTCCTTTAATTAATTTAGGCTTCCCACCACATGGGAATAATTAATTAAATTCATTTAATTAATTTGTCTCCTAATCTTATTAGGAATAAATGAGAGTACTAAATATTAAATTAATTACTAAACTCCTTTAGAAATTAAAATAATAATAATTGTAATAATATTAATAAGACTTCTCTTATTAATTTATATTTAATATTTCCAAAATATTAAATAATAAACATTAAGCTATTTAATTTATTCTATCACTATAGATTAAATTAATTATACTTAATGCATTATTATGATTATGCCATTACCTTCTTAAATAATTATTCTTCCTTTTATGGTGTGACCCTTTAGGTTCTCCATATTAAACCGGTTGTGAATAAATCAATTAAAACAATTTTAATCTTATTTAAATAAATAAATTAAACTAATAATTTATTTAAATAAATAATATTTATTCTACAATAGGGATAAGCCTCCCTAGCGATCAACGACTTTCCAGATAATATAGATTTCAACATTAATCAAAAAGAACCTGTGAATAAATAGTTACCGTACAATTCAATCCTTCCACCATACAATGTCCCAATTAAATATAAGACATGGATTTACTGTCAAGTCTTATTTTATTTAATTATATGTATTTCGATTAGAAAATGCACAACTCCAAATAATGCAAATTAGAAACTCCTTTCTAATTTCATTTCACCTTGGCCAAGGATTCCTGGGTTGTCATTTAACGAATCACATAGGACATATCTCCTCTTTTACTAGAGGTGGTAGATTCTTTATTGATCATTCATTATCTCCATATGTAACTCATTATACCCAAGCATACCCTATATATGCCTTAAAAGGTCTTAAGGAATAAGTCAAAGTATAATTTGTTACATACAAGATACTATGATGATCTCAAGTCCAAGGATTACTTGTACTACTATCACATTAGGAATTCCTATTGACAGGCGAGTAAATCTCCATTAGGTATTCCATAGCGAATCACGTTCAGTGAACTTATTCTCCAATAAGCACCTACATACTTGCTTTAGTGTCTCCACACAAATGATCATGAGATCAATCATCCTCATCCAATGAGCAAGCAACATATGTACCAATCTATCCGGATTTACTAATCCCCTTTTTAGTAATCCCACGATTGGGAACTATTTTAGTTTTAAAACTTTTTAAGAATTTAGATCTCATTAGCATGATCATCATCATGATTCTAAAAGCATTGCTTAAAACTATGGGTTATTTACATATTATAAAAACAGCAACATGTAGATAATTAAATGCCTTTAATAAATGAATATTTTATTAATAAATAAATAAGATTGTTTACAAAGTACGTGCTTTATCATCATACATGATTGGCTTGTATGCACACTACTATCAACAATAAGGTCTCCTTAAATGAAGACTTGTGTGAGATGTACGCATCGTTTTCAATGCGTTAGTCATGGGATTGTTCGTTTTGATACTAATCAAACTAGAACGAAGTTATAGGACTCATAATCATCTCTTTCTTTGACAATTTTAGAGAATCAATGAATAAAAAAAGAAGGTATCCCTAAATGAAGACTTGTGGGAGATGTACGCATGGTTTTGAACGCGATAGTCATGGGTTTCTCTTTTTGACTCTAAAAAAACTAGAATGAAATAATACAACTCTTAATCACCTTTTTCTTTGTAAATTTGAAACAACCAATGAAACAATATGAAGGTCTCCCTAAATAAAGACTTGTGTGAGATCTACGCATCGTTTTGGACACGATAGTGATGGGATTGCTCCTTTTGATGCTAATTTCAACTAGAACGAAGTAATAGGACTCATAATCATCTATATTTTGACAATTCACTAGCGAAAAAAATAATAAGGTGTCCCAAAATGAAGACTTGTGTGAGATGTACGGATCGTTGTGAAGGCACAAGTGATAGAATTGCCCCTTTTGATGCTAATCAAACTAGAACGAAGTGATAGGACTCATAATCACATCTATCTTTGACAATTTGAGAGAACCAATGAAATAATACGAAGGTCTCCCTAAATCAAGACTTGGGAGAGTTGTACGCATCGTTTTTAACGCGATAGTCATGGGATTGCTCCTTTTAATGCTAATGAAATTAGAACAAAGTAAAAGGACTTCTAATCACCTATTTCTCTGACAATTCTAGAGAACCAATGAAATAATAAGAAGCCTCCTTAAATGAAGACTTGTGTGAGATGTACGCATCGTTTTGAACGCGATAGTCATGGGATTGTTCTTTTTGATGCTAATCAAACTAGAACAAAGTTATAGGACTCCAAATTACCTCCTTCTTTGACAATTTTATGGAACCAAATAAAACAATAAGAAGGTCTCCCTAAATGAAGACTTTTATGAGGTCTACGCATCGTTTTGGATGCGATATTGATGGGATTCCCCCTTTTGATGCTAATTTTAACTAGAACGAAGTAATAGGACTTATAATCACCTATATTTTGATAATTTGAAAGAACTAATGAAACAAGAAGAAGGTCTCCCTAAATGAAGACTTGTGTGAGATGTACGGATCGTTTTGAAGATACTAGTGATAGGATTGCTCCTTTGATGCTAACTAAACAATAACGAAGTCGTAGGACTCATAATCACATCTTTCTTTGACAATTTGAGAGAACCAATAAAACAATAAGAAGGTCTCCCTGACTTGTGTGAGATGTACGCATCGTTTTTAACGCGATATTCATGAGATTGCTCATTTTGATGCTAATCAAATTAGAACGAAGTAATAGGACTCTTAATCACCTCTTTCTTTGATAATTTTAGAGAACCTATGAAACAATAATGATGTCTCCTTAAATGAAGACTTGTGTGAGATGTACGCATTGTTTTTAACGCGATAGTCATGGGATTGCTACTTTTGATGCTAATCAAACTAGAACGAAGTTATAGCACTCTTAATCACCTCTTTCTTTGACTATTTTAGAGAACCAATGAAATAATAAGGTCTCCTTAAATGAAGACTTGTGTGAGATGTACGCATCGTTTTGAACAAGATAGTCATGGGATTGCTCCTTTTGATACAAATCAAACTAGAACAAAGTTATAGGACTCCTAATCACTTCTTTGACAATTTTAGAGAATCAATGGAACAATAAGAAGGTCTCCCTAAAAAAAGACTTGTGTGAGATGTACGCATGGTTTTGAACGCGATAGTCATGGGTTTCTCTTTTTGACGCTAATAAAACTAGAACAGAATAATACAACTCTTAATCACCTATTTCGTTGTAAATTTGAAACAACCAACGAAACAATATGAAGGTCTCCCTAAATAAAGACTTGTGTGAGATCTACGAATCGTTTTGGACACGATAGTGATGGGATTACTCCTTTTGATGATAATTTCAACTAGAACGAAGTAATAGGACTCATAATCATCTATATTTTGATAATTTGAGAGAACTAATGAAAAAAATAAGGTGTCCCTAAATGAAGACTTGTGTGAGATGTACGAATAGTTTTGAAGGCACTAGTGATAGGATTTCTCCTTTTGATGCTAATCAAACTAGAACGAAGTCATAGGACTCATAATCACATCTTTCTTTGACAATTTGAGAGAACCAGTTAAATAATAAGAAAGTCTACCTAAATCAAGACTTGTGTGAGATGTACACATCGTTTTTAACGGAATAGTCATGGGATTGCTCCTTTTGATGCTAATCAAATTAGAACGAAGTAATAGGACTCCTAATCACCTCTTTCTTTGACAATTCTAGTGAAACAAGGAAATAATAAGAAGGCCTCATTAAATGAAGACTTGTGTGAGCTGTACGCATCGTTTTGAACGCGATAGTCATGGGATTGTTATTTTTGATGCTAATTAAACTAGAACGAAGTTATGGGACTCCTAATCACCTCCTTCTTTTACAATTTATGGGAACCAATGAAACAATAAGAAGGTCTCCCTAAATGAAGACTTGTGTGAGGTCTACGCATCTTTCTGGACGCGATAGTGATGGGATTGCTCCTTTTGATGCTAATTTTAACTAGAACGAAGTAATAGGACCCATAATCACCTATATTTTGACAATTTGAGAGAACTAATGAAACAAGAAGAAGGTCTCTCTAAATGAAGACTTGTGTGAGATGTACGGATCGTTTTGAAGATACTAGTGATAAGATTGCTCTTTTGATGCTAATCAAACTATAACGAAGTCAAAGGACTCATAATCACATCTTTCTTTGACAATTGGAGAGGACCAACGAAACAATAAGAACGTCTCCCTAAGTCAAGACTTGTGTGAGATGTACGCAACATTTTTAACGCGATAGTCATGGGATTGCTGCTAATTAAATTAGAACGAAGTAATAGGACTCCTAATCTCCTCTTTCTTTGACAATTTTAGAGAACCAATGAAATAATAAGAATGTCTTTTTAAATGAAGACTTGTGTGAGATGTACGCATCATTTTTAACGCGATAGTCATGGAATTGCTACTTTTGATGCTAATCATACTAGAACGAAGTTATAGGACTCCTAATCACCTCTTTTTTTGACTATTTTAGAGAACCAATGAAACAATAAGGTCTCTATAAATGAAGACTTGTGTGAGATATACGCATTGTTTTGAATGCGATAGTCATGAGATTGCTTCTGTTGATACTAACCAAACTAGAACGAAATTATAGGACTCCTAATCACCTCTTTCATTAACAATTTTAGAGAATCAATGAAACAATAAGAAGATCTCTATAAATGGAGACTTGTGTGAGATGTACGCATGGTTTTGAACGCGATAGTCATGTGTTTCTCTTTTTGATGCTAATTAAACTATAATGAAATAATACAACTATAAATCACCTGTTTCTTTGTAAAGTTGAAACAACCAATGATACAATATGAAGGTCTCCCTAAATAAAGACTTGTGTGAGATCAACGCATCGTTTTGGACACGATAGTGATGGGATTGCTCCTTTTGATGCTAATTTCAACTAGAACGAAATAATAGGACTTATAATCACCTATATTTTGACAATTTGAGATAAGTAATGAAAAAATAAGAAAGTGTCCCTAAATGAAGAATTGTGTGAGATGTACGGATCATTTTGAAGGCACCAGTGGATTGCTCCTTTTGATGCTAATCAAACTAGAACGAAGTCATTGGACTCATAATCACCTCTTTCTTTGACAATTCGAGAGAACCAATGAAATAATAAGAAGGTCTTCCTAAATCATGACTTGTGTGAGATGTACGCATCGTTTTTGACGCGATAGTAGTGGGATTGCTCCTTTTGATGCTAATCAAATTAGAACGACGTAAAAGGACCCCTAATCACCTCTTTCTTTGACAATTATATAGAACCAATGAAATTATAAGAAGGCCTCCTTAAATGAAGACTTGTGTGAGTTGTACGCATCGTTTTGAACGCGATAGTCATGGGATTGTAACTTTAGATGCTCATCAAACTAGAACGAAGTTATAGGACTCTTAATAACCTCTTTCTTTGATTATTTTAGAGAACCAATGAAACAATAAGGTCTCCTTAAATGAAGTCTTGTGTGAGATGTACGCATCGTTTTGAACGCGATAGTCATGGGATTGCTCCTTTTGATACTAATCAAACTAGAACGAAGTTATAGGACTCATAATCATCTCTTTCTTTGACAATTTTAGAGAATCAATGAAACAAAAAGAAGGTATCCCTAAATGAAGACTTGTGGGAGATGTACGCATGGTTTTGAACGCGATAGTCATGGGTTTCTCTTTTTGACTCTAAAAAAACTAGAATGAAATAATACAACTCTCAATCACCTCTTTCTTTGTAAATTTGAAACAACCAATGAAACAATATGAAGGTCTCCCTAAATAAAGACTTGTGTGAGATCTACGCATCGTTTTGGACACGATAGTGATGGGATTGCTCCTTTTGATGCTAATTTCAACTAGAACGAAGTAATAGGACTCATAATCATCTATATTTTGACAATTCACTAGTGAAAAAAATAATAAGGTGTCCCAAAATGAAGACTTGTGTGAGATGTACGGATCGTTGTGAAGGCACTAGTGATAGAATTGCCCCTTTTGACGCTAATCAAACTAGAACGAAGTGATAGGACTCATAATCACATCTATCTTTGACAATTTGAGAGAACCAATGAAATAATACGAAGGTCTCCCTAAATCAAGACTTGGGTGAGTTGTACGCATCGTTTTTAACGTGATAGTCATGGGATTGCTCCTTTTAATGCTAATGAAATTAGAACAAAGTAAAAGGACTTCTAATCACCTATTTCTCTGACAATTCTAGAGAACCAATGAAATAATAAGAAGCCTCCTTAAATGAAGACTTGTGTGAGATGTACGCATCGTTTTGAACGCGATAGTCATGGGATTGTTCTTTTTGATGCTAATCAAACTAGAACAAAGTTATAGGACTCCAAATTACCTCCTTCTTTGACAATTTTATGGAACCAAATAAAACAATAAGAAGGTCTCCCTAAATGAAGACTTTTGTGAGGTCTACGCATCGTTTTGGATGCGATATTGATGGGATTCCCCCTTTTGATGCTAATTTTAACTAGAACGAAGTAATAGGACTCATAATCACCTATATTTTGATAATTTGAAAGAACTAATGAAACAAGAAGAAGGTCTCCCTAAATGAAGACTTGTGTGAGATGTACGGATCGTTTTGAAGATACTAGTGATAGGATTGCTCCTTTGATGCTAACTAAACAATAACGAAGTCGTAGGACACATAATCACATCTTTCTTTGACAATTTGAGAGAACCAATAAAACGATAAGAAGGTCTCCCTGACTTGTGTGAGATGTACGCATCGTTTTTAACGCGATATTCATGAGATTGCTCATTTTGATGCTAATCAAATTAGAACGAAGTAATAGGACTCTTAATCACCTCTTTCTTTGATAATTTTAGAGAACCAATGAAACAATAATGATGTCTCCTTAAATGAAGACTTGTGTGAGATGTACGCATTGTTTTTAACGCGATAGTCATGGGATTGCTACTTTTGATGCTAATCAAACTAGAACGAAGTTATAGCACTCTTAATCACCTCTTTCTTTGACTATTTTAGAGAACCAATGAAATAATAAGGTCTCCTTAAATGAAGACTTGTGTGAGATGTACGCATCGTTTTGAACACGATAGTCATGGGATTGCTCCTTTTGATACAAATCAAACTAGAACAAAGTTATAGGACTCCTAATCACTTCTTTGACAATTTTAGAGAATCAATGGAACAATAAGAAGGTCTCCCTAAAAAAAGACTTGTGTGAGATGTACGCATGGTTTTGAACGCGATAGTCATGGGTTTCTCTTTTTGACGCTAATAAAACTAGAACAGAATAATACAACTCTTAATCACCTATTTCGTTGTAAATTTGAAACAACCAACGAAACAATATGAAGGTCTCCCTAAATAAAGACTTGTGTGAGATCTACGAATCGTTTTGGACACGATAGTGATGGGATTACTCCTTTTGATGATAATTTCAACTAGAACGAAGTAATAGGACTCATAATCATCTATATTTTGACAATTTGAGAGAACTAATGGAAAAAATAAGGTGTCCCTAAATGAAGACTTGTGTGAGATGTACGAATAGTTTTGAAGGCACTAGTGATAGGATTTCTCCTTTTGATGCTAATCAAACTAGAACGAAGTCATAGGACTCATAATCACATCTTTCTTTGACAATTTGAGAGAACCAGTTAAATAATAAGAAAGTTTACCTAAATCAAGACTTGTGTGAGATGTACACATCGTTTTTAACGGAATAGTCATGGGATTGCTCCTTTTGATGCTAATCAAATTAGAACGAAATAATAGGACTCCTAATCACCTCTTTATTTGACAATTCTAGTGAACCAATGAAATAATAATAAGGCCTCATTAAATGAAGACTTGTGTGAGCTGTACGCATCGTTTTGAACGCGATAGTCATGGGATTGTTATTTTTGATGCTAATTAAACTAGAACGAAGTTATGGGACTTCTAATCACCTCCTTCTTTTACAATTTATGGGAACCAATGAAACAATAAGAAGGTCTCCCTAAATGAAGACTTGTGTGAGGTCTACGCATCTTTCTGGACGCGATAGTGATGGGATTGCTCCTTTTGATGCTAATTTTAACTAGAACGAAGTAATAGGACCCATAATCACCTATATTTTGACAATTTGAGAGAACTAATGAAACAAGAAGAAGGTCTCTCTAAATGAAGACTTGTGTGAGATGTACGGATCGTTTTGAAGATACTAGTGATAAGATTGCTCTTTTGATGCTAATCAAACTATAACGAAGTCAAAGGACTCATAATCACATCTTTCTTTGACAATTGGAGAGGACCAATGAAACAATAAGAACGTCTCCCTAAATCAAGACTTGTGTGAGATGTACGCAACGTTTTTAACGCGATAGTCATGGGATTGTTGCTAATTAAATTAGAACGAAGTAATAGGACTCCTAATCTCCTCTTTCTTTGACAATTTTAGAGAACCAATGAAATAATAAGAATGTCTCTTTAAATGAAGACTTGTGTGAGATGTACGCATCATTTTTAACGCGATAGTCATGGAATTGCTACTTTTGATGCTAATCATACTAGAACGAAGTTATAGGACTCCTAATCACCTCTTTTTTTGAATATTTTAGAGAACCAATGAAACAATAAGGTCTCTATAAATGAAGACTTGTGTGAGATATACGCATTGTTTTGAATGCGATAGTCATGAGATTGCTTCTTTTGATACTAACCAAACTAGAACGAAATTATAGGACTCCTAATCACCTCTTTCATTAACAATTTTAGAGAATCAATGAAACAATAAGAAGATCTCTATAAATGGAGACTTGTGTGAGATGTACGCATGGTTTTGAACGCGATAGTCATGTGTTTCTCTTTTTGATGCTAATTAAACTATAATGAAATAATACAACTATAAATCACCTGTTTCTTTGTAAAGTTGAAACAACCAATGATACAATATGAAGGTCTCCCTAAATAAAGACTTGTGTGAGATCTACGAATCGTTTTGGACACGATAGTGATGGGATTGCTCCTTTTGATGCTAATTTCAACTAGAACGAAATAATAGGACTTATAATCACCTATATTTTGACAATTTGAGATAAGTAATGAAAAAATAAGAAAGTGTCCCTAAATGAAGAATTGTGTGAGATGTACGAATCATTTTGAAGGCACCAGTGGATTGCTCCTTTTGATGCTAATCAAACTAGAACGAAGTCATTGGACTCATAATCACCTCTTTCTTTGACAATTCGAGAGAACCAATGAAATAATAAGAAGGTCTTCCTAAATCATGACTTGTGTGAGATGTACGCATCGTTTTTGACGCGATAGTAATGGGATTGCTCCTTTTGATGCTAATCAAATTAGAACGACGTAAAAGGACCCCTAATCACCTCTTTCTTTGACAATTATATAGAACCAATGAAATTATAAGAAGGCCTCCTTAAATGAAGACTTGTGTGACTTGTACGCATCGTTTTGAATGCGATAGTCATGGGATTGTAACTTTTGATGCTCATCAAACTAGAACGAAGTTATAGGACTCTTAATAACCTCTTTCTTTGACTATTTTAGAGAACCAATGAAACAATAAGGTCTCCTTAAATGAAGTCTTGTGTGAGATGTACACATCGTTTTGAACGCGATAGTCATGGGATTGCTCCTTTTGATACTAATCAAACTAGAACGAAGTTATAGGACTCATAATCATCTCTTTCTTTGACAATTTTAGAGAATCAATGAAACAAAAAGAAGGTATCCCTAAATGAAGACTTGTGGGAGATGTACGCATGGTTTTGAACGCGATAGTCATGGGTTTCTCTTTTTGACTCTAAAAAAACTAGAATGAAATAATACAACTCTTAATCACCTCTTTCTTTGTAAATTTGAAACAACCAATGAAACAATATGAAGGTCTCCCTAAATAAAGACTTGTGTGAGATCTACGCATCGTTTTGGACGCGATAGTGATGGGATTGCTCCTTTTGATGCTAATTTCAACTAGAACGAAGTAATAGGACTCATAATCATCTATATTTTGACAATTCACTAGTGAAAAAAATAATAAGGTGTCCCAAAATGAAGACTTGTGTGAGATGTACGGATCGTTGTGAAGGCACTAGTGATAGAATTGCCCCTTTTGATGCTAATCAAACTAGAACGAAGTGATAGGACTCATAATCACATCTATCTTTGACAATTTGAGAGAATCAATGAAATAATACAAAGGTCTACCTAAATCAAGACTTGGGTGAGTTGTACGCATCGTTTTTAACGCGATAGTCATGGGATTGCTCCTTTTAATGCTAATTAAATTAGAACAAAGTAAAAGGAATTCTAATCACCTATTTCTCTGACAATTCTAGAGAACCAATGAAATAATAAGAAGTCTCCTTAAATGAAGACTAGTGTGAGATGTACGCATCGTTTTGAACGCGATAGTCATGGGATTGTTCTTTTTGATGCTAATTAAACTAGAACAAAGTTATAGGACTCCTAATTACCTCCTTCTTTGACAATTTTATGGAACCAAATAAAACAATTAGAAGGTCTCCCTAAATGAAGACTTGTGTGAGGTCTACGCATCGTTTTGGATGCGATATTGATGGGATTCCTCCTTGTGATGCTAATTTTAACTAGAATGAAGTAATAGGACTCATAATCACCTATATTTTGATAATTTGAGAGAACTAATGAAACAATAAGAAGGTCTCCCTAAATGAAGACTTGTGTGAGATGTACGGATCGTTTTGATGATACTAGTGATAGGATTGCTCCTTTGATGCTAATCAAACAATAACGAAGTCGTAGGACTCATAATCATATCTTTCTTTGACAATTTGAGAGAACCAATAAAACAATAAGGTCTCCCTGACTTGTGTGAGATGTACGCATCGTTTTTAACGCGATATTCATGAGATTGCTCATTTTGATGCTAATCAAATTAGAACGAAGTAATAGGACTCTTAATCACCACTTTCTTTGATAATTTTAGAGAACCAATGAAACAATAATGATGTCTCCTTAAATGAAGACTTGTGTGAGATGTACGCATTGTTTTTAACGCGATAGTTATGGGATTGCTACTTTTGATGCTAATCAAACTAGAACGAAGTTATAGCACTCTTAATCATCTCTTTCTTTGACTATTTTAGAGAACCAATGAAATAATAAGATCTCCTTAAATGAAGACTTGTGTGAGATGTACGCATCGTTTTGAACACGATAGTCATGGGATTGCTCCTTTTGATACAAATCAAACTAGAACAAAGTTATAGGACTCCTAATCACTTCTTTGACAATTTTAGAGAATCAATGGAACAATAAGAAGGTCTCCCTAAAAAAAGACTTGTGTGAGATGTACGCATGGTTTTGAACGCGATAGTCATGGGTTTCTCTTTTTGACGCTAATAAAACTAGAACAGAATAATACAACTCTTAATCTCCTATTTCGTTGTAAATTTTAAACAACCAACGAAACAATATGAAGGTCTACCTAAATAAAGACTTGTGTGAGATTTACGAATCGTTTTGGACACGATAGTGATGGGATTACTCCTTTTGATGATAATTTCAACTAGAACGAAGTAATAGGACTCATAATCATCTATATTTTGACAATTTGAGAGAACTAATGAAAAAAATAAGGTGTCCCTAAATGAAGACTTGTGTGAGATGTACGATAGTTTTGAAGGCACTAGTGATAGGATTACTCCTTTTGATGCTAATCAAACTAGAACGAAGTCATAGGACTCATAATCACATCATTCTTTGACAATTTGAGAGAACCAGTTAAATAATAATAAAGTCTCCCTAAATCAAGACTTGAGTGAGATGTACACATCGTTTTTAACGGAATAGTCATGAGATTGCTCTTTTTGATGCTAATCAAATTAGAACGAAGTAATAGGACTCCTAATCACCTCTTTCTTTGACAATTCTAGTGAACCAATGAAATAATAAGAAGGCCTCCTTAAATGAAGACTTGTGTGAGCTGTACGCATCGTTTTGAACGCGATAGTCATGGGATTGTTATTTTTGATGCTAATTAAACTAGAACGAAGTTATAGGACTCCTAATCACCTCCTTCTTTTACAATTTTAGAGAACCAATGAAACAATAAGAAGGTCTCCCTAAATGAAGACTTGTGTGAGGTCAACGCATCTTTCTGGACGCGATAGTGATGGGATTGCTCCTTTTGATGCTAATTTTAACTAGAACGAAGTAATAGGACTCATAATCACCTATATTTTGACAATTTGAGAGAACTAATGAAATAAGAAGAAGGTCTCCGTAAATGAAGACTTGTGTGAGATGTACGGATTGTTTTGAAGATACTAGTGATAAGATTGCTCTTTTGATGCTAATCAAACTATAACGAAGTCAAAGGACTCATAATCACATCTTTCTTTGACAATTTGAGAGGACCAATGAAATAATAAGAAGGTCTCCCTAAATCAAGACTTGTGTGAGATGTACGCAACGTTTTTAACGCGATAGTCATGGGATTGCTGCTAATTAAATTAGAACGAAGTAATAGGACTCCTAATCTCCTCTTTCTTTGACAATTTTAGAGAACCAATGAAATAATAAGAATGTCTCTTTAAATGAAGACTTGTGTGAGATGTACGCATCATTTTTAACGCGATAGTCATGGAATTGCTACTTTTGATGCTAATTATACTAGAACGAAGTTATAGGACTCCTAATCACCTCTTTTTTTTGACTATTTTAGAGAACCAATGAAACAATAAGGTCTCTATAAATGAAGACTTGTGTGAGATATACGCATTATTTTGAATGTGATAGTCATGAGATTGCTTCTTTTGATACTAACCAAACTAGAACGAAGTTATAGGACTCCTAATCATCTCTTTCATTGACAATTTTAGATAATCAATGAAACAATAAGAAGATCTCTATAAATGGAGACTTGTGTGAGATGTACGCATGGTTTTGAACGCGATAGTCATGTGTTTCTCTTTTTGATGCTAATTAAACTAGAACGAAATAATACAACTCTAAATCACCTGTTTCTTTGTAAAGTTGAAACAACCAATGATACAATATGAAGGTCTCCCTAAATAAAGACTTGTGTGAGATCTACGCATCGTTTTGGACACGATAGTGATGGGATTGCTCCTTTTGATGCTAATTTCAACTAGAACGAAGTAATAGGACTTATTGTAAGAACCCGAATTTTCAGATATTATTAAATAAGGATTTAATAAATAAAATTCTTAAACTGTGAGATGGGTTCGAATAATAATATATATATGTGATATGAGGTATGTGGTATTATATTACATAGGATAATATGGACTATGTAAAATGTGTTTTTGTGATTTATAAATATATTATTAATATATATTTGTTATTTAGCGTAGAGACGATTCAGTGGAGATAAAGGAGGTGGATAAATTCCTATCGATATTAAATAATTTATAGAATTATTTTATCATAGTAAGTTGGTGACATTAAATATCCTTAATGTATAATCACCATATTCTTGTGTATGTATTAATAACTAGTATGTTTATAATATAGGTTATTAATAGCACTTAAGCTATCCATGAATAGGGTTGGATAGTGAAGCATGAGTTAGTTAAGGAATTAGCTAATAAGAATAAATATTAGTTAATTTAAGTTGGGAGTTATATTATGGAATAATATAATGTCAGTATTGAACCTTAATTAACTATGATGATATAGTACAATGTTTAATTTACTTAAGTAAATGAGTGAATTAATATGTGTGTTGAATATGTAATTATAGTTGGTACTTTTTATATATATTACTGAGAGTGGTAATATGTGAGAAAGTCTAATGTGCGAATAACGTTAAATATATATACGTTATTAAAGGGAGATGGAAATCATTATATGATTAAATGTATATTGAAGAAATTATTTTGGGGAACAATTTATAGAAAAGAAAGAGAAATAATTATTATATATTTCTAATAAAGGATATTAAAATAATTTCTAATATTGAATTATTTTAATAAAAGAAGGAAATGTTATTTTTAAATAATAATATTACCTTATATGTTTTTGTATGAGGTGTGATTGGTTAATATAGTAAATATATTAAAACGTATTTGCTATATGTAATTAAATTGATGGAAACAATTTATTATAATAGAAAATAAACTTATTATCTATTTTCTATATATAATATATGTACATGTGTCGTACATATAGTTATTTGATATTATATTAAAAATAATATCATGAGACAATAAGTAAATTATTTTCTAATAACGAATGTTCTTATTTGGAGAAAACATAATATTTTATGATATGGCTAAATACATAATTTTAAATGTATTTTCAAGGGAGTGTGATTAATGAAAGGAAACTAAGTTATTTTAATATATTAAATAACTTAAGTTATTATTTGATCGTGAATATTATTATTGGAATAATTAATAGAGTATATATTAATTATTATAAGCGTAAGGGTTATACTTATTATAAGTATAATTAATTGAAGTAATTTAACATTTTAATAGCTTGAGTTATTATATTTCCGTAAGGGTTATATATAATATTTGAATATTCGATTTGTAAACTATTTATATGTGGACCTTGGATTTAATAGTTCTAATTTAATTGAACAGGTTATAAGTAGTAATGTGGTGAGAAATGAGTAAGTGATGAGAATAATGATAAGCTTAAGATTGAGCTTGTGAGAGATGGCTTGTGTGGCACAATAATAGATTCAATAATGAATTGACTAATTTAATGATGGAGGAATTATTAATTAAACAATTAATCTAAATTAATTGTTAATTATTATTATGATAGTATGTTAAATTATTATGGCTAGTGATAGTATAATAATAAGGAAATCGATTATAAGTATAATCGGATTTGTGATGAGAGAAATTGTCTTCTAATATTAATTATTGTTATGAACAATATACTATTATCAAGTAATTATTTGATAATATGATTAATGTGTAAATGATTTATAAATATAAAAAGATTTATATTTATTTAACGTGATAATAAATCATATAAAGTGTTAATCAATTAGATGTGGGAATTATAATTCCATGGATTAATGAGAAATGGATTAATAAATATTATTATTAATTAATTGATGAGATAAGTAATTTATTAATTTCTATGTGCAACCATGCGATATTAAAGTATAACGTATGATAGTTAACTATATGTTATGCGAAGTATAAAGTGCAATGCGACTATGCTATATATGAATATAAACTATATAGTAAAGTTATTGAGTTGTAATAGGTACATGAAATGTGGGTGTGACAATGTGTATATTAAGTATACAATAAAATAATATATCATAGATATATTGTAAACAATTATTGAATTTACTAATATAGGAGACAATACACTGTGATGATACCCGGTAGAATTATATTCGGTGTTAATAAGATGTACATGGATTATATATTGAATATATGTATCCCTACTTGCTACATTGTAATATTAGTTATATATTGAAAGTACATTGTGACTCAAATTATAACCTAAGTATATGTTATGTGTATAATAATTTAAGTGTTGTGTGTTGCTAGAATGCTGAGTATGTGCCTTGTCCCATAATGAGAGGCACATTTCCCTCTCACGTGAACTCTATGGAACAAGCTACTCTATCTCTTCTCTCATTTTCATCAATCCTAGCTAATGAGTGCAAGAGTGGAGATGATGATGAGATTTACCAACTCTCACCAACTCTTTCTTATCCATTGAGCTTTCTTGCAATCCTTTGAATTAATTTGGAAGGTAATTGAGTTGTCTGGATATCCATTTGCCTATATAAGGAACTCTCTTTCTTCTCTATTTCAATTGCTGAGAATTGCTTAAGTTGAGAGCATATAGAGGGTGGATACTTGTATACATATTAGTAGAGGAAGTGAGGATTAGCAAGTTCTAATTGAATGTTGACAGAGGTATAATCCCTCCTTCATTGTTCTTCATTTATATTTTACTGTCAATTTTTCAGTTTTAGAATTGAGTATGGAATCCATGATTATGTGATCAAGCAATGTTTGTTAATTGCTCCTTAGTTGCTATGCTAGCTTATAATCATGATAGAACTGTAATGTAGTAACTTAGAATGATAATCGTTGCGAAATTCAGAGTTTGGCTTGAGGTACTTCCGAAGCAGAAGCTGCTCTGTTTCTGGCCGACCAACTGCGCAGCTGCGCCAGTTTTGTACTGGCCAGCAGCGCAGCTGCGCCGGTACCAGACTTGAGTTGGGCAAGGCCCTGCGCAGCTGCGCCGGTTCCTGATCCCAGTTTCTGCAGATTTTGTTCCTGCTTGATGTCTGATAAGTGATAGATATTGAAAGAAATTAGGACAAGCATGCTGGTATGATTAATACATATATATGGACTTGTTAAACTAGTATGTGCATATTATATTCGGATCGCTTACGTGAACGATGAAGTTATAGTTTTGAAAATAAACTTAAGGTTTTATAAACGAATTTTGGCGTATATAAGTCATGTTTATATTCTGATTTTGTGAACCCGATAGTATGGTTTATATTGACATGAAATACATGTTTAAGGTGTTAATCACACTACCATACATTATTGATAGAAAAGACTTGTAGTTTGAAAATAGACTTAAAGTTTTATAAACGAACCTTGACATATACATATGATGTGTATGTTCTGATTTTTAAGGATGATTGTATGACCTAGTTATGCATGGAAATAGGTATGTCATGTGGTTTCAAACCCCTTTGAATACCATGAACCTCTTGGTCACTTTAGTGTGCGGTTCTAGAGAAAACTTGAAGCCTTGAAATTAAACTTAAAGGAACTTGTGTACTTAAAGTTCTAAATATGATAACATACGTACATGGCATAAGTAGATATAAAATGATTCAAAGTAGCCTTGCATGATTAGTAAAGCATGACATTGATTTTTGGAGAATAAAACTTATGAAGTTTTGAAAGTAGAATGGTTGAACATAGAGTTACTGGCATTCTAACTTTATGAACATGCATGATAGGACTTATATGCCTCTAGTCGTGATTGGTATGTGCACCCCGCTAGTTAACCGTGATATGCACTGTGCGAGCATGTTTTGAAGATGTACTACACTAACTATAGGTAAATAGATTAGTTGTAGGCAGACATGTGTATATGAAAGATGATATTAATTGAGTATAGTTAAGGTATACCTATGCGTACCTAGCTATACTAAACGTATGATAAGAAAGTGAAACAAGGTTCTAAGAAACAAGTTAGACAACAATGTAACCTTTGTTATTACATTGAGAATGTGTGGATGCATATAACTGATGAGTGTGATCTCTATGGTTAATATAACTGTGTAGGATTACACAAAGTGTAGAGATTCTTAAGTAGTTAAGTCGTAGTTGTTAAACTACGAATCATGCAAGTCTTTCAGTTACTATTTGATATATGAATTCAATAACTGTTAGTTGAATTATATTATGCTGTGATAATGTGAACTTATATATGAACTGTATATAAGATATAAATGAGATTGAAAGTTGATCTTTGATGATATACTTGTTATGTGAAAAGTAACATGCGTAGTAAATATAAACTGTTTATAAATGCATGAACTAAGTATGATGTTATATGCTATGTGATGCATGAGGACTATTAGAATTGCTGAGCTGTCGAGCTCAC
This sequence comes from Panax stipuleanatus, assembly GCA_020205555.1. NCBI lineage: Eukaryota > Viridiplantae > Streptophyta > Magnoliopsida > Apiales > Araliaceae > Panax > Panax stipuleanatus. Next base: position 32,185,524 of record CM035122.1, on the reverse strand, counting down.
TCTTGCAAATAACCACTTTTGCAGGTTAAGGATTCACGATAAAGATTTCGTGCTTCTTGATTGATAAAGATAGATAGTATCGTATTGAAGAATATTACTTAGATTATTGTCTGGACCATATTTAGATTCTAGATGATGTACTCGATAGTTGCTTAAACTGTTTAATACTTGTTGTATTGTAAGAATGTATTAATTAATACATAGAGGATATCGAGTTGAGTTGTTAATGTTTATACGATAACTCAGATAAGAAGGAATCATATTATATAGTTGATTCAAGATTTGTAATCGGTATCAAGTTATGGAATCAATAAAAGAATTTATTCAAAGGATATTGAAAAGTTTAAATTATTCCGCATTTTAGTAACATCGAATATGATGTAAAGATGAGATCTTGGATATGAATAGAATTTATATTCTAAATTATAATAAACAAAGTTGTATTCTTTTACCAATGGTTAAAAGATGTAATAGTTTGACGATAGTAGTATCGTTACTGCACCGAATTCGAGGTTTCGAAGGAACGTGGATTTGGGGGCGTCGCAGGTTGGTATCAAAGCTGTAGGTTATAAACCTAGGTAAGTGTACCTTAGACTATAACCTAAGAGAGTGAAAGATAAGATTAAAATATATACGTGAAGATTCAAAGAAGAATCTTGAAATATCTAGAGAATGAGAATTAGGAGTTTCCTAACTCCGGTAATGAAAATGCTAAGATGATGTCTATAAGATGTATATGACAAAGATAATGAGAATGAACTCAGATGGAGTTTGGTTGATAATAGGGAAAGAACCCTAAGGCATAGTGATGATCACGACGTGATCAGATTGAACTATGAAATGATAGATAGTCTGTAATGACTAAGTATGTATAGCTTGATGCTATAAGAGAATGTACTATGATAAAGTACGAGATGAACTCATGAGGGGTTGTATGTGATGAAACGTAGAAAGCTCGTAATGAGCTCGTGATAGAGTAAGATATAGTTAAGTGTTGGAATTCCATTGAGGACTCATGTGATGGCTTAGTTGTACAAACTTTTGTATGGGCAGAAGTTCTGTGCTTGCACTGAGTGCGTCACATTGATAATCATTGGAATGTTAGTGTCGCGGTATCATTATACATATGGCGGAAATGTGATTCTTTTCTCATATTTATTTTGATAGATAGAGATTTCTAAGATATAATTAGATAATATTAAGATTAGGAGCGAGTTCTTAAGACTCATGCCTATGACAAGTTCGTGACTCATAATCGTATGGTGGAACCCCTCAGCGAATGGACGATTTTGGTCTGACTAGGATAAGTTCCTCAACCCATATGATTGTGGTAAGTTCCTGAACTTCCATGGTGTGGTAAGTTGGTGAACTGTACTGAGAATAGATATATTATATAAGAGTTTTGGAATAGTGAGCATTGATGGTAGTAAGAGATTGAAGTGATGGAGAAAATTGGATTTTCCTAAATCCTCTAGCTACGCTAGATTTTCAATATTTATTGACTTCGTGCTAGTGTTTGCACTTCGGTTTTCTTGAGAAAACATTGGGTCAGGTAACTGAACTAATGAGTTTTAAAAATAACACCGTTATTCGTATGTCTACGCTATTTGTTTCGGCTAAGACAAAAATGATTTGACAATCTTTCAAAATATATTTTAACCTTGTGCATCATTTGATATGATGTAGAATGGTAAACGATGGAGTCATCAATGCAATCGAACCTAGTGTTGGTTGTGATCGAAAGATCGTCAGCCCACTATGGTATGTTGTAATATGACAAAGTCATAAAATGGCGGAATCCTCAACGTACTACTAATCTAGTATGGTATCATGACGTCATAAAAGAATTTCTGGTTTTCTTGTAAATTATAAAGAAGGTCAATTAAGTTGACTAAATTATTTCGATTGATGTCCGAATTGTTGATGAGAGTCTAAGCTATTTGATTCGGCTAGGCGACTGTTGGAAAGGGATTATAGAATTCAAGTATTCTTGTGTATGTATGCCAAACCAGATTGCTCTGGTGCGGATTTTGACGTTGAAAAGTTGAGGTGAACAACCCTATAAAGGGGATATGTTTTCGGGGACAATGGTTCCGAGCGTAACGCATATAGTCGTTACAAAACACTACGTTGCGGCCCAACATAGTGGTACAATAGGTTGGCCACCTAGAGTACGCGTGGAGGGTGTTTTCAGTCTTTGTGATTGATAAACACTCTGGTTTGCGGTGTGAAGAATTGTGTTGAAGCATTAGTAAACCTGGAGAAAAGTTCACGGTCTTGTGACCCCTCAGCATAAATTGGAATCTGAGTTATTCATACTACTTCCCGATTATTGAAAAATCTTGGAAGATTCTTATTCTTCTAAAGGATGAATGTAGTAAGTAGAATGTTCCTTAGAAAGGAGAAAGTGGTAGAATGAGATTGAGAAAGTTATAGTAATAAAACTTCTGAAAAGAGAATGAATAAAATTATTCAAGAGAATATGTAATAATCGGAATAACACCGAGTAGAGGAAGTTTCGGTGATTCCGAGGACGGAATCCTTATAAGGGGGAGAGGATGTAAGAACCCGAATTTTCAGATATTATTAAATAAGGATTTAATAAATAAAATTATTAAAATGTGAGATGGGTTCGAATAATAATATATATATGTGATATGAGGTATGTGGTATTATATTACATAGGATAATATGGACTATGTAAAATGTGTTTTTGTGATTTATAAATATATTATTAATATATATTTGTTATTTAGCGTAGAGACGATTCAGTGGAGATAAAGGAGGTGGATAAATTCCTATCGATATTAAATAATTTATAGAATTATTTTATCATAGTAAGTTGGTAACATTAAATATCCTTAATGTATAATCACCATATTCTTGTGTATGTATTAATAACTAGTATGTTTATAATATAGGTTATTAATAGCACTTAAGCTATCCATGAATAGGTTTGGATAGTGAAGCATGAGTTAGTTAAGGAATTAACTAATAAGAATAAATATTAGTTAATTTAAGTTGGGAGTTATATTATGGAATAATATAATGTCAGTATTGAACCTTAATTAACTATGATGATATAGTACAATGTTTAATTTACTTAAGTAAAGGAGTGAATTAATATGTGTGTTGAATATGTAATTATAGTTGGTACTTTTTATATATATTACTTAGAGTGGTAATATGTGAGAAAGTTTAATGTGCGAATAACGTTAAATATATATACGTTATTAAAGGGAGATGGAAATCATTATATGATTAAATGTATATTAAAGAAATTATTTTGGGGAACAATTTATAGAAAAGAAAGAGAAATAATTATTATATATTTCTAATAAAGGATATTAAAATAATTTCTAATATTGAATTATTTTAATAAAAGGAGGAAATATTATTTTTGAATAATAATATTACCTTATATGTTTTTGTATGAGGTGTGATTGGTTAATATAGTAAATATATTAAAACGTATTTGCTATATGTAATTAAATTGATGGAAATAATTTATTATAATAGAAAATAAACTTATTATCTATTTTCTATATATAATATATATACATATGTCGTACATATAGTTATTTGATATTATATTAAAAATAATATCATGAGACAATAAGTAAATTATTTTCTAATAACGAATGTGCTTATTTGGAGAAAACATAATATTTTATGATATGGCTAAATACATAATTTTAAATGTATTTTCAAGGGAGTTTGATTAATGAAAGGAAACTAAGTTATTTTAATATATTAAATAACTTAAGTTATTATTTGATCGTGAATATTATTATTGGAATAATTAATAGAGTATATATTAATTATTATAAGCGTAAGGGTTATACTTATTATAAGTATAATTAATTGAAGTAATTTAACATTTTAATAGCTTGAGTTATTATATTTCCGTAAAGGTTATATATAATATTTGAATATTCGATTTGTAAACTATTTATATGTGGACCTTGGATTTAATAGTTCTAATTTAATTGAACAGGTTATAAGTAGTAATGTAGTGAGAAATGAGTAAGTGATGAGAATAATGATAAGCTTAAGATTGAGCTTGTGAGAGATGCCTTGTGTGGCACAATAATAGATTCAGTAATGAATTGACTAATTTAATGATGGAGGAATTATTAATTAAACAATTAATCTAAATTAATTGTTAATTGTTATTATGATAGTATATTAAATTATTATGGCTAGTGATAGTATAATAATAAGGAAATCGATTATAAGTATAATCGAATTTGTGATGAGATAAATTGTCTTCTAATATTAATTATTGTTATGAACAATATACTATTATCAAGTAATTATTTGATAATATGATTAATGAGTAAATGATTTAGAAATATAAAAAGATTTATATTTATTTAACGTGATAATAAATCATATAAAGTGTTAATCAATTAGCGTGGGAATTATAATTCCATGGATTAATGAGAAATGGATTAATAAATATTATTATTAATTAATTGATGAGATAAGTAATTTATTAATTTCTATGTGCAACCATGCGATATTAAAGTATAACGTATGATAGTTAACTATATGTTATGTGAAGTATAAAGTGCAATGCGACTATGCTATATATGAATATAAACTATATAGTAAAGTTATTGAGTTGTAATAGGTACATGAAATGTGGGTGTGACAATGTGTATATTAAGTATACAATAAAATAATATATCATAGATATATTGTAAACAATTATTGAATTTACTAATAAAGGAGACAATACACTGTGATGATACCCGGTAGAATTATATTCGGTGTTAATAAGATGTACATGGATTATATATTGAATATATGTATCCCTACTTGCTACATTGTAATATTAGTTATATATTGAAAGTACATTGTGACTCAAATTATAACCTAAGTATATGTTATGTGTATAATAATTTAAGTGTTGTGTGTTGCTAGAATGCTGAGTATGTGCCTTGTCCCATAATGAGAGGCACATTTTCCTCTCACGTGAACTCTATGGAACAAGCTACTCTATCTCTTCTCTCATTTTCATCAATCCTAGCTAATGAGTGCAAGAGTGGAGATGATGATGAGATTTACCAACTCTCACCAACTCTTTCTTATCCATTGAGCTTTCTTGCAATCCTTTGAATTAATTTGGAAGGTAATTGAGTTGTCTGGATATCCATTTGCCTATATAAGGAACTCTCTTTCTTCTCTATTTCAATTGCTGAGAATTGCTTAAGTTGAGAGCATATAGAGGGTGGATACTTGTATACATATTAGTAGAGGAAGTGAGGATTAACAAGTTCTAATTGAATGTTGACTGAGGTATAATCCCTCCTTCATTGTTCTTCATTTATATTTTACTGTCAATTTTTCGGTTTTAGAATTGAGTATGGAATCCATGATTATGTGATCAAGCAATGTTTGTTAATTGCTCCTTAGTTGCTATGCTAGCTTATAATCATGATAGAACTGTAATGTAGTAGCTTAGAATGATAATCGTTGCGAAATTCAGAGTTTGGCTTGAGGTACTGCCGAAGCAGAAGCTGCTCTGTTTCTGGCCGACCAACTGCGCAGCTGCGCCATTTTTGTACTGGCCAGCAGCGCAGCTGCGCCGGTACCAGACTTGAGTTGGGCAAGGCCCTGCGCAGCTGCGCCGGTTCCTGATCCCAGTTTCTGCAGATTTTGTTCCTGCTTGATGTCTGATAAGTGATAGATATTGAAAGAAATTAGGACAAGCATGCTGGTATGATTAATACATATATATGGACTTGTTAAACTAGTATGTGCATATTATATTCGGATCGCTTACGTGAACGATGAAGTTATAGTTTTGAAAATAAACTTAAGGTTTTATAAACGAATTTTGGCGTATATAAGTCATATTTATATTCTGATTTTGTGAACCCGATAGTATGGTTTATATTGACATGAAATACATGTTTAAGGTGTTAATCACACTACCATACATTATTGATAGAAAAGACTTGTAGTTTGAAAATAGACTTAAAGTTTTATAAACGAACCTTGACATATACATATGATGTGTATGTTCTGATTTTTAAGGATGATTGTATGACCTAGTTATGCATGGAAATAGGTATGTCATGTGGTTTCAAACCCCTTTGAATACCATGAACCTCTTGGTCACTTTAGTGTGCGGTTCTAGAGAAAACTTGAAGCCTTGAAATTAAACTTAAAGGAACTTGTGTACTTAAAAGTTCTAAATATGATAACATACGTACATGGCATAAATAGATATAAAATGATTCAAAGTAGCCTTGCATGATTAGTTAAGCATGACATTGATTTTTGGAGAATAAAACTTATGAAGTTTTGAAAGTAGAATGGTTGAACATAGAGTTACTGGCATTCTAACTTTATGAACATGCATGATAGGACTTATATGCCTCTAGTCGTGATTGGTATGTGCACCCCGCTAGTTAACCGTGATATGCACTGTGCGAGCATGTTTTGAAGATGCACTACACTAACTATAGGTAAATAGATTAGTTGTAGGCGGACATGTGTATATGAAAGATGATATTAATTGAGTATAGTTAAGGTATACCTATGCGTACCTAGCTATACTAAACGTATGATAAGAAAGTGAAACAAGGTTCTAAGAAACAAGTTAGACAACAATGTAAACTTTGTTATTACATTGAGAATGTGTGGATGCATATAACTGATGAGTGTGATCTCTATGGTTAATATAACTGTGTAGGATTACACAAAGTGTAGAGATTCTTAAGCAGTTAAGTCGTAGTTGTTAAACTACGAATCAGGCAAGTCTTTCAGTTCCTATTTGATATATGAATTCAATAACTGTTAGTTGAATTATATTATGCTGTGATAATGTGAACTTATATATGAACTGTATATGAGATATAAATGAGATTGAAAGTTGATCTTTGATGATATACTTGTTATGTGAAAAGTAACATGCGTAGTAAATATAAACTGTTTATAAATGCATGAACTAAGTATGATGTTATATGCTATGTGATGCATGAGGACTGTTAGAATTGCTGAGCTGTCGAGCTCACTCTTGCAAATAACCACTTTTGCAGGTTAAGGATTCACGGTAAAGATTTCGTGCTTCTTGATTGATAAAGATAGATAGTATCGTATTGAAGAATATTACTTAGATTATTGTCTGGACCATATTTAGATTCTAGATGATGTACTCGATAGTTGCTTAAACTGTTTAATACTTGTTGTATTGTAAGAATGTATTAATTAATACATAGAGGATATCGAGTTGAGTTGCTAATGTTTATACGATAACTCAGATAAGAAGGAATCATATTATATAGTTGATTCAAGATTTGTAATCGGTATCAAGTTATGGAATCAATAAAAGAATTTATTCAAAGGATATTGAAAAGTTTAAATTATTCCGCATTTTAGTAACATCGAATATGATGTAAAGACGAGATCTTGGATATGAATAGAATTTATATTCTAAATTATAATAAACAAAGTTGTATTCTTTTACCAATGGTTAAAAGATGTAATAGTTTGACAATAGTAGTATCGTGACTGCACCGAATTCGAGGTTTCGAAGGAACGTGGATTTGGGGGCGTCGCAGGTTGGTATCAAAGCTGTAGGTTATAAACCTTAGGTAAGTGTACCTTAGACTATAACCTGAGAGAGTGAAAGATAAGATTAAAATATATACGTGAAGATTCAAAGAAGAATCTTGAAATATCTAGAGAATTAGAATTAGGAGTTTCCTAACTCCGGTAATGAAAATGCTAAGATGATGTCTATAAGATGTATATGACAAAGATAATGAGAATGAACTCAGATGGAGTTTGGTTGATAATAGGGAAAGAACCCTAAGGCATAGTGATGATCATGACGTGATCAGATTGAACTATGAAATGATAGATAGTCTGTAATGACTAAGTATGTATAGCTTGATGCTATAAGAGAATGTACTATGATAAAGTACGAGATGAACTCATGAGGAGTTGTATGTGATGGGATTGCTCCTTTTGATGCTAATTTCAACTAGAACGAAGTAATAGGACTTATAATCACCTATATTTTGACAATTTGAGATAAGTAATGAAAAAATAAGAAAGTGTCCCTAAATGAAGAATTGTGTGAGATCTACGGATCGTTTTGAAGGCACCAGTGGATTGCTCCTTTTGATGCTAATCAAACTAGAACGAAGTCATTGGACTCATAATCTCCTCTTTCTTTGACAATTTGAGAGAACCAATGAAATAATAAGAAGTTCTTCCTAAATCATGACTTGTGTGAGATGTACGCATCGTTTTTGACGCGATAGTCATGGGATTGCTCCTTTTGATGCTAATCAAATTAGAACGACGTAAAAGGACCCCTAATCACCTCTTTCTTTGACAATTCTATAGAACCAATGAAATTATAAGAAGGCCTCCTTAAATGAAGACTTGTGTGAGTTGTACGCATCGTTTTGAACGCGATAGTCATGGCATTGTAACTTTTGATGCTAATCAAACTAGAACGAAGTTATAGGACTCCTAATCACCTCTTTCTTTGACTATTTTAGAGAACCAATGAAACAATAAGGTCTCCTTAAATGAAGACTTGTGTGAGATGTATGCATCGTTTTCAATGCGATAGTCATGGGATTGCTCCTTTTGATACTAATCAAACTAGAACGAAGTTATAGGACTCATAATCATCTCTTTCTTTGACAATGTTAGAGAATCAATGAAACAAAAAGAAGGTATCCCTAAATGAAGACTTGTGGGAGATGTACGCATGATTTTGAACGCGATAGTCATGGGTTTCTCTTTTTGACTCTAAAAAACTAGAATGAAATAATACAACTCTTAATCACCTCTTTTTTTGTAAATTTGAAACAACCAATGAAACAATATGAAGGTCTCCCTAAATAAAGACTTGTGTGAGATCTACGCATCGTTTTGGACACGATAGTGATGGGATTGCTCCTTTTGATGCTAATTTCAACTAAAACGAAGTAATAGGACTCATAATCATCTATATTTTGACAATTCACTAGTGAAAAAAATAATAAGGTGTCCCAAAATGAAGACTTGTGTGAGATGTACGGATCGTTGTGAAGGCACTAGTGATAGAATTGCCTCTTTTGATGCTAATCAAACTAGAACGAAGTGATAGGACTCATAATCACATCTATCTTTGGCAATTTGAGAGAATCAATGAAATAATACGAAGGTCTCCCTAAATCAAGACTTGGGTGAGTTGTACGCATCGTTTTTAACGCGATAGTCATGGGATTGCTCCTTTTAATGCTAATTAAATTAGAACAAAGTAAAAGGAATTCTAATCACCTATTTCTCTGACAATTCTAGAGAACCAATGAAATAATAAGAAGCCTCCTTAAATGAAGACTTGTGCGAGATGTACGCATCGTTTTGAACGCGATAGTCATGGGATTGTTCTTTTTGATGCTAATTAAACTAGAACAAAGTTATAGGACTCCTAATTACCTCCTTCTTTGACAATTTTATGGAACTAAATAAAACAATTAGAAGGTCTCCTTAAATGAAGACTTGTGTGAGGTCTACGCATCGTTTTGGATGCGATATTAATGGGATTCCTACTTTTGATGCTAATTTTAACTAGAATGAAGTTATAGGACTCATAATCACCTATATTTTGATAATTTGAGAGAACTAATGAAACAATAAGAAGGTCTACCTAAATGAAGAGTTGTGTGAGATGTACGGATCGTTTTGAAGATACTAGTGATAGGATTGCTCCTTTGATGCTAATCAAACAATAACGAAGTCGTAGGACTCATAATCACATCTTTTTTTGACAATTTGAGAGAACCAATAAAACAATAAGAAGGTCTCCCTGACTTGTGTGAGATGTACGCGATATTCATGAGATTGCTCATTTTGATGCTAATCAAATTAGAACGAAGTAATAGGACTCTTAATCACCTCTTTCTTTGATAATTTTAGAGAACCAATGAAACAATAATGATGTCTCCTTAAATGAAGACTTGTGTGAGATGTACGCATTGTTTTTAACGCGATAGTTATGCGATTGCTACTTTTGATGCTAATCAAACTAGAACGAAGTTATAGCACTCTTAATCATCTCTTTCTTTGACTATTTTAGAGAACCAATGAAATAATAAGGTCTCCTTAAATGAAGACTTGTGTGAGATGTACGCATCGTTTTGAACACGATAGTCATGAGATTGCTCCTTTTGATACAAATCAAAATAGAACAAAGTTATAGGACTCCTAATCACTTCTTTGACAATTTTAGAGAATCAATGGAACAATAAGAAGGTCTCCCTAAAAAAAGACTTGTGTGAGATGTACGCATGATTTTGAACGCGATAGTCATGGGTTTCTCTTTTTGACGCTAATAAAACTAGAACAGAATAATACAACTCTTAATCACCTATTTCGTTGTAAATTTGAAATAACCAACGAAACAATATGAAGGTCTCCCTAAATAAAGACTTGTGTGAGATCTACGAATCGTTTTGGACACGATAGTAATGGGATTACTCCTTTTGATGATAATTTCAACTAGAACGAAGTAATAAGACTCATAATCATCTATATTTTGACAATTTGAGAGAACTAATGAAAAAAATAAGGTGTCCCTAAATGAAGACTTGTGTGAGATGTACGAATAGTTTTGAAGGCACTAGTGATAGGATTTCTCCTTTTGATGCTAATCAAACTAGAACGAAGTCATAGGACTCATAATCACATCTTTCTTTGACAATTTGAGAGAACCAGTTAAATAATAAGAAAGTCTCCCTAAATCAAGACATGTGTGAGATGTACACATCGTTTTTAACGGAATAGTCATGAGATTGCTCTTTTTGATGCTAATCAAATTAGAACGAAGTAATAGGACTCCTAATCACCTCTTTCTTTGACAATTCTAGTGAACCAATGAAATAATAAGAAGGCCTCCTTAAATGAAGACTTGTGTGAGCTGTACGCATCGTTTTGAACACGATAGTCATGGGATTGTTATTTTTGATGCTAATTAAACTAGAATGAAGTTATAGGACACTTAATCACCTCCTTCTTTTATAATTTTAGGGAACCAATGAAACAATAAGAAGGTCTCCCTAAACGAAGACTAATGTGAGGTCAACGCATCTTTCTGGACGGGATAGTGATGGGATTGCTCCTTTTGATGCTAATTTTAACTAGAACGAAGTAATAGGACTCATAATCACCTATATTTTGACAATTTGAGAGAACTAATTAAAAAAAAGAACTTCTCCCTAAATGAAGACTTGTGTGAGATGTACGGATCGTTTTGAAGATACTAGTGATAAGATTGCTCTTTTGATGCTAATCAAACTATAACGAAGTCAAAGGACTCATAATCACATCTTTCTTTGATAATTTGAGAGGACCAATGAAACAATAAGAAGGTCTCCCTAAATCAAGACTTGTGTGAGATGTACGCAACGTTTTTAACGTGATAGTCATGGGATTGCTGCTAATTAAATTAGAACGAAGTAATAGGACTTCTAATCTCCTCTTTCTTTGACAATTTTAGAGAACCAATGAAATAATAAGAATGTCTCTTTAAATGAAGACTTGTGTGAGATGTACGCATCATTTTTAACGCGATAGTCATGGAATTGCTACTTTTGATGCTAATCAAACTAGAACGAAGTTATAGGACTCTTAATCACCTCTTTTTTTTGACTATTATATAGAACCAATGAAACAATAAGGTCTCTATAAATGAAGATTTGTGTGAGATATACGCATTGTTTTGAATGCGATAGTCATGGGATTGCTTCTTTTGATACTAACCAAACTAGAACGAAGTTATAGGACTCCTAATCACCTCTTTCATTGACAATTTTAGAGAATCAATGAAACAATAAGAAGATCTTTATAAATGTAGACTTGTGTGAGATGTACGCATGGTTTTGAACGCGATAGTCATGTGTTTCCCTTTTTGATGCTAATTAAACTACAACGAAATAATACAACTTTAAATCACCTGTTTCTTTGTAAAGTTGAAACAACCAATGATACAATATGAAGGTCTCCCTAAATAAAGAATTGTGTGAGATCTACGCATCGTTTTGGACACGATAGTGATGGGATTGCTCATTTTGATCCTAATTTCAACTAGAACGAAGTAATAGGACTTATAATCACCTATATTTTGACAATTTGAGAGAAGTAATGAAAAAATAAGAAAGTGTCCCTAAATGAAGACTTGTGTGAGATGTACGGATCGTTTTGAAGGCACTAGTGGATTGCTCCTTTTGATGCTAATCAAACTAGAATGAAGTCATTGGACTCATAATCATCTCTTTCTTTGACAATTTGAGAGAACCAATGAAATAATAAGAAGGTCTTCCTAGATCATGACTTGTGTGAGATGTACGCATCGTTTTTGACGCGATAGTCATGGGATTGCTCCTTTTGATGCTAATCAAATTAGAACGACGTAAAAGGACCCCTAATCACCTCTTTCTTTGACAATTCTATAGAATCAATGAAATTATAAGAAGGCCTCCTTAAATGAAGACTTGTGTGAGTTGTACGCATCGTTTTGAACGCGATAGTCATGGGATTGTAACTTTTGATGCTAATCAAACTAGAACGAAGTTATAGGACTCTTAATAACCTCTTTCTTTGACTATTTTAGAGAACCAATGAAACAATAAGGTCTCCTTAAATGAAGTCTTGTGTGAGATGTACGCATCGTTTTGAACGCGATAGTCATGGGATTGCTCCTTTTGATACTAATCAAACTAGAACGAAGTTATAGGACTCATAATCATCTCTTTCTTTGACAATTTTAGAGAATCAATGAAACAAAAAGAAGGTATCCCTAAATGAAGACTTGTGGGAGATGTACGCATGGTTTTGAACGCGATAGTCATGGGTTTCTCTTTTTGACTCTAAAAAAACTAGAATGAAATAATACAACTCTTAATCACCTCTTTCTTTGTAAATTTGAAACAACCAATGAAACAATATGAAGGTCTCCCTAAATAAAGACTTGTGTGAGATCTACGCATCGTTTTGGACACGATAGTGATGGGATTGCATCTTTTGATGCTAATTTCAACTAGAACGAAGTAATAGGACTCATAATCATCTATATTTTGACAATTCACTAGTGAAAAAAATAATAAGGTGTCCCAAAATGAAGACTTGTGTGAGATGTACGGATTGTTTTGAAGGCACTAGTGATAGAATTGCCCCTTTTGATGCTAATCAAACTATAACGAAGTGATAGGACTCATAATCACATCTATCTTTGACAATTTGAGAGAACCAATGAAATAATACGAACGTCTCCCTAAATCAAGGCTTGGGTGAGTTGTACGCATCGTTTTTAACGCGATAGTCATGGGATTGCTCCTTTTAATGCTAATAAAATTAGAACAAAGTAAAAGGACTTCTAATCACCTATTTCTCTGACAATTCTAGAGAACCAATGAAATAATAAGAAGCCTCCTTAAATGAAGACTTGTGTGAGATGTACGCATCGTTTTGAACGCGATAGTAATGGGATTGTTCTTTTTGATGCGAATCAAACTAGAACAAAGTTATAGGACTCCTAATTACCTCCATCTTTGACAATTTTATGGAACCAAATAAAACAATAAGAAGGTCTTCCTAAATGAAGACTTGTGTGAGGTCTACGCATCGTTTTGGATGCGATATTGATGGGATTCCTCCTTTTGATGCTAATTTTAACTAGAACGAAGTAATAGGACTCATAATCACCTATATTTTGATAATTTGAGAGAACTAATGAAACAATAAGAAGGTCTCCCTAAATGAAGACTTGTGTAAGATGTACGGATCGTTTTGAAGATACTAGTGATAGGATTGCTCCTTTGATGCTAATCAAACAATAACAAAGTCGTAGGACTCATAATCACATCTTTCTTTGACAATTTGAGAGAACCAATAAAACAATAAGAAGGTCTCCCTGACTTGTGTGAGATGTACGCACTTTTTTAACGCGATATTCATGAGATTGCTCATTTTGATGCTAATCAAATTAGAACGAAGTAATAGGACTCTTAATCACCTCTTTCTTTGATAATTTTAGAGAACCAATGAAACAATAATGATGTCTCCTTAAATGAAGACTTGTGTGAGATGTACGCATTGTTTTTAACGCGATAGTCATGGAATTTGCTACTTTTGATGCTAATCAAACTAGAACGAAGTTATAGCACTCTTAATCACCTCTTTCTTTGACTATTTTAGAGAACCAATGAAATAATAAGGTCTCCTTAAATGAAGACTTGTGTGAGATGTTCGCATCGTTTTGAACACGATAGTTATGGGATTGCTCCTTTTAATACAAATCAAACTAGAACAAAGTTATAGGACTCCTAATCACTTCTTTGACAATTTTAGAGAATCAATGGAACAATAAGAAGGTCTCCCTAAAAAAAGACTTGTGTGAGATGTACGCATGGTTTTGAACGCGATAGTCATGGGTTTCTCTTTTTGACGCTAATAAAACTAGAACAGAATAATACAACTCTTAATCACCTATTTCGTGGTAAATTTGAAACAACCAACGAAACAATATTAAGGTCTCCCTAAATAAAGACTTGTGTGAGATCTACAAATCGTTTTGGACACGATAGTGATGGGATTACTCCTTTTGATGATAATTTCAACTAGAACGAAGTAATAGGACTCATAATCATCTATATTTTGACAATTTGAGAGAACTAATGAAAAAAATAAGGTGTCCCTAAATGAAGACTTGTGTGAGATGTACGAATAGTTTTGAAGGCACTAGTGATAGGATTTCTCCTTTTGATGCTAATTAAACTAGAACGAAGTCATAGGACTCATAATCACATCTTTCTTTGACAATTTGAGAGAACCAGTTAAATAATAAGAAAGTCTACCTAAATCAAGACTTGTGTGAGATGTACACATCGTTTTTAACGGAATAGTCATGGGATTGCTCCTTTTGATGCTAATCAAATTAGAACGAAGTAATAGGACTCTTAATCACCTCTTTATTTGACAATTCTAGTGAAACAAGGAAATAATAAGAAGGCCTCATTAAATGAAGACTTGTGTGAGCTGTACGCATCGTTTTGAACGCGATAGTCATGGGATTGTTATTTTTGATGCTAATTAAACTAGAACGAAGTTATGGGACTCCTAATCACCTCCTTCTTTTACAATTTATGGGAACCAATGAAACAATAAGAAGGTCTCCCTAAATGAAGACTTGTGTGAGGTCTACGCATCTTTCTGGACGCGATAGTGATGGGATTGCTCCTTTTGATGCTAATTTTAACTAGAACGAAGTAATAGGACTCATAATCACCTATATTTTGACAATTTGAGAGAACTAATGAAACAAGAAGAAGGTCTCTCTAAATGAAGACTTGTGTGAGATGTACGGATCGTTTTGAAGATACTAGTGATAAGATTGCTCTTTTGATGCTAATCAAACTATAACGAAGTCAAAGGACTCATAATCACATCTTTCTTTGACAATTGGGAGGACCAATGAAACAATAAGAAGGTCTCCCTAAATCAAGACTTGTGTGAGATGTACGCAACGTTTTTAACGTGATAGTCATGGGATTGCTGCTAATTAAATTATAACGAAGTAATAGGACTCCTAATCTCCTCTTTCTTTGACAATTTTAGAGAACCAATGAAATAATAAGAATGTCTCTTTAAAAGAAGACTTGTGTGAGATGTACGCATCATTTTTAACGCGATAGTCATGGAATTGCTACTTTTGATGCTAATCAAACTAGAACGAAGTTATAGGACTCTTAATCACCTCTTTTTTTGACTATTTTATAGAACCAATGAAACAATAAGGTCTCTATAAATGAAGATTTGTGTGAGATATACGCATTGTTTTGAATGCGATAGTCATGGGATTGCTTCTTTTGATACTAACCAAACTAGAACGAAGTTATAGGACTCCTAATCACCTCTTTCATTGACAATTTTAGAGAATCAATGAAACAATAAGAAGATCTTTATAAATGTAGACTTGTGTGAGATGTACGCATGGTTTTGAACGCGATAGTCATGTGTTTCCCTTTTTGATGCTAATTAAACTACAACGAAATAATACAACTCTAAATCACCTGTTTCTTTGTAAAGTTGAAACAACCAATGATACAATATGAAGGTCTCCCTAAATAAAGAATTGTGTGAGATCTACGCATCGTTTTGGACACGATAGTGATGGGATTGCTCATTTTGATCCTAATTTCAACTAGAACGAAGTAATAGGACTTATAATCACCTATATTTTGACAATTTGAGAGAAGTAATGAAAAAATAAGAAAGTGTCCCTAAATGAAGACTTGTGTGAGATGTACGGATCGTTTTGAAGGCACTAGTGGATTGCTCCTTTTGATGCTAATCAAACTAGAACGAAGTCATTGGACTCATAATCATCTCTTTCTTTGACAATTTGAGAGAACCAATGAAATAATAAGAAGGTCTTCCTAGATCATGACTTGTGTGAGATGTACGCATCGTTTTTGACGCGATAGTCATGGGATTGCTCCTTTTGATGCTAATCAAATTAGAACGACGTAAAAGGACCCCTAATCACCTCTTTCTTTGACAATTCTATAGAATCAATGAAATTATAAGAAGGCCTCCTTAAATGAAGACTTGTGTGAGTTGTACGCATCGTTTTGAACGCGATAGTCATGGGATTGTAACTTTTGATGCTAATCAAACTAGAACGAAGTTATAGGACTCTTAATAACCTCTTTCTTTGACTATTTTAGAGAACCAATGAAACAATAAGGTCTCCTTAAATGAAGTCTTGTGTGAGATGTACGCATCGTTTTGAACGCGATAGTCATGGGATTGCTCCTTTTGATACTAATCAAACTAGAACGAAGTTATAGGACTCATAATCATCTCTTTCTTTGACAATTTTAGAGAATCAATGAAACAAAAAGAAGGTATCCCTAAATGAAGACTTGTGGGAGATGTACGCATGGTTTTGAACGCGATAGTCATGGGTTTCTCTTTTTGACTCTAAAAAAACTAGAATGAAATAATACAACTCTTAATCACCTCTTTCTTTGTAAATTTGAAACAACCAATGAAACAATATGAAAGTCTCCCTAAATAAAGACTTGTGTGAGATCTACGCATCGTTTTGGACACGATAGTGATGAGATTGCTCCTTTTGATGCTAATTTCAACTAGAACGAAGTACTAGGACTCATAATCATCTATATTTTGACAATTCACAAGTGAAAAAAATAATAAGGTGTCCCAAAATGAAGACTTGTGTGAGATGTACGGAACCTTTTGAAGGCACTAGTGATAGAATTGCCCTTTTTGATGCTAATCAAACTAGAACGAAGTGATAGGACTCATAATCACATCTATCTTTGACAATTTGAGAGAACCAATGAAATAATACGAAGGTCTCCCTAAATCAAGACTTGGGTGAGTTGTACGCATCGTTTTTAACGCGGTAGTCATGGGATTGCTCCTTTTAATGCTAATGAAATTAGAACAAAGTAAAAGGACTTCTAATCACCTATTTCTCGAACAATTCTAGAGAACCAATGAAATAATAAGAAGCCTCCTTAAATGAAGACTTGTGTGAGATGTACGCATCGTTTTGAACGAGATAGTCATGGGATTGTTCTTTTTGATGCTAATAAAACTAGAACAAAGTTATAGGACTCCTAATTACCTCATTCTTTGACAATTTTATGGAACCAAATAAAACAATAAGAAGGTCTCCCTAAATGAAGACTTTTGTGAGGTCTACGCATCGTTTTGGATGCGATATTGATGGGATTCCTTCTTTTGATGCTAATTTTAACTAGAACGACGTAATAGGACTCATAATCACCTATATTTTGATAATTTGAGAGAACTAATGAAATAATAAGAAGGTCTACCTAAATGAAGACTTGTGTGAGATGTACGGATCCTTTTGAAGATACTAGTGATAGGATTGCTCCTTTGATGCTAATCAAACAATAACGAAGTCGTAGGACTCATAATCACATCTTTTTTTGACAATTTGAGAGAACCAATAAAACAATAAGAAGGTCTCCCTGACTTGTGTGAGATGTATGCATCGTTTTTAACGCGATATTCACGAGATTGCTCATTTTGATGCTAATCAAATTAGAACGAAGTAATAGGACTCTTAATCACCTCTTTCTTTGATAATTTTAGAGAACCAATGAAACAATAATGACGTCTCCTTAAATAAAGACTTGTGTGAGATGTACGCATTGTTTTTAACATGATAGTCATGGGATTGCCACTTTTGAAGCTAATCAAACTAGAACGAAGTTATAGCACTCTTAATCACCTCTTTCTTTGACTATTTTAGAGAACCAATGAAATAATAAGGTCTCCTTAAATGAAGACTTGTGTGAGATGTACGCATCGTTTTGAACACGATAGTCATGGGATTGCTCCTTTTGATACAAATCAAACTAGAACAAAGTTATAGGACTCCTAATCACTTCTTTGACAATTTTAGAGAATCAATGGAACAATAAGAAGGTCTCCCTAAAAAAAGACTTGTGTGAGATGTATGCATGGTTTTGAACGCGATAGTCATGGGTTTCTCTTTTTGACGCTAATAAAACTAGAACAGATTAATACAACTCTTAATCACCTATTTCGTTGTAAATTTGAAACAACCAATGAAACAATATGAAGGTCTCCCTAAATAAAGACTTGTGTGAGATCTACGAATCGTTTTGGACACGATAGTGATGGGATTACTCCTTTTGATGATAATTTCAACTAGAACAAAGTAATAGGACTCATAATCATCTATATTTTGACAATTTGAGAGAACTAATGAAAAAAATAAGGTGTCCCTAAATGAAGACTTGTGTGAGATGTACGAATCGTTTTGAAGGCACTACTGATAGGATTGCTCCTTTTGATGCTAATCAAATTAGAACGAAGTCATAGGACTCATAATCACATCTTTCTTTGACAATTTGAGAGAACCAGTTAAATAATAAGAAAGTCTCCCTAAATCAAGACTTGTGTGAGATGTACATCGTTTTTAACGGAATAGTCATGGGATTGCTCCTTTTGATGCTAATCAAATTAGAACGAAGTAATAGGACTCCTAATCACCTCTTTCTTTGACAATTCTAGTGAACCAATGAAATAATAAGAAGGCCTACTTAAATGAAGACTTGTGTAAGCTGTACGCATCGTTTTGAACGCGATAGTCATGGGATTGTTCTTTTTGATGCTAAGTAAACTAGAACGAAGTTATAGGACTCCTAATCACCTCCTTCTTTTACAATTTTAGGGAACCAATGAAATAATAAGAAGGTCTCCCTAAATGAAGACTTGTGTCAGGTCTACGAATCTTTTTGGACGCGATAGTTTTGGACGCGATAGTGACGGGATTGCTCCTTTTGATGCTAATTTTAACTAGAGCGAAGTAATAGGACTCATAATCACCTATATTTTGACAGATTGAGAGAACTAATGAAAAAATAAGGTCTCCCTAAATGAAGACTTGTGTGAGATGTACGTATCATTTTGAAGATACTGGTGATAAGATTGCTCTTTTGATGCTAATCAAACTATAACGAAGTCATAGGACTCATAATCACATCTTTCTTTGACAATTTGAGAGAACTATTGAAACAATAAGAAGGTCTCCCTAAATCAAGACTTGTGTGAGATGTACGCAACGTTTTTAACACGATAGTCATGGGATTACTGCTAATCAAATTAGAACGAAGTAATAGGACTCCTAATCTCCTTTTTCTTTGACAATCAAATTAGAACGAAGTAATAGGACTCCTAATCTCTTCTTTCTTTGATAATTTTAGAGAACCAATGAAATAATAAGAATGTCTCTTTAAATGAAGACTTGTGTGAGATGTACGCATCTTTTTTAACGCGATAGTCTTGGAATTGCTAATTTTGATGCTAATCAAATTAGAACGAAGTTATAGGACTCCTAATCACCTCTTTTTTTTTGACTATTTTAGAGAACCAATGAAACAATAAGGTCTCCTTAAATAAAGACTTGTGTGAGATGTACGCATCGTTTTGCATGCGATAGTCATGGGATTGCTTCTTTTGATACTAATCAAACTAGAACGAAGTTATAGGACTCTTAATCACCTCTTTCTTTGACAATTTTAGAAAATCAATGAAACAATAAGAAGATCTTTATAAATGGAGACTTGTGTGAGATGTACGCATGGTTTTGAATGCGATAGTCTTGGGTTTCTCTTTTTGATTCTAATCAAACTAGAACGTAATAGTACAACTCTTAATCATCTCTTGTTTTGTACAGTTGAAACAACCAATGATACAATATGAAGGTCTCCCTAAATAAAGACTTGTGTGAGATCTACGCATCGTTTTGAACATAATAGTGATGGGATTGCTCCTTTTGATGGTAATTTCAAATAGAATGAAGTATAGGACTCATAATCACCTATATTTTGACAATTTGAGAGAAGTACTGAAAAAAAGAGAAAGTGTCCCTAAATGAAGACTTGTGTGAGATGTACGGATCGTTTTGAAAGCACTAGTGGATTGCACCTTTTGATGCTAATCAAACTAGAACGAAGTCATAGGACTCATAATCACCTCTTTCTTTGACAATTTGAGAGAACCAATGAAATAATAAGAAGGTCTCCCTAGATCAAAACTTGTGTGAGATGTACGCATCGTTTTTAACGCGATAGTCATGGGATTGCTCCTTTTGATGCTAATCAAATTAGAACGAGGTAAAAGAACTCCTAATCACCTCTTTCTTTGACAATTCTAGAGAACCAATGAAATTATAAGATGACCTCCTTAAATAAAGACTTGTGTGAGTTGTACGCATCGTTTTAAACGCGATAGTTATTTTAATCTTAATTTAATTATTTAATCTTAATTAAATAATAAGTAATTATTTTATTAACACTAACTCATTTTAATTATTACTTAACATCATTTAAATAATAATTAAATAATTAATTGCATTTCATTTTATGTGTAATTAACTTACTAGCCCATTACTGGCTTTAAAGTTATTTATTATAATAACTTACTTTCATTTCGCTTCATATTGATACTCTAATTTTCGCCCAAAATTTCAGATTTGGGGTCCTTCACGGAAATGCTTGTAGGTTCCGTCCTAGACGTTGGATTCGTATCTTCTCGAATTCTAATTTACATTTATCAAACATCAAATTATGTTCTGTTTAGGTCACGAAAATCAGTGTTAAAGTGGACTGATCCGCAAGGACATTCAAAATAGTTAGTTCGTTTTCCAGATTTGGGGTCCTTTACGGAAATGCTCATACCTCGAGATCTACATCTCGGATTTAGGTCCATTTGGTATCGTTGGATTTGTATTTTTCCGAACTACATTTTCCATATATCAAACACCAAATTTGAGTTTTTTTTGGTTACCAAAAATAGTTCACAAGTGACTGATCAGTAGCATATTTATCACAGTTGGGTAGTTTGGGATTTAATTCATAACTTGCTCATTTTTAAACATATTTGAGTGATTTCAAAGGGGTTTTGCCCTTAACTCATGTATATAGCATACCAAGAAAGAAAATCTCAAATATTACTTGTATATTTCAACATGCACATGTTATAGCATACTAGTTAAATAGAAATTCCTTCAAAAATCCATCTAACATCCTTTTTCCAACTCTCATCACATGAACTCATATAAATCCACAAGTCTCATTTGTTAAACTCAAGATCTAACACTCTAATCTTGATATTAATCATATTCAACATGCATCACAAGAATCTAACATAAAATTACCTAGTGCATGCATGCATGTGCCTTTTTCTACCTATTTGGTATAAATCTCTCTTTTGATCTTGCTTTCAACTTCAAAAATGTTTTCATCATCATATAAAACATTTATACACATATAAATGAAGGGTTTTCAAATATCAAACTTAAGACTCTTTGTTTCATCAAAATCCAACAAATAAGAAATCAAAGCTTGAAAATGAAGAGAATCAATACCTAGTTCTTCTTGCTATCCTTCTTATCTTCCCAAAATAGCTTAGATACTTAGCATGCATGAAGATTAAGACCCTCTTCTTTCTCTGGAAGTGGCCGAAATTATGCTCTCTCTTGCTCTCTTTATTTTCTTTTTCTTTCTCTAGCTAAGGAACTTGGAAGAATAATGAAATGAAATAAGTTAATGGAGTGGGTATAATTGAAAGTGTAAGTATTCTTCTACTAACTCTCTTTCTTAATCATTACTTGGTTGCTTAGTCACTAAACACAAGTGTTGGACATGCTAGAAGGGTGTGTTGGGTTTGTATGTAACCCAATCATGCAATCAAATCACATAAATAGGGCGGAAGCGTAAAAACTAGGTTTTCAAAATTTATACAAACCCATAACCATGATCATGCTTTGTGCTTGTTATCAATAACAGAAAAGAGAGAACATGGAATTATACCTTTGAAGATCTAAGCTTCCTCAGGTACAAGTTCTACTCCTTTGATTCCTTTGATTCCTCTGATAGTGGCTCCTTCCCTTTAATAATGTCAGCCACCCAAATGTTTGGCCTCTAACGGTGATCCACCAAGGAAGATGAAGAACTCAAGAAGATGGGTTATTGGCTTAACCCTTGTTTCTATCTCTATAGAATATGTGTACTCCCAACTCTTGGAAAATTTCACATCTATACCTTATTTCTGATATAAGACTCTCTTATATAGATATTAGGTTAACCCTCCTAATCCAATTAGAATAGGGTTTTATTTAATTAATTAATTAATTACTTTTAATTAATTTATATCCTAATCTTTATTAGGATTGAGAGAGAGTACTGATATTATATTAATTCCTAAACTCCTTTAGAATTAAAATAATAATAATAATAATAATATTAATAAGACTCCTCTTATTAATTTATATTTAATATTTTTAAAATATTAAATAATAAACATTAAGCTATTTAATTTATTCTATCATCATAGATTAAATTAATTATACTTAATGCATTATTACTATCATGCCATTTTCTTCTTAAATAATTCTTCTTCCTTTTATGGTGTTACCCTTTAGGTTCTCCATATTAAATCGGTTGTGAATAAATCAATTAGAACACTTCTAATCTTATTTAAATAAACAAATTAAACTAATAATCTATTTAAATAAATAACATTTATTCTACATTAGGGATAAGTCTCCCTAGCGATCAACGACTTTTCAGATAATATAGATTTCAACATTAATCATAAAAGAACCTGTGAGTTAATAGTTACCGTACAATTCAATCCTTCCACCATACAATGTCCTAATTAAATATAAGACATGGATTTACTGTCAAGTCTTAATTTATTTAATCATATGTATTTCGATTAGAAAATGCACAACTCCAAATAATGCAAATTAGAAACCTCTTTCTAATTTCATTCTACCTTGGCCAAGGATTCCTGGGTTGTCATTTAACGAATCACATAGGACATATCTCCTCTTTTACTAGAGGTGGTAGATTCTTTATTAATCATTCATTATCTCCATATGTAACTCATTACACCCAAGCATACCCTATATATGCCTTAAAAGGCCTTAAGGAATTAGTCAAAGTATAATTTGTTACATACAAGATACTATGATGATCTCAAGTCCAAGGATCACATGTACTACTATCACATTAGGAATTCCTATTGACAGGCGAGAAAAACTCCATTAGGTATTCCATAGCGAGTCACGTTCAGTGAACTTATTCTCCAATAAGCACCTACATACTTGCTTTAGTGTCTCCACACTAATGACCATGAGATCAGTCATCCTCATCCAATGAGCAAGCAACATATGTATCAATCTATCCGGATTTACTAATCCCCTTTTTAGTAATCCCACGATTGGGAACTATTTTAGTTTTAAAGCTTTCTAAGAATTTAGATCTCATTAGCATGATCAACATCATGATTCTAAAAGCATTGCTTAAAACTATGGGTTATTTACATATTATAAAAACAGCACCATGTAGATAATTAAATGCCTTTGATAAATAAATATTTTATTAATAAATAAATAAGATTGTTTACAAAGTATGTGCTTTATCATCATACATGATTGGCTTGTATGCACACTACTATCAATCTCCCACTTGCACTAAAGCCAATCGCCATGGTATCTCATACCCATCTTCTCTAAGTGACGATCAAACTGCTGTTGTGTTAAAGCTTTAGTAAATGGATCTGCAATGTTGTCTTGAGAGTCTACACGCTCCAAGGTGACGTCTCCTCTTTCAATGATCTCCCTGATCAAGTGAAATCGCCGCAACACGTGTTTAGATTTCTGATGAGACCTGGGTTCCTTAGCCTGTGCAACCGCTCCGGTGTTGTCACAGTATACGGGAACTGCTTCTCCAATGCTAGGAACCACACCAAGTTCAGTTATGAACTTCTTCATCCAAACAGCTTCCTTTGCAGCTTCACTTGCAGCTATATACTCTGCCTCTGTCACTGAATCAGCAACCGTTTGCTGCTTGGAACTCTTCCAACTCACTACACCTCCGTTCAAGGTAAACACATACCCTGAAATAGATTTACTGTCATCTTGGTCTGTTTGAAAACTTGAGTCCGTGAATCCCTCGAGTTTTAATTCAGACCCACCGTAGACAAGAAAAATATCTTTAGTCCTTCTCAAGTACTTTAGGATATTTTTCACTACCTTCCAGTGCTCTTCTCCTGGATTCGACTGGTATCTGCTTGTTACACTAAGTGCGTGAGCAACATCCGGTCTAGTACATATCATACCGTACATGATAGATCCTATTGCAGAAGCATAAGGGATCTTACTCATACGGTCTCTCTCCTCAGGTGTCTTTGGGGCCTGTTTCTTGGAGAGATTTATTCCATGGCTCATCGGCATGAGACCTCTTTTGGAATCTTCCATGCTAAACCTCTTTAGCATCGTATCAATGTACATTCCTTGGGATAAGTCGAGCATCCTTTTAGATCTATCTCTATAGATCTTTATCCCCAAAATATAGGATGCTTCACCCAAGTCCTTCATGGAGAAGTTTTTAGATAACCAGATTTTAATGGATTGTAACATAGGAATGTCATTCCCTATCAGTAATATATCATCAACATATAATACAAGGAATGATACTGCGCTCCCACTAACCTTCTTGTATACACATGGTTCATCCTCGTTTTTGATAAAATCAAACTCTTTGATTGTCTCATCAAAACGAATGTTCCATCTACGAGAAGCTTGCTTCAACCCATAAATGGATCGTTGTAGCTTACAGACTTGATTTGTTCCAACTTTTGAAATAAATCCCTCTGGCTGTGTCATATACACATCCTCCTCAAGTTTCCCATTGAGGAAGGCCGTTTTCACGTCCATCTGCCAGATCTCATAGTCGTTGTAAGCTGCAATCGCAAGCAAAATCCGAATGGACTTGAGCATGGCTACTGGTGAGAAGGTTTCATCATAGTCAACTCCTTGTCTTTGTTTGAAACCTTTTGCAACCAGTCGGGCCTTATAGGTCTCTACCTTTCCGTCTGCTCCAGTCTTTTTCTTAAAAACCCATTTACACCCAATAGGTTATATACCTTCAGGTGGTGAAACCAAAAACCATACTTTGTTTTCATACATGGAGTCCATTTCAGATTTCATGGCTTCAAGCCATTTCCCTGAGTCTTTATTACTCATAGCCTGTTCGTAATTCAATGGATCATCATCATTCATGATGTGTACCTCATCGTCATCCTCTATAGTAAATCCATACCTCTCAGGTATCTTCGGTACTCTTCCAGATTTACGAACATGGTGTGGTACAGTAGGTTCTTCTACTTGGTTAGGTACCTGACTTTGGTCCGTGGTAACTTGTCGTTCTTGAACTTCTTCAAGATATATCTTACTCCCACTGACCCCTTCATGGATAAACTCTTTCTCCAAGAAGGTAGCATGTTTCGCAACAAACACCTTTTGATCAGTTGGATGATAGAAATAATACCCTACGGTTTCTTTAGGGTATCCCACAAATCTACACTTATCGGATTTAGTCTGTAGCTTATCATTTTCAAACTTTTTGACATAAGCTGGACAACCCCAAGTCTTAACATGCTTAAGATTTGGTTTCCTCCCTTTCCACATCTCATATGGAGTCTTTGGGGCGGATTTGGTAGGTACCTTGTTAAGTAGGTATGCAGCCGTTTCTAGGGCATATCCCCAGAAGGAAATTGGAAGGTCGGTAAAACTCATCATGGATCGAACCATGTCCAACAGTGTTCGATTTCTCATTTCAGATACTCCATTTAACTGTGGTGTACCTGGAGGAGTCCATTGTGAGATTATACCATTTTCTCTGAGACAATTGAGAAACTCACTGCTTAAGTATTCTCCACCTCGATCTGATCGAAGTATCTTAATACTCTTGCCCGTTTGTTTCTCTACTTCACTTCTTAACTCTTTGAACTTTTCAAATGATTCTGATTTGTATTTCATTAAATACACATATCCAAATCTTGAGTGATCATCAGTGAAAGTAATAAAATAAGAATACCCACCCCGTGCAGTTGTTGTCATAGGTCCACAAACGTCTGTGTGAATCAATGCCAACAACTCTGTAACTCTCTCCCCTTATCCACTAAAAGGAGATTTAGTCATTTTACCCATGAGACAAGATTCACAAGTTGGATATGATTCATAATCAGATAGCTCGAGGAGCCCATCTTTATGCAACTTGGATAATCTTGTTTCATTGATATGACCGAGTCTACAGTGCCACATATAGGTATAATTAATATCATCTCTTTTCCTTTTCTTAATTTGTTCAATTTGAAATATATTTTCTTGCAAGTCAAGTGTATAAAGTCCATTTCGCAAATTTCCAATACCATATAAAACATCGTCTTTATAAATAGAACAACCATTGTTCTTTATAATAACGTCAAAACCTTCCATATCCAATACAGAAATTTAAATAATGTTTTTAATAATATTCGGAACATAATAACAATTATTAAGATAAATGGATTTTCCCGAAGGCATTTCTAAACAATAAGTTCCTACAGCTAATGCAGCAACCTTTGCTCCATTCCCCACTCGTAGGATCACCTCATCATTGTTCAGCTTTCTACTTCTGACCAGTCCCTTCACATTATTACATATGTAAGAACCACAGCCGGTATCCAATACCCAAGTAGAATTTTGACTTTCTGAAAAATTAATTTCAATAATGAACAAACCTTGATTGGAAGTCGAAGCTTCTCCAAGCTTCTTCTTTGCCAGAAACTTCTTGCAGTTCCTCTTCCAATGACCCGGCTCGTTGCAATGGAAGCACATTCCTTTGCTAGCTGGATCAGATTTCTTTTGTTCCTTTATGTTCACTTTGCCCTTGGTTATCCGAGATCGGAAGAGCTCCTTAGATATCTCATATCTAGCAGTCCTACTTTGTTCACCATACAACTCCTTGAGGTGAATCAACATAGTAGGAGCATCCATGTTTTCGTGCTGACGCTGAAGCTCGTTATTCATGGATGCGAGCATGATGCATTGAGCCACAGATGCATCATCTTGCCACTTTACCATGGTGGCAATCTCTTCCTCAGAGGCTGTCTCTGGAACGGTTCCAGGGACAGGTGAGTTTAGGACATAAGAAATCTTTTCAGCAGTGAGAACTATTCTCAGATTTCTTAGCCAGTCCGTATAATTCGGCCCGGTAAGCTTATTAGCATCAAGTATGCTTCGCAGTGAAATTAGTGATTTTGACATTTTTAAAATTTTGCATGTGAAAAACAACATTTTAGCAAACATTCATTTTATTAATTTTGCATACCAAAATAAATTTAGGTCTTTATTTTAAATTGGTATATCCCACTATTTTTATCAAACTATATTACCCTCACTTATATAGTTCGGCAACATCTAATTAAAGATTTGCTAGTGAGATTAAGAATCCCATTTCAAATGTATATAACCTTGTGGATAGCACAACAAGCGATATACAAATAAATAGGTAGACAACTCTTGTCAATTACATCACCATGTAACTCCTTTTATTTTGCCTCTTAAATCATAATGGTCATGTGTGTGCACATCCGAACTAAAATGATTTAAGTTAAGTCCAGCCTAGCACTTCCATAAATTTAAAAAAAAAAAAAATTCATCCTTGTGGATAGCACAACAAGACTAGATCGTTCAATTTTCTTGATAAGCATCAAATGTGATTAATTAACATCTTAAATATTCAATACTCGCCTTGTGGATAGCACAACAAACTCATATTAAATATTTAATACTCTATTAACTAATCATGCTAGAAGGCGACGTTCGATATTCCAAATATCATTTGAACGTTTCAGACTTAATATTATTTCTTTGAGGGGTTTGTTATTATTTGTCTCATCTTTTTAAGCGCGCATGCACATATATATATAAAATACGCGTCATTTTATTAAACATGCGAAGCATGTTTGTATAAAATATAATATATATAATATTTAGCATGCAATATAGAATACTATATTCTACCCGGATTGATTATGGACTTTTATTCTAGTTTGATTCACTAGAGCCACCAAGTGAACCAAAAGGTCAAACCTAGGAATGCAAGAATTTAAATTTAAATATAACTATTACATTTAAACCTTGGCTCCATACAAATGAGTCTTCATGCGTTCCTTGCTCCTTGGTCTCCAATTTCTTCAAAATAATTCTAACTATCTCTATTACATTAACTATTTAAAATTAAATAGAAACCTTGATCAGCAGTCAAGGGGAAGTACATAGAAAGGAGATAGAATTTACATCGAGAATAAAACTAGAGAAGACGAGGTACGCAGACCCCATTTTATAAAACCCATTCATTCAAGCATTCAACCAAAATAAAATCCAATCACATTGGTTATAGTCCATAATCAATCCCTTTTATTACCATACATATCATCATACGTATCAATAAAACTTATTCATCTCATGAAAATAAATTCATTCCATATATGGATCGATGTTATTTAATGGACAAAAGTTTTGCTAAATTTTATTTTTGAAACAAAATAAACTCTTTTATTTTAATCAAAAATAAATCCAAATTAAACTCCTTTAATTTTAGCATTCTGAAATCATATTTCAGATAAAATAAACTTCTTTATTTTAAAACTTTATCAATTAAATAAACAGTTTACTTAATTAATTAAAATCAATTTTCAGGGTCTGTCCAGGTACCGGCGCAGCTACGCCAGTAATGAACTGGGCATCTGCGCAGCTGCGCAGGTAGACGGAAGCAGCAGTTTTTGCAGACCGGCGCAGCTGCGCCAGTAATGAACTGGGAGGCTGCGCAGCTGCGCCGTTAGCCGCAGAAACTTGCAGAAAAAGATTTTTGTCCAGAAAAATGATCCAATTCTCATATCAATTCGTACATGGAATTGTAAAATTGATAATTAGCACAAAGTTAGGCTCTGATACCACTGTTGAGTTTGTATATAACGTAATCATGCAATCAAATCACATAAATAGGGCGGAAGCGTAAAAACTAGGTTTTCAAAATTTATACAAACCCATAACCATGATCATGCTTTGTGCTTGTTATCAATAACAGAAAAGAGAGAACATGGAATTATACCTTTGAAGATCTAAGCTTCCTCAGGTACAAGTTCTACTCCTTTGATTCCTTTGATTCCTCTGATAGTGGCTCCTTCCCTTTAATAATGTCAGCCACCCAAATGTTTGGCCTCTAACGGTGATCCACCAAGGAAGATGAAGAACTCAAGAAGATGGGTTATTGGCTTAACCCTTGTTTCTATCTCTATAGAATATGTGTACTCCCAACTCTTGGAAAATTTCACATCTATACCTTATTTATGATATAAGACTCTTATATAGATATTAGGTTAACCCTCCTAATCCAATTAGAATAGGGTTTTATTTAATTAATTAATTAAATACTTTTAATTAATTTATATCCTAATCTTTATTAGGATAGAGAGAGAGTACTGATATTATATTAATTCCTAAACTCCTTTAGAATTAAAATAATAATAATAATAATAATATTAATAAGACTCCTCTTATTAATTTATATTTAATATTTCTAAAATATTAAATAATAAATATTAAGCTATTTAATTTATTCTATCATCATAGATTAAATTAATTATACTTAATGTATTATTACTATCATGCCATTTTCTTCTTAAATAATTCTTCTTCCTTTTATGGTGTGACCCTTTAGGTTCTCCATATTAAACCGATTGTGAATAAATCAATTAGAACAATTCTAATCTTATTTAAATAAACAAATTAAACTAATAATCTATTAAAATAAATAACATTTATTGTACAATAGGGATAAGCCTCCCTAGCGATCAACGACTTTCCAGATAATATAGATTTCAACATTAATCATAAAAGAACCTGTGAGTTAATAGTTAACGTACAATTCATGATAGTAGTGTGCATACAAGCCAATCATGTATGATGATAAAGTACATACTTTGTAAACAATCTTATTTATTTATTAATAAAATATTTATTTATTAAAGGCATTTAATTATCTACATGGTGCTGTTTTTATAATATGTAAATAACCCATAGTTTTAAGCAATGCTTTTAGAATCATGATGTTGATCATGCTAATGAGATCTAAATTCTTAGAAAGCTTTAAAACTAAAATAGTTCCCAATCGTGGGATTACTAAAAAGGGGATTAGTAAATCCGGATAGATTGGTACATATGTTGCTTGCTCATTGGATGAGGATGACTGATCTCATGGTCATTTGTATGGAGACACTAAAGCAAGTATGTAGGTGCTTATTGGAGAATAAGTTCACTGAACGTGACTCGCTATGGAATACCTAATGGAGTTTTACTCGCCTGTCAATAGGAATTCCTGATGTGATAGTAGTACATGTGATCCTTGGACTTGAGATCATCATAGTATCTTGTATGTAACAAATTATACTTTGACTAATTCCTTAAGGCCCTTTAAGGCATATATAAGGTATGCTTGGGTGTAATGAGTTACATATGGAGATAATGAATGATCAATAAAGAATCTACCACCTCTAGTAAAAAAGGAGATATGTCCTATGTGATTCGTTAAATGACAACCCAGGAATCCTTGGCCAAGGTAGAATGAAATTAGAAAGAGGTTTCTAATTTGCATTATTTGGAGTTGTGCATTTTCTAATCGAAATACATATGATTAAATAAATTAAGACTTGACAGTAAATCCATGTCTTATATTTAATTGGGACATTGTATGGTGGAAGGATTGAATTGTACGGTAACTATTAACTCACAGGTTCATTTATGATTAATGTTGAAATCTATATTATTGGAAAGTCGTTGATCGCTAGGGAGGCTTATCCCTATTGTAGAATAAATGTTATTTATTTAAATAGATTATTAACTTAATTTGTTTATTTAAATAAGATTAGAATTATTCTAATTGATTTATTCACAACCGGTTTAATATGGAGAACCTAAAGGGTCACACCATAAAAGGAAGAAGAATTATTTAAGAAGAAAATGGCATGATAGTAATAATGCATTAAGTATAATTAATTTAATCTATGATGATAGAATAAATTAAATAGCTTAATGTTTATTATTTAATATTTTAGAAATATTAAATATAAATTAATAAGAGGAGTCTTATTAATATTATTATTATTATTATTATTTTAATTCTAAAGGAGTTTAGGAATTAATATAATATCAGTACTCTCTCTCAATCCTAATAAAGATTAGGATATAAATTAATTAAATAAAACCCTATTCTAATTGGATTAGGAGGGTTAACCTAATATCTATATAAGAGAGTCTTATATTAGAAATAAGGGATGTGAAATTTACAAGAGTTGGGAGTATACATATTCTATAGAGATAGAAACAAGGGTTAAGCCAATAACCCATCTTCTTGAGTTCTTCATCTTCTTTGGTGGATCACCGTTAGAGGCCAAACATTTGGGTGGCTGACATTATTCAAGGGAAGGAGCCACTATCAGAGGAATCAAAGGAATCAAAGGAGTAGAACTTGTACCTGAGGAAGCTTAGATCTTCAAAGGTATAATTCCATGTTCTCTCTTTTCTGTTATTGATAACAAGCACAAAGCATGATCATGGTTATGGGCTTGTATAAATTTTGAAAACCTAATTTTTACGCTTCCGCCCTATTTATGTGATTTGATTGCATGATTGCGTTACATACAAACCCAACAGTGGTATCAAAGCCTAACTTTGTGCTAATTATCAATTTTATAATTTCATGTATGAATTGATGTGAGAATTGGATCGTTTTTTCTGGACAAAAATCGTTTTCTGCAAGTTTCTGCGGCGAACGGCGCAGCTGCGCAGCCTCCCAGTTCATTACTGGCGCAGCTGCGCCGGTCTGCAAAAACTGCTGCTTCCGTCTTCCTGCGCAGCTGCGCAGATGCCCAGTTCATTACTGGCGCAGCTGCGCCGGTACCTGGACAGACCCTGAAAATTGATTTTAATTAATTAAGTAAACTGTTTATTTAATTGATAAAGTTTTAAAATAAAGAAGTTTATTTTATCTGAAATATGATTTCAGAATGCTAAAATTAAAGGAGTTTAATTTGGATTTATTTTTGATTAAAATAAAAGAGTTTATTTTGTTTCAAAAATAAAATTTAGCAAAACTTTTGTCCATTAAATAACATCGATCCATATATGGAATAGCATTGTTATTCATGAGATGAATGGATATTTATTGATGCATATGTTGATGTGTATGATAATAAATGGGATTGATTATGGACAATAACCAATGTGATTGGATTTTATTTTGGATGAATGCTTGAATGTATAGGTTTTATAAAATGGGGTCTGCGTACCTCGTCTTCTCTAGTTTTATTCTCGATGTAAATTCTATCTCCTTTCTATGTACTTCCCCTTGACTGCTGATCAAGGTTTCTATTTAATTTTAAAATAAGTTAATGTAATAGAGATAGTTAGAATTATTTTGAAGAAATTGGAAACCAAGGAGCGAGGAGCGCGTGAAGACCCGTTTGTATGGAGCCCGGGTTTAAATGTAATAGTTACATTTAAAATTTAAATTCTTGCACTCCTAGGTTTGACCTTTTGGTTCACTTGGTGGCTCTAGTGAACCAAACTAGAATAAAAGTCCATAATCAATCCGGGTAGAATATAGTATTCTATATCGCATGCTAAATATTATATATATTATATTTTATACAAACATGCTTCGCATGTTTAATAAAATGACGCGTATTTTATATATATATGTGCATGCGCGCTTAAAAGATGAGACAAATAATAACAAACCCCTCAAAGAAATAATATTAAGTCTGAAGCGTTCAAATGATATTTGGAATATCGAACGTCGCCTTCTAGCATGATTAGTTAATAGAGTATTAAATATTTAATATGAGTTTGTTGTGCTATCCACAAGGCGAGTATTGAATATTTAAGATGTTAATTAATCACATTTGATGCTTATCAAGAAAATTGAACGATCTAGTCTTGTTGTGCTATCCACAAGGACGAATTTTTTTTTTGAATTTATGGAAGTGCTAGGCTGGACTTAACTTAAATCATTTTAGTTCGGATGTGCACACACATGACCATTATGATTTAAGAGGCAAAATAAAAGGAGTTACATGGTGATGTAATTGACAAGAGTTGTCTACCTATTTATTTATATATCGCTTGTTGTGCTATCCACAAGGTTATATACATTTGAAATGGGATCCTTAATCTCACTAGCAAATCTTTAATTAGATGTTGCCGAACTATATGAGTGAGGGTAATATAGTTTGATGAAAATAGTGGGATATACCAATTTAAAATAAAGACCTAAATTTATTTTGGTATGCAAAGTTAATAAAATGAATGTTTGCTAAAATATTGTCTTTTCACATGTAGAATTTTAAAAATGTCAAAATCACTAATCTCACTACGAAGCATACTTGATGCAAATAAGCTTACCGGCCCGAATTATGAGGACTGGCTAAGAAATCTGAGAATTGTTCTCATTGCTGAAAAGATTTCTTATGTCCTAAATTCCACTATCCCTGAATCTGTTTCAGAAACAGCCTCTGAGGAAGAGATTGCCACTTTCAATAAGTGGCAAGATGATGCATCTGTGGCTCAATGCATCATGCTCGCATCCATGAATAACGAGCTTCAGCGTCAGCACGAAAAAATGGATGCTCCTACTATGCTGCTTCACCTCAAGGAGTTGTATGGTGAACAGAGTAGGACTGCTAGATATGAGATATCTAAGGAGCTCTTCCGATCTCGGATGACCGAGGGCACTACCGTCGAGACTCATGTTCTGAAGGTAATCAATTTGATTGAACGCCTTGGACAGCTTGGGTTCGTCATGGATGGGGAGTTGAGTCAAGACTTGGTCTTGCAGTCACTCCCTGAGACCTTCTCGCAGTTTGTGGTTAATTTTCACATGAATAAGCTAGATGTCAGCTTACCTGAGCTGCTTAACATGCTGAAAACTGCAGAAGGTCACTTTTCATCCAATAAGAACCATGTCTTGATGGTGGATTCTTCCAATAAAAGGAAGAGGCCCAAGGTGTCTTCTGAAAAGAAGAAATCTAAGAAGGCTAAGGGAAAAGGGTAAGAAAAGGAGCAAAAGAAACCCGAACCAGCTAAAGGAATGTGCTTTCATTGCAATGAGCCGGGGACATTGGAAGAGGAACTGCAAGAAGTTTCTAGCAGAGAAGAAGCTTGGAGAAGCTTCGACTTCCAATCAAGGTTTGTTTATGATTGAAATTAATTTTTCTGAAAGTCATAATTCTACTTGGGTATTGGATACCGGCTGTGGTTCTCACATATGTAATACTGTGCAGGGACTGGTCAGAAGTAGAAAGCTGAACAAAGATGAGGTGATCCTACGAGTGGGAAATGGAGCAAAAGTTGCTGCATTAGCTGTAGGAACTTATTGTTTAGCAATGCCTTCGGGCAAATCCATTTATCTTAATAATTGTTATTATGTTCCAAATATTATTAAAAACATTATTTCAATTTCTGTATTGGATATGGAAGGTTTTGACGTTATTATAAACAACAATGGTTGTTCTATTTATAAAGACGATGTTTTATATGGTATTGGAAATTTGCGAAATGGACTTTATACACTTGACTTGCAAGAAAATATATTTCAAATTGAACAAATTAAGAAAAGGAAAAGAGAGGATATTAATTATACCTATATGTGGCACTGTAGACTCGGTCATATCAATGAAACAAGATTATCCAAGTTGCATAAAGATGGGCTCCTCGAGCTATCTGATTATGAATCATATCCAACTTGTGAATCTTGTCTCATGGGTAAAATGACTAAATCTCCTTTTAGTGGAAAAAGGGAGAGAGTTACAGAGTTGTTGGCATTGATTCACACAGACGTTTGTGGACCTATGACAACAAGTGCACGGGGTGGGTATTCTTATTTTATTACTTTCACTGATGATCACTCAAGATTTGGATATGTGTATTTAATGAAATACAAATCAGAATCATTTGAAAAGTTCAAAGAGTTCAGAAGTGAAGTAGAGAAACAAACGAGCAAGAGTATTAAGATACTTCGATCAGATCGAGGTGGAGAATACTTAAGCAGTGAGTTTCTCAATTGTCTCAGAGAAAATGGTATAATCTCACAATGGACTCCTCCAGGTACACCACAGTTAAATGGAGTATCTGAAAGGAGAAATCGAACACTGTTAGACATGGTTCGATCTATGATGAGTTTTACCGACCTTCCAATTTCCTTCTGGGGATATGCCCTAGAAACGGCTGCATACCTACTTAACAAGGTACCTACCAAATCTGCCCCAAAGACTCCATATGAGATGTGGAAAGGGAGGAAACCAAATCTTAAGCATGTTAAGACTTGGGGTTGTCCAGCTTATGTCAAAAAGTTTGAAAATGATAAGCTACAGACTAAATTCGATAAGTGTAGATTTGTGGGATACCCTAAAGAAACCGTAGGGTATTATTTCTATCATCCAACTGTTCAAAAGGTGTTTGTTGCGAAACATGCTACCTTCTTGGAGAAAGAGTTTATCCATGAAGGGGTCAGTGGGAGTAAGATATATCTTGAAGAAGTTCAAGAACCACAAGTTACCACGGACCAAAGTCAGGTACCTAACCAAGAAGAAGAACCTACTGTACCACACCATCTTCATAAATCTGGAAGAGTACCGAAGATACCTGAGAGGTATGGATTCGTTATAGAGGATGACGATGAGGTACACATCATGAATGATGATGATCCATTGAATTACGAACAGGCTATGAGTAATAAAGACTCAGGGAAATGGCTTGAAGCCATGAAATCTGAAATGGACTCCATGTATGAAAACAAAGTATGGTCTTTGGTTTGACCACCTGAAGGTATTAAACCTATTGGGTGTAAATGGGTTTTTAAGAAAAAGACTGGAGCAGACGGAAAGGTAGAGACCTATAAGGCCCGACTGGTTGCAAAAGGTTTCAAACAAAGACAAGGAGTTGACTATGATGAAACCTTCTCACCAGTAGCCATGCTCAAGTCCATTCGGATTTTGCTTGCGATTGCAGCTTACAACGACTATGAGATCTGGCAGATGGACGTGAAAACGGCCTTCCTCAATAGGAAACTTGAGGAGGATGTGTATATTACACAGGCAGAGGGATTTATTTCAAAAGTTGGAACAAATCAAGTCTGTAAGCTACAACGATCCATTTATGGGTTGAAGCAAGCTTCTCGTAGATGGAACATTCGTTTTGATGAGACAATCAAAGAGTTTGATTTTATCAAAAACGAGGATGAACCATGTGTATACAAGAAGGTTAGTGGGAGCGCAGTATCATTCCTTGTATTATATGTTGATGATATATTACTGATAGGGAATGACATTCCTATGTTACAATCCATTAAAATCTGGTTATCTAAAAACTTCTCCATGAAGGACTTGGGTGAAGCATCCTATATTTTGGGGATAAAGATCTATAGAGATAGATCTAAAAGGATGCTCGGCTTATCCCAAGGAACGTACATTGATACGATGCTAAAGAGGTTTAGCATGGAAGATTCCAAAAGCGGTCTCATGCCGATGAGCCATGGAATAAATCTCTCCAAGAAACAGGCCCCAAAGACACCTGAGGAGAGAGACCGTATGAGTAAGATCCCTTATGCTTCTACAATAGGATCTATCATGTACGGTATGATATGTACTAGACCGGATGTTGCTCACGCACTTAGTGTAACAAGCAGATACCAGTCGAATCCAGGAGAAGAGCACTGGAAGGTAGTGAAAAATATCCTAAAGTACGTGAGAAGGACTAAAGATATTTTTCTTGTCTACAGTGGGTCTGAATTAAAACTCGAGGGATTCACGGACTCAAGTTTTCAAACAGACCAAGATGACAGTAAATCTATTTCAGGGTATGTGTTTACCTTGAACGGAGGTGCAGTGAGTTGGAAGAGTTCCAAGCAGCAAACGGTTGCTGATTCAGTGACAGAGGCAGAGTATATAGCTGCAAGTGAAGCTGCAAAGGAAGCTGTTTGGATGAAGAAGTTCATAACTGAACTTGGTGTGGTTCCTAGCATTGGAGAAGCAGTTCCCGTATACTGTGACAACACCGGAGCGGTTGCACAGGCTAAGGAACCCAGGTCTCATCAGAAATCTAAACACGTGTTGCGGCGATTTCACTTGATCAGGGAGATCATTGAAAGAGGAGACGTCACCTTGGAGCGTGTAGACTCTCAAGACAACATTGCAGATCCATTTACTAAAGCTTTAACACAACAGCAGTTTGATCGTCACTTAGAGAAGATGGGTATGAGATACCATGGCGATTGGCTTTAGTGCAAGTGGGAGATTGATAGTAGTGTGCATACAAGCCAATCATGTATGATGATAAAGCACATACTTTGTAAACAATCTTATTTATTTATTAATAAAATATTTATTTATCAAAGGCATTTAATTATCTACATGGTGCTGTTTTTATAATATGTAAATAACCCATAGTTTTAAGCAATGCTTTTAGAATCATGATGTTGATCATGCTAATGAGATCTAAATTCTTAGAAAGCTTTAAAACTAAAATAGTTCCCAATCGTGGGATTACTAAAAAGGGGATTAGTAAATCCGGATAGATTGGTACATATGTTGCTTGCTCATTGGATGAGGATGACTGATCTCATGGTCATTTGTGTGGAGACACTAAAGCAAGTATGTAGGTGCTTATTGGAGAATAAGTTCACTGAACGTGACTCGCTATGGAATACCTAATGGAGTTTTACTCGCCTGTCAATAGGAATTCCTAATGTGATAGTAGTACATGTGATCCTTGGACTTGAGATCATCATAGTATCTTGTATGTAACAAATTATACTTTGACTAATTCCTTAAGGCCTTTTAAGGCATATATAGGGTATGCTTGGGTGTAATGAGTTACATATGGAGATAATGAATGATCAATAAAGAATCTACCACCTCTAGTAAAAGAGGAGATATGTCCTATGTGATTCGTTAAATGACAACCCAGGAATCCTTGGCCAAGGTAGAATGAAATTAGAAAGAGGTTTCTAATTTGCATTATTTGGAGTTGTGCATTTTCTAATCGAAATACATATGATTAAATAAATTAAGACTTGACAGTAAATCCATGTCTTATATTTAATTGGGACATTGTATGGTGGAAGGATTGAATTGTACGGTAACTATTAACTCATAGGTTCTTTTTTATGATTAATGTTGAAATCTATATTATCTGGAAAGTCGTTGATCGCTAGGGAGGCTTATCCCTATTGTAGAATAAATGTTATTTATTTAAATAGATTATTAGTTTACTTTGTTTATTTAAATAAGATTAGAATTGTTCTAATTGATTTATTCACAACCGGTTTAATATGGAGAACCTAAAGGGTCACACCATAAAAGGAAGAAGAATTATTTAAGAAGAAAATGGCATGATAGTAATAATGCATTAAGTATAATTAATTTAATCTATGATGATAGAATAAATTAAATAGCTTAATGTTTATTATTTAATATTTTAGAAATATTAAATATAAATTAATAAGAGGAGTCTTATTAATATTATTATTATTATTATTATTTTAATTCTAAAGGAGTTTAGGAATTAATATAATATCAATACTCTCTCTCAATCCTAATAAAGATTAGGATATAAATTAATTAAATAAAACCCTATTCTAATTGGATTAGGAGGGTTAACCTAATATCTATATAAGAGAGTCTTATATTAGAAATAAGGGATGTGAAATTTACAAGAGTTGGGAGTACACATATTCTATAGAGATAGAAACAAGGGTTAAGCCAATAACCCATCTTCTTGAGTTCTTCATCTTCTTTGGTGGATCACCGTTAGAGGCCAAACATTTGGGTGGCTGACATTATTCAAGGGAAGGAGCCACTATCAGAGGAATCAAAGGAATCAAAGGAGTAGAACTTGTACCTGAGGAAGCTTAGATCTTCAAAGGTATAATTCCATGTTCTCTCTTTTCTGTTATTGATAACAAGCACAAAGCATGATCATGGTTATGGGTTTGTATAAATTTTAAAAACCTAGTTTTTACGCTTCCGCCCTATTTATGTGATTTGATTGCATGATTGCGTTACATACAAACCCAACAATTCAATCCTTCCACCATACAATGTCCCAATTAAATATAAGACATGGATTTACTGTCAAGTCTTAATTTATTTAATCATATGTATTTCGATTAGAAAATGCACAACTCCAAATAATGCAAATTAGAAACCTCTTTCTAATTTCATTCTACCTTGGCCAAGGATTCCTGGGTTGTCATTTAACGAATCACATAGGACATATCTCCTCTTTTACTAGAGGTGGTAGATTCTTTATTGATCATTCATTATCTCTATATGTAACTCATTACACCCAAGCATACCCTATATATGCCTTAAAAGGCCTTAAGGAATTAGTCAAAGTATAATTTGTTACATACAAGATACTATGATGATCTCAAGTCCAAGGATCACATGTACTACTATCACATTAGGAATTCCTATTGACAGGCGAGAAAAACTCCATTAGGTATTCCATAGCGAGTCACGTTCAGTGAACTTATTCTCCAATAAGCACCTACATACTTGCTTTAGTGTCTCCACACAAATGACCATGAGATCAGTCATCCTCATCCAATGAGCAAGCAACATATGTACCAATCTATCCGGATTTACTAATCCCCTATTTAGTATTCCCACGATTGGGAACTATTTTAGTTTTAAAGCTTTCTAAGAATTTAGATCTCATTAGCATGATCAACATCATGATTCTAAAAGCATTGCTTAAAACTATGGGTTATTTACATATTATAAAAACAGCACCATGTAGATAATTAAATGCCTTTGATAAATAAATATTTTATTAATAAATAAATAAGATTGTTTACAAAGTATGTGCTTTATCATCATACATGATTGGCTTGTATGCACACTACTATCAGGGTGACACATGTCATGGGTGTTGGTTCCAAAAGATTATAACCAAGATTTTGGGCAAGCTTCAAAGTTGCAAATTTTCTCCCCATTTTACCCCCATAGGGCTGAATTTTTGGGCTCTTCTCCCCCCCTTGGTTTAAATTTTTAATTCCTCAATTAGCTTACAAGAAGTCCAATAAGTCATCTCTTAATTGGGCTAAGAGTTTGGGCTTTGATTAATTCACTTTGGGCTTGCAAGTAAATTCTATTTTGCTTACTAGTTAAAATGAACTTGGGCTTCCACCAACAATTAAATTGGGCCATCATAATACTTGTCCCATACATAATATATTGGGCTAGATTAATAACTTAATTGTCCTTAATCACTTTATCTACAAGTCACATGCTTAATTAAACTAATGGGCTTGTTTAAATAATTTATTCTCCTTAGTCCATGAAATAAATTATCATTTGGACTCTTATATATTATTATTAATATAAACACATTCTCATATATTAATAATATCAATTTACTTACATAACACAAATAGACTTTTCTCCATAGAAGTCAACTGTTGAGTTTGACCAAAAAGTCAAACCCTTACATATTTTGTGTTTATTGTCCTTTCTAACTAAACTTGACGTTCCGGACGCAACCGAGCAGTCCGTGCTTCAATATTCTATCTCTCACTAAAATTTTGAGTTTTAACTTACTCCATTTTTATTGCTAATTATATTAGCTAATAACTTTCCACTTATTCCACTTCTTATTTGTCAGTCAAGGCCAACATTCACACTATGTTAATTACTGACATAGTTTTATCTAGATTCTCATATCCTTAACTTAATTCATAATTTCTCTTGCTAAAATATATAGCACCTTAGTAAGTATATATATATATATATATATACATATACTCATTTTTGTTTAACCTCATAGTATCTCTTCATGAAAAATTTTATTTCCTTAATAAATGTCCACGTATATCATTATCACATTTCTAACACTATTCAATCCACATTGAATTTATAGGTATCACAATACCTTATTCTTAACATTCCTTCAAATACATATAACTCCTTTCTAGGGTTTGGAATTTTATAACCCATACTTTCTCTATTCTCATTCGAATAGCAAACCATATAGGTTTTACTTGAATAAATCCTCAAATTCTCATCTAGGTTTTATCCTTTAACCTTTATTCTAATCATTTAAGTATTTATAAATTCTCAGGTTATCACATTCACTCCTTCTAAGAATTTCGTCCTCGAAATTACAGTCTACT
The DNA here is from genome assembly GCA_020205555.1 of Panax stipuleanatus. NCBI lineage: Eukaryota > Viridiplantae > Streptophyta > Magnoliopsida > Apiales > Araliaceae > Panax > Panax stipuleanatus. Next base: position 32,143,861 of record CM035122.1, on the reverse strand, counting down.
AATCACGAAGAAGGTACACTACCTAGTCGGGTACATTAGGTTATCAGCCTATCACACCTTAGCTTCCGGAACGGCTACATGCGTTCTTAGATTGAGATATATCATCAACCAATATATCCCCATTTATTCATCAAAACTAGATTTTCACAATAACCTTTATTCAATCATATTAGATTCTACCCATAGGTAATGAGTTTACACTATTTCATACCCATCATCACATACTCTCACCCCATCACTTTGAGGAATAAGAATTTTCATATCATGCTATGGGGTCATATAGACCATGAACTTTGAGTTTTAGGGGTATCATTACCTGCTACCTTTTTTAATTACGAAAAAAAGTATTCTACCTCTGAAAAGATGAACGGTACTTCACCTCTGTACTTCATACCGTATACACTTTCTACTAGGTATGTTTACAATCACGAAGAAGGTAAACTACCTAGTCGGGAACATTAGGTGATCAACCTATTAAACCTTAATTTTTGGAACAACTATATGCGTTCTTAGATTGGAATATATCATCAACCGATATATCCCCATTTGTTTCGGGGTTGTTCACCTTAGTCTTAACATCAGAGTCCGTACCAACACAATTTGGTTCGGGATAATTCTCAAAAAGATACTTGAATCTTCATAAACATTGGTCTAGCTGAATCAATTAGCGTAGACGTATATCAATAATTCGAACATCAATCGAAACATATATCTGGCCAAATTCAATTGGCACTCAACTTTTTTTTTTAAATTCAAAAAATTATTTTATGACGTCATGATACTGCATTGTATTCACAATCTGTTTGAGGATTTTGTCATTTCATGACTCGTCATACTACATCGTACTATAGTGGGTTGACGCTCCTTAGATCACATCCAACACTAGGTAATTCTGCATTAATAACTCCATCATTTTTATCATTCTACATCAAGTTCGATGATGCATTGATGATATATAAAATACATTTTGACATCTCAAATTATTTTTGTCTAGCCGAAACAAATTAGCATAGACTCTTCTTTAAACAGCTCAAAACCATTGAAAATCACTTTTAATGTTATCATGCCGCTTGCTGATAACAAAAATTCATTTTATTTCGAAAGGCACATCAATGCGAATTTAGCTTGATGTCAAAAATTTGAAGTCTAGCACAGCTAGAAGATTTGGAATACCTATGCTTCCATCATCAACTTCAATTTCTCTAATGCTCATTTGCTTAATCATTCGATCTATTCTATCACCATTAGAATTTAACAATTCTTCATCTTTCATCCATAACTTTTCTATACCCTAGTATAGTTCATCAAACATAGCACACGTTATGAGTTCTAGAACTTTTCACAATAATATGAGTTTAGGAACTTATCCTAGCAATACGTAGTTCAAGAACCAATCAGGAACTGTCCGTACGCTTAGGGGTTCAAAAACATGCCATACGATTATGAGTCACGAACTTACCATAAGTATGAGTTCTAAGAACTAGCACCTATTCTTATATTTTCTACCTATCCGTCATACACATGAGAAAAGAATCACCTTCTCAGCATACATATAGCGAATAGCGTGACATCAACATTTCAATGATTATCAATGTAAGAAGCTAAGTGGTTGTCGAACCAAACACCATCCCCCGCCCATACAAGGAATTGGTCAACTCAGCCACTAATCAATATAGGAAGATAAGGTGTTTGTTAGACCAATGACAACTCCCTGCCCGTACAAGGAATTGTTCAACTCAACCACTATATCAATATAGGAAGCTAAGTGGTTCTAAGACCAAGCATAAATCCCCGCCCATACAAGGAATAATACTACTTAACTGCTAACATGAGTCCTCAATTAAAATTCCACATAACTCTATCTTGCTCATAACTTCTCGCTCTATGCTCGATACAGATTTTTTTTTATATCTCATCATTTATAACTCCTCATGAGTTTATCTCGTACTATCTCATAGTACATTCTCTTCTTTGCTCAATACGAATTTCATTTAATTCGTATTTCATCCTTTTCGACTCTTTCGAGTTTAACTCGTACTATTTCATAGTACCATATTTGTATAGCCCTTCTGCTATAAAGTCTTCAATCAATAGATTGATTATCTGTCCTTCTAGGACCTCATCGGATCACGTTGTGATCTTATCTTACAATCGTGTTATATTACGATTCTTTCTCATTCCAAGATCGTTTTATTTTACGATCTTCATTTCTTTCATCCTTAATCATATTATTTATGATTATCCGAATCAGGTGTCCCCTGATCCTCTACTTCTTGCCTTTCTAATATTCTTCTTTGAATCTCTTTTCTATCTTATGATCGTTTTGATCCATACTCTTCTCATTTCATTCTTTAATCATATTACTTTATGATTAACTGAATCAGGTGTCCCCTGATCCTTAAGCTTTTAAAGATTCCTCTTTGAATCTTATTTATCATCTTTTTATCTTAATGATGAATTTTTTGAATTCATCTCTTAACACTTAAACTCTATATGAGTTTATTCCTCATCATCCTTATCATCATTTCTACGGTTATAGCCTAAGGTACTCCTACCTAAGGGTTATAACCTATCAGCTCTGATACCAACCTGTGACGCCCCCAAACCCGGGTTCTCTAACCTCGAATTCGGTTTGTTATGGTAATTCATTCTTCATACACATTCTATCATCTAATGCGGAACATATAAACATATGTTATTTATTTCAGATGATTCTACAACAATTCCCCAGGTTTCTTAACCTTAATTGAATACATACCTTTAACACTCAAAAAGGTTTACATAAGATAACTAAATAGTTATTCTTGCATAATTCTAGTATTGTACTTTTCTCTTGACTGTGTCCTTCTTCCAGCCTTCATCTTAATCTGAAATTGGATAGCAAGGGTGAGCAACAAGTTTGCCCAACAAGTTTAAGTTCAAATGAAGATATATTATGATTGAAAAGAATAGGAAGCTGACAAACATTCAACAATATGATAGTTGTGAAAGAATATAAATCAATTTTTTTCATAACTGAATGACCGAGTCAATAATGATGAATGGCCAACAATGAATATGAACAAATTCAACTTAACCCTATGGTAATGAAGGTGATCAGCCTTTCATACCTGATAAACATACGCAACATGCACTAAGTCTTCAAAACAAATTTGAGTTAACAAATTTTAACATGCTTGATCTAGCTGACACAACTAGCATAGATCCATCTCATAAGTAATTTTAAACATTCTTGATCTAGCTAACACAACTAGCATAGATCCATCTCATAAGTAATTTTAAACATTCTTGATCTAGCAGACACAACTAGCATAGATCCATCTCATAATCAGTTCTATGTATAAAAGAACTTTAGTCGATTCACAGTTCAATAAATAGTAGAACATGAATTTTATTTGCACAAGATTCACAATAATTCATCAGGATGTGAAAAAATCAACAATATTTATCCACCAACATGCTTGAAAAGTAATAACTCGAGTTTGAGTTAGGAAACTTGCCTGTTTGACAAGCTACAACTTACTAGCTTTAATTAACACTCTTTTTTTTTCGCTAAGTTTGTTTGTAAATTGAAAAGAAAGAAAGATAATACAATCGCAAAGGGGCATACCCCAGATGTTTTAGAAAGATCATCATGGGACAACCCCCATGAGGATAAAACTAAAGACCAACAGCCGAGCAAACCAAGAGAGAAAGGCAAACAGCTTAAATAAGCATACAAATAGAAAAGCAAGGCATTAGCCTAAACAACTATAAGAGGAATAAAGCATCCTAGCCGACCAAAAAAAAGAACCCAAAAGAAATCGAGAAGCCAGCAACTTGCAAACGAGCGGCCCCGCTGCCCAAAAGGCATCCTTCCACTAGAGAGCACAAAACCCCACCAGACCAAGGGAAGGAGGAAACACAAAGAAAAAAAAAATAACATCTGAGCAACAGGACAACAGCAGCACCAAGCCAGCAACCAACCACACAACAACTGCAGCAGCAGATCCCCGGCCCAGACAGCACCTGGACCAAACAGCAGTGGCCCAACCCAACCCCACAACTCACCGGGATTAACCCAGCCCAAAACCCACCAAACCAGCTCAACCGTAGACCAACAACCCAAGAGAACGGAATCTAAACTCCAGAACAGCAAAAAGGAAACCTGGCAACAGACCTCAAACAACCAGAACAGCAACAGCCTTCAGCCATCAGCCTTCAGCCAGAACAGGAACCAACAGAAATAACAAAAGCCAGCCCCTGCCCCAATACACCCGAACAGGCCCTAACAGCAACAGTCTGCCCAAAACAGAAAGTAACCCAAACCAGAAACGCACCCGGCCAAACCAAGCTAGCCACCGCAACCACCCACGACCTGGAATGGAACCAATAAACTGCAGCAATCAGCCATGCCCCAGCCCACCCGAACTGGGCCCAGCTGCAACAGCCCAGCCCGAATAGCTCAAACCTGAGCACCCTAAACATCACACGACTACACGCCGGCCACACAACCAAAAATCTGACCACCCACAGCATAATAGGTCAGCCACTCAGCAAGACTAATCTACAGCTACACACTGAGCCGTGGACAATTCTGAACAGTCAACAGAAATTTAGAAGAGGAAGAGAGCCTAGATTTGATGACATTAAAAATCTCCCGAATAATAACCCCCGAAGGCATCTTGATTATATCATGAACCAAATAGAAACATAATAACCAAACAACCCTGCATAAGAACCAGCCTGCAATAGCTTAACCAGCTAACCCAACTGAAGGACAGAGAGCAAACAACCGGCAACCAGAACCATAATCAGCAAGCATTCCAGCCACATCCTAGAGCGACACCCATCCGGTTACAGCCAAATATTATAGGATGGAGAATTAAGAACATCTTTATGAAATTTCAAGGAAGAAACCAGCCTTGATTTGATCACAACAATAATATCACGGGCAAGGACAAGAGGAGGCACCTTCAGTTGGTTATGAACCCCAGAATTCCTAGCAGCCCTAATTCTGTAAACAGTAGTGGCGAAGGATAATTTTAAAATCTCAGAATTCATAAACCCTCCTTTAAAGTGAAGGATAAACTCAATCAAGCTATCCCAATCACGGGGATAACTAGTCCAGTTCCCAAAGGCAAAGACTGAGGAGAGGACAGTATAAGAGTAAGTGCAACCAAAAAAGAGGTGAGGGAATGACTCCGTATAAAGCTCACAAAGAGGGCAAACAAGAGGCTGGAAACTGGAAAAGGTTGAGAAGCGATTGTTGGTTGGGAGTCTACGTCTCAAGGCCAGCCAAAGCGTGAAAGAAAAACGAGGGACGTGAAGGGAGTGCCATAACAAGTTAGACCAAGCCACAACAGGAGCCCTAGAGCGGATGGAGTCCCAAACAGAGTGAGCCTTCACATTTTTAATATCACAGCCATCCCAAAGGATAGCGTCGTCAGCATCAGAGGGGGGAGGAATGTCATGGAAGAGATTACTGAACTGCAGAACCTCATGATGATTACTAAGAGGGAGCGACCAAGAGCCCGAGGCAATGATGCTGGAAACCCGGGCAGAGAGGGGAAGCCTAGAGTTAGAGAGGAGGGACTCAGATGGGTTAACCGGCAACCCTAGTAACCATGGATCGTGCCAGAGACTAAAAGAATTGCCATTACCAACCTTATAGAAGAGGAAAGGGAGAGCAACAGGCCGCAAGTTGAGAATCTTACGCCAAATCTAGGAGCAGTCCGAAGGGACGCCAATTTGCCAGAAGTTCCTCCGTTTAAGAATAGTCATCTTCACCCAGCTGGACCAAAGGGATAAAGGGCGTGGAGACAGGACCTTAAGTAAATGTAGAAGGATGAGAGCAATGTTCCAGTCCAAGAGGTTTTTAATGGCAAGCCCACCTTCCGAGTAGGGCAAGGAGATATCTTTCCATGATACTTTAGACCCATAGAGAGATAGGGAAGGCCCTTTCCACAAAAATCTGCAGAGAATTGATTGAATTGAACGAAGAACAGATTTAGGTTGGATAAAATGAGCCGCCCAGTAGGACTGAATAGCGAACAAAACTGACTTAATCAGTTGCAACCGACCCGATTAGGAAAGATAACGAGCCGTCCAAGAGGTGACCTTGGCTGTGATTCTGATAATAAGAGGCATGCAGTCCGAGTGAGCGAGCTTGGAAGTGATGAGGGGAACACCCAGGAAGGAGATGGGCAGAACACCAAGGGGAAAACCAAGCAAGGAGCAGATACTCACCTTCACCTCGTCAGCCACATTAGACAGAAAACAATGACTTTTGAGGGCGTTGGGGATCAGGCTAGAAAACAGGGAGAAGGATTGAATACAAGAGTGAATGATGGAGACTGAAGCAAGGCTACCATGGCAAAAGACCAAGAGATCATCCGCGAAGCATAGGTGGGTAATATTGGACGATTCCGTTCTCCAGTGGAATTTGAAATCCGGGAGCAGAGTCTCCTTATGTAGAATCATCGAGAAGGCTTCCATAGCAAGAACAAAAAGGTACGGGGAAAGGGGATCCCCTTGTCTAAGCCCTCTGGAGCTTTTGAAATAGCCTGATAACACTCCGTTGACTTTTATGGAGAACATAGGCGTGGAGATGCAAGAGTGGACCCAGTTAATGAAGATGGGTGGAACCTTAAGAAGGGAGAGCAAGTCTAAGAGAAACCCCCATTCCACTGTGTCAAAAGCCTTCCTGATATCAATCTTCAGGGCACATCGGGCAGGGTCGAAAAACCTATGGTAGTTTCTAAAAAGCTCCTGCGCAAGCAAGATGTTGTCACTAATACTCCTCCCAGAGATGAAAGCTGATTGGGCATGCTCAATAATGCAGGGAAGGATCATCTTGAGTCTATTTGCAAGGATCTTGGATATGCACTTATAAACAGTGTTACAGCAGGAGATAGGCCTAAAGTCTGACATTAGAGTGGGGTTAACAGTCTTAGGGATAAGGGCAATGGCAGTGGCATTAACCCCACAGGGAAGATGGCCCGTGATGAAGAAATATTGAATTGCCGAGGTGAAATCAGGCCCAATAATATCCCAGCAGTGCAGAAAAAAATTGACATTAAACCCATCTGGGCCTGGGCTCTTGTTCTTTTTCATGGACTTTAGGACCAAAAAGATCTCAGATTCAAGGACAGGGGCAGCCAAAGAGGAGGCCTGCTGGGGAGAGATCTGCTTGGAGACAAAAGGATTGAGTTCCTCATAACCAGGATAGACAGAAAAAGAAGGGCATAGCAACTCTTTAAAGTAGCTGACTGCCACCTGCTGGATACCAACTTGATCATCAATAAAGAGACCCGAATTATCATAGATAGCTAAAATCTTGTTGTGGTTCCATCTACTCTTAATAGCATTAGCAAAGAACTTGGAATTCTTATCCCCTTGAGCAAGCCATAGCCCTAGACTTTTGCAACAAAAGAGATTCTTCATGAGCAAGGGCTGTCCAAAGGGACTTATTGCAGCAGGATTCCGTCAAAAGCAGAGTAGGGTTCAAGGGGTCATCATGGAGAGACACTTGGATGGAAGCTAACTGGGCCTGAAGGGAGGAAACATTAGTGGATAGGTTACCATTAGAAGCGTTCAGAGCAATGAGGGCCTTCTTAGTTCTTCGTAACTTTTCAGACAAAATAAACATGGGATTGCCACGGATAACCACATTCCAGCATTCAGATACAGAGGAGTGAAAACCTTCCAGCTCAAGCATGTAATTAAAAAATTGGAAGGGCTTTCGGGATTTCTGAATCCGGAGACCAGAGTTTAGAATGACAGGACAGTGGTCAGATAAACCTCTAGGGCCGAAGGAAACATGGGAATCAGACATAGAGCAAAACCAAGAAGCATTTCCCAGGGCTCTATCCAACTTACAAAAAATGGGGTTCACGGTCTGACAATTCCACCAAGTAAATTTGGGGCCAATGGCACGGATGTCCTCAACTCCAAGGTCCACCAAGCAATCATAGAAGTCAGCCATACCAGCGTCCCAGGAAGAGTCTCCACCAACAGCTTCATTAGGCTGCATGATAGAATTAAAATCACCAAGGAGACACCAAGAAGAGTTTGGAGAAATACCACGAAGATCCCGCCAGAGCTGCCTACGCTCTAAGGCAGAATTCAGCCCATAGACAGAAAAAGCAAAAAGGGGCAGGTTACCATTAATAGGGGAAAGCTTGCAATGAGTGAGCTGGGAGGACTGAAAAAAAATATCCACCGACCAAATTGATGGGTCCCACCCCACCCAAATTCTACCATTAGGGTGGAAATCGTAGTTGAACACCCAGACCCAATTATGACAAATGGCTCTGGAAATCCTAGCAGCATTGGGAGCCTTAACTCTGGTTTCAAGAAGGTCGATAAAAGAAATATGGTTGGAAATCAAAAAATTCCGGATAAAAGCCTGCTTAGGCTTCTTATTAAGACCCCTGACATTATATGAACAAAAAGATTTCATGGAGGAAGGGGGTTAGTTAGAGAGGGGAGCACCCCTAGGACCTTTGTTCCTTTTCTTAGAGCTATTAGAAGGCTCCTTTCCAGGTCTAGACTTCTACTTGAGGTCCCTGCTTTCTTTCTCATCAACCTGCTTGAGTTTATCAACCAAAGGATTGGGAGGGATGGGAGATTCAATCTCGGGGGCGGTCGGGGTGGAGGAGTCAGAGAAGGGATAGAAGACATTAGCAGTGGCAGCTGGAGGGGGGGAAACCGGACCGGTGGAAGAACCTTTCTGCCCCCTAGTGACAGCAGTCCAAGCAACATGAGGAAGAGGAGGTGCAGGAGGAATAGAAGCTGAGGCAACAGCCTTCTTCATGGAGCTAGAAACAGGGGAGGCCAGACCGGGATCAGCCAACAAAGCATTAGAGATAGGCTCTGCCGTAGGGACCTTGGGGATACATTTAAAGGTGGACTTAGGACATCTGAGCTTGGAATGCCCAAAGCATTTACAATCTGGACAAGAGGGGGGTCTGCTCCAGTACTCAACTTTAATGGCCACCGACTCATCAACTAATGATTGACCATCAAACACAACGGCATTCACAGAGGAGGGAAAGAGGGACGTAGCATCCATTTCGATACAGATACGGGCAAAGCTCATGGGTTCAAGTTTGGAAGTCAGATCATCAGCAAATAAAGGACGGCCCACTGCACTGGCAAAATAACTAAGACCCTCTCTTGTCCAGTAAGAGAGGGGAATGTTGCTGAACTTAACCCAAATGGGAACTTTGTGGCAATCCACTTTGATAAAATCAACACCTTCCTGCCAAGGCTGAAGGAGAAGGAGCTTGGAAGCAACATACCAAGGCCCAGTTGCTAGAACATTATCCCTAGCCATCAAAGTATCAAATTTGAATACAAAATAGCCTTTCTCATGAAGGTAGACTTTGGAGAGACCCAGGTGACCGCAGAGCTTCCAGACAGCAGTATCAACCAACTTAAAGGGGAGTTTAGAGTGGAGAAAAGACCCCACAAGACTAGAGGACCAGATACTAAGTCCCTTCTGTAAAACCTCAACAGGAGGACTGACAGTGATGGTCCCAGAGGAATCCTTGGGAGGAAAAAAGCTAAGACCCAAATTACAAGAAGTACCCGGAGTAGCAACCACCGAGCTCCAAGATTTTAGGAGAGGGGTACCACCTGGCACAATGGGCAGGGCAGAAGAGGGGGCCCCAACCACCGGGCCAGAGGCCTCGACAGCCGGAGAACAAACTGGGTCAACGGCAACAGCACCAGAAGTAAAAGGCACAGGAAGGGGAGCCGAAGCTCTCTGGGAACTAGAGGCGAATAGGTGGTGGGCAGCAGGCACCTCACCAGAAACAACAAAGGCATTCAAGTCTTTAGCAGAGAGACCAAGAGCGGAGATGAAATTCATCAAGTCCAGGCACTTCTTCCTCTCCGAGACAACGTCCATACGGTCCTGCTGCGAAAAAAGCGAAGCAGCATGGAAAATATCTTGGACCTGGGACGGGGCCAAGGGGTCAAGGGGGGCAGTACTAATACTGTCACTAATAGAGACCGAATCCTTAGAACTGACCCTAATGGGATCAGCCGGAGCAGCAACAGATTCTACCATCTCAACAATCGGAATAGCCCTCTCGTCAGGAGAAGGCAATGAAACCCCAAAATCAAAAAAAGCAGAGTGAGAGCAGCTAATCTCCGAGTTTCCTGCGGAGAGATGAGAGTAGTCAACCATGGGAGGCAAAGAAGAAAGAGGAGCGGGGAGGGAAAGAGAAAGAGAAAAGAGAAATTGATGGGAATGAGGGGGAAGGTGGAGAAGAGGGCGAAACTGTGCAATGGAAGGATAGCCGGCCGGGAGAAAGGGAGGAAGGCCGGGGAGGGAACAAAAGGGGAAAACAGAAAAGTTAGGTGGGACAAAAAAAATTAGGTGGGGGTGGGAGGGGGACAGAAAAGGAAAGGAGGGGTTAACGACAAAAGGAAGGGGGTTAACGAAAAAGAAAAAGTTCTAGAGATTTATCGATTAGTACTGCGTATAATTGTTCATTAATACGCTTACTCGTATTATTATCTAGCCAATACTACAATCACACGGTACATATATCTAATGTACTATCATTAATCCTATAAGATATTCAATTGATCTTAGGTTAATGATTTAATAATTAATAAGGCTTTTCTTAAGTAATAAACACTTATTAGTTCTTTAAACAATTTATTATAATTGTTTACTTAAGGAATTTATTTAATTTCCTTTAATTGTTAACTCCATCTTCCTTCGATTACTATTTAATATTTGTTAAATAGTAATTAACTATTTATCTTTAGTTATTACTTACTAATAACCAATTATAACTCTTCATTATTTAATGTCAATTAAATTATTATTTGTCTTTAAATAATAATTAATAACTCCCTCTTTCTTGAATAAATAATAATTGATTTATTCATTTCCTTCTTCTTTAATCATTCCTTATTATTATTAAAAAAATTAATTAATTAACATTCATCTTTATTTATTATTTAAATAATAAATAATTAATTCTATAAACTTTCATGTCAAAGTAAGTAAGTAATTACTTCATTATTACTTAATCTTACGTCAATACTCTTTAATCATTATTTAATATTAATTAAATAATAATTAATTAAATGATTAACTCAATTTATTATTTAATCTTAATTAAATAATAAGTAGTTATTTTATTAACACTAACTCATTTTAATTATTACTTAACATCATTTAAATAATAATTAAATAATTAATTGCATTTCATTTTATGTGTAATTAACTTACTAGCCCATTAGTGGTTTTAAAGTTATTTATTATATAATAACTTACTTTCATTTCGCTTCATATTGATACTCTAATTTTCGCCCAAAATTTCAGATTTGGGGTCCTTTACGGAAATGCTTGTAGAACAAAGTCTACAACTCGAATTTAGGTTCCGTCAGAGGCATTGGATTCTTATCTTTCCGAATTCCAATTTTCATTTATCAAACATCAAATTATATTCTGTTTAGGTCCCGGAAATCAGTGTTAAAGTGGACTAATTTGCAAGGACATTCATAACAGTTAGTTCGTTTTCCAAATTTGGAGTCCTTTACGGAAACACTCATATCTCGAGATCCAAATCTCGGATTTTGGTCCATTTGGTATTCTTGGATTCGTATTTTCCCGAAATACATTTTACATGTATCAAACACCAAATTGGAGTTTGTTTTGGGTACCGAAAATAGTCTACAAGTGACTGATCAGTAGCATGTTTATCACAGTTGGGTAGTTTGGGATTTAATTCATAACTTGCTCATTTTTAAACATATTTGAGTGATTCCAAAGGGGTTTTGCCCTTAACTCATACATCTAGCATACCAAGAAAAAACCTCAAATATCACTAGATTTCAACATGCACATGTTATAGCATACTAGTTAAATAAAAATTCCTTCAAAAATGCATCTAACATCCTTTTTCCAACTCTCATCACATTAACTCATATAAATCCACAAGTCTCATTTGTTAAACTCAAGATCTAACACTCTAATCTTGATATTAACCATATTCAACATGCATCACAAGAATCTAACATAAAATTACCTAGTGCATGCATGTATGTGCCTTTTACTACCCATTTGGTATAAATCTCTCTTTTGATCTTACTTTCAACTTCAAAAATGTTTTGATCATCATATAAAACATTTATACACATATAGATGAAGGGTTTTCAAAGATCAAACTTAAGACTCTTTGTTTCATCAAAATCTAACAAATAAGAAATCAAAGCTTGAAAATGAAGAGAATCAATACCTAGTTCTTCTTCCTATCCTTCTTATCTTCCCAAAATAGCTTAGATATTTAGCATGCAAGAAGATCAAGGCCCTCTTCTTCCTCTTGAATTGGCCGAAATTATGCTATCTATTGCTCTCTCTATTTTCTTTTTCTTTCTCTAGCTAAGGAACTTGGAAGAATAATGAAATGAAATAAGTTAATGGAGTGGGTATAATTGAAAGTGTAAGAAGGTCTCCCTAAATGAAAACTTGTGTGAGATGTATAGATCGTTTCCAAGGTACTAGTGATAGGATTGCTCCTTTGATGCTAATCAAACTAGAACGAAGTCATAGGACTCATAATCGCATCTTTCTTTGACAATTTGAGAGAACCAATGAAACAATAAGAAGGTCTCCATAAATCAAGACTTGTGTCAGATGTACGCATCGTTTTTTACGCGATAGTCATAGGATTGCTCATTTTGATGCTAATCAACTTAGGACAAAGTAATAGGACTACTAATCACCTCTTTCTCTGACAATTTTAGACAACCAATGAAACAATAAGAATGTCTCATTAAATGAAGACTTGTGTGAGATGTACCCATCGTTTTTAACTCAATAGTCATGAGATTGCTACTTTTGATGCTAATCAAACTAGAACGAAGTTATAGGACTCCTAATCACCTCTTTCTTTGACAATTTTAGAGAACCAATGAAACAATAAGGTCTCCTTAAATGAAGACTTGTGTGAGATGTACGCATCGCTTTGAACGCGATAGTCATGGTATTGCTCTTTTTGATACTAATCAAACTAGAACAAAGTTATAGGACTCCTAATCACCTCTTTCTTTGATAATTTTAGAGAATCAATGAAATAATAAGAATGTCTCCTTGAATGAAGAATTGTGTGAGATGTACGCATGGTTTTGAACACGATAGTCATGGGTTTCTGTTTTTAATGCTAATCAAACTAGAACGAAATAATACAACTCTTAATAACCGCTTTCTTTGTAATTTTAAAACAACCAATGAAACAATATGAAGGTCTCTCTAAATAAAGACTTGTGTGAGATCTACGCATCGTTTTGGACAAGATTACTATGTGATTGCTCCTTTTGATGCTAATTTCAACTAGAACGAAGTAATAGGACTCATAATCACCTATTGGGAGCTGTCGTTTACACTCCTAAATTAACCTCACTTTCACTTCACGAATTTAAATAATTAGCACAGTAGTAAGCAAGGATCGATCCCACAGAGAGTAAGTTTGTTTTAGATTTATTCTACTATTTTAACAGAAAATAAAGATGGGGGATTTTTGAAATTGTTTTAAACTAAGAAAAACAGAATTTAAATAAAGAGATTAACCAAATATGTAAAAACTTCAGTTCTGTAGTTCAGTTTCACCAAGCACAGTAATCAATTAATCAAGTTATTATTCTTTACCCTTCAATGAAACTATTAACCCTAGATAACAATAAGCTCTGCTATCCAAAATTCTCCTTAGATATTCACTGTATGAAACAAGCTCTTCACCAGATTCAACTAGCATATAACCTAGAACAAGCTCTCTAGATTTAATATGATAGAAGCATTAAGAAATAGAGAATTAGGCTAATCCAAGCAACAAACACATAAGCTCGATTTGTTTAACTTGTTTTCTGATAATCTTAGCAATACCCAAAAGCTTGTCCACAATTAGTATCACTAATTTACTACTTGTGATGAAGACAGATATCAATTACACGTAATACCAATCTTAATCTAGCATATGATAATGATTAAATTAACTCAATTGGCCATATCAAATTAATTAGATCAATTAGCATGCAATCAATGAAAACAGATTATCAGAAGAAATTTCATACAAGAAGGAATAAATAATAATACTCAATTAATTAATTACTTGTAACAAGGTTCTACCTTCCTTTAGAACTGAATAAAGAAACTAGCCTGACATGCTTCAAGTCTGCACTTCAATGAGGTATGATAGTTGGTAGAAGATTGAATGAATAAAACCTTAACTATCATCTTCTATTTATAGTGCTAGACAAGGGCCTAAATCCTATAAGAACTAGGAATCCAAATCCTAAAAGGAATTACAATTATAACTAGTCTCCATAAAGAAATAGAATCTAATAAGGAAATAAAATCTCAGTCCAAAGAAGTCATAATTCTAATAGTAATATCAATCCAATTCCATGTAGGAATCTCCAAATATTGAGAAAGTCAACTGCTGGTCAAACTCCTCTTCAATTCAACTCCAAATCAACTTGTTTCCATCCTTTTCGCTTTAATTCACCTGAAAATAATAAACAACTTATTAAGCTCATATACACATGAAACATGTAATAAAACCAAATGTAAAGGAATAAAAAATCATGAATATTGTGTACTTATCAAATTCCCCCACACTTAGTCTTTTACACGTCCTCGTGTAAACTAAAAGTTTAATTTCCAGAAACTCTACTCAACCATAACGTCAAAAGATTTTAAGATCAAATCATGATTATCAACACTAAACCCACAAAAACATGATCAATGCTTCATCAATCAACTCAAGATAAGTACCTCACCACTTCACCAATGAATTTTATTAAGTTAAATTGTAACCACATAAGCCCTTGTCTATGATCCACATACTTACTCAACTTAGGTACCATGGAGCAAAAACCGTGTACACCACTCAAAAACTCAAAACATACTTTTTTTGCTTTATTTTTTATCAGAATCTTTTCATTTTAATTTTTTTTTATTTTCGGTGAATGCATTTTATGCTCCGTTTCACCTTCCTCAATCATTCTTTTGTAAGTGAGTGCATTTTATGCTCCATCTCACTTATCTGCACGTGTTTATGGGAGAGTGCATTTTACGCTCCATCTCATCCCACCACATGACTTCTCTTGTGTTTCTTTTTCAACAATTTCACTGGTTTTCAATTTTTCTTATTATTTTTTTCACATGGTCCTGCAAAACGCTTAAGTAGTTCAATAGTTCTAGAGCATGAGATTAGTGCACATAGACAACTCCACAGATAACTTAGCCAACTAAGCATATATCACATGTTCAAGTGCTCATGAGACACAAATTCAATTTAAATCAATTACTATGGATCATGACTTAGTTTTTCTCAATCATTAACCAATTAAGCATTAAACAGATTTTGAATTTTTAGCATTGATTCTCATTTTTGACTTTAACCTTCGAACACATAGGCAAAATAGAATTATGGAAATCAAATTTTTCAAAAAATTTCAAAAAAAAAATTTCAAGGCATCAAGATGGTCCTATTTCATTTCAAAATTGGCAGATTAAATATCCCTAAATATAAAATAAAAACCTAAATCTCTCCCCCCCACACTCAAACCTTACATTGTCCCCAATGTAAGAAAATCATGCAAAGAAGAAAGAACTACAACTAACAAATTAAAAAGAAAAGGGATAGAAAGATCAAATCTGAATTCTTGGGTTGCCTCCCAAGCAGCTGCCCTTGTTTATTGTCATTGGCTTGACATCTTCCCTCTCGTTCTATGTAATTGGAGTTGTGAACTTCAAGTGGATTGGTAACAGTTTCTTCCTTAATTGAGGAACATTGTGTACTTCATGATTTTGCTCCTTTCCAGCCACCAAATCCTCCTCGTATAATTGTATTCGATCAAAAGATTTCTGCACTAAATAATCCACAACATCAATAACAAAAATAGATTTAATATTATCAAGATACCTTTTAGCCTGATCTGCATTGAACTGGAACTTTGCATTGTCCAATTTCATGGTAAAGGTACGATGGTGTGTAGCACTCCTTGTTTCTGTTAGTTGTACTGATGGAGATGAATCCACGTCTTTCTTGTCGAGATCTGCAGAATTTATCAAATTATTCTCTTCTTCCTCTTGTTCATTTTCGTCAAATTCCATATTACAGTCTGTTCCCGGAATAAGCACTGAATCCTCCTGCTCCTCTTCGTCAAATCCCATTGTACTGAAGTTCTCAACAAACGGAGGAGGTAACTCCTCGAAGCCTTGAGATTCCAACCTCCCTACTTTGGTTGCAAGCTGACCAACTTGATCCCTAAGATCTTGAACAGAAGTTCTTGTCTCCTGCTGGAACTGCTGTGTCTGACTCATGAACTGTAGTGTTCGGCTCATGAATGCCTTGAACATATCCTCCATAGATGTCCCAGAATTGACAGGTACTTCTTGGTTTTCTGTGTGGTACTGAGGTTGAGTCTGCTGAAGATCTTGCTGCATACTTGAAAGGACAGGTTGCATTGGTGGCCTAGTACCTTCATAGCTCAAGTCGGGATGATCTCTCCATCCGAAATTGTGAGTTTCTGCACAAGGATCACATTGATGCGGATTTTGTCCGAAGAATGCCCCCACAGCATTAACTTGATGAACAATTACATCCTCTTGCACTATGGGACAATCATTTGTTGTATGCCCTGATTTTGAGTAAATTCCACATACTTTTGCAACCGGTATGTTTTCTGTTGTTAATTGTTGCACCACAGCAGTTAAGTTAGAAATCTGTTGTGCCAATTCACTCGTGCTTACCTCACTTACCCTTTGTGGAGCATGATCGTATTGTTGTGAGTTAGCGGCCATGTTTGCAATCAAATTTCTTGCAGCCTCCGGTGTCTTGTCTACTAATGCTCCTCCACTAGCCGCATCGATCATACTTCTTTCCGTTGGTATCAGTCCCTCGTAGAAGTACTGAATCAAGTGTTGCTCATCAATTTGGTGGGGAGGGCAGCTGGAACACAACTTCTTGAACCTTTCCCAATACTCATAGAGAGTTTCTCCATTGAACTGACTAATTCCACATATCTTCTTCCTTGAATCGGCAACTCTTGATGCAGGAAAATACTTCTCCAAGAATAGCCTTTGCATATCAGTCCATGATCGTATCGATCCTGAAGGAAGATAGTATAACCAGTCTTTAGCCAAATCTGCTAATGAGAAAGGAAAAAGTCTAAGTTTGATATGCTCATCTGACACTCCTTGTGATTTCATCGTGGAACACACCATATGGAACTCCTTTAGATGCGTATATGAATTTTCACCTGTTAGACCACGAAAAATAGGCAAAAAGCGAATTAGTCCGTAGTTAAGTTCAAAAGCAACTTCTACGGTAGGATATTTAATACACAGGGATGGATGATCAAGGTCTGGAGTAGCCAGTTCTTTTAAAGTCCGGTTGTTGTTCGGCACCACCATTTTTTCCTTTTTAAGTATTGGAACAAGAGCTTCTTTTGTATCTGCAATTTTCTCTATCTCTTGATCAAAATTAGAGTGAGAGGATTGAGTCATAAAACAAAAAGAAAAAAAATTAAATAAAAAGAAAATAATAAAAATAAACGAAAACAAAGAATAAACAAAAACAAATACCACTCCCCGGCAACGGCGCCAAAATTTGGGAGCTGTCGTTTACACTCCTAAATTAACCTCACTTTCACTTCACGAATTTAAATAATTAGCACAGTAGTAAGCAAGGATCGATCCCACAGAGAGTAAGTTTGTTTTAGATTTATTCTACTATTTTAACAGAAAATAAAGATGGGGGATTTTTGAAATTGTTTTAAACTAAGAAAAACAGAATTTAAATAAAGAGATTAACCAAATATGTAAAAACTTCAGTTCTGTAGTTCAGTTTCACCAAGCACAGTAATCAATTAATCAAGTTATTATTCTTTACCCTTCAATGAAACTATTAACCCTAGATAACAATAAGCTCTGCTATCCGAAATTCTCCTTAGATATTCACTGTATGAAACAAGCTCTTCACCAGATTCAACTAGCATATAACCTAGAACAAGCTCTCTAGATTTAATATGATAGAAGCATTAAGAAATAGAGAATTAGGCTAATCCAAGCAACAAACACATAAGCTCGATTTGTTTAACTTGTTTTCTGATAATCTTAGCAATACCCAAAAGCTTGTCCACAATTAGTATCACTAATTTACTACTTGTGATGAAGACAGATATCAATTACACGTAATACCAATCTTAATCTAGCATATGATAATGATTAAATTAACTCAATTGGCCATATCAAATTAATTAGATCAATTAGCATGCAATCAATGAAAACAGATTATCAGAAGAAATTTCATACAAGAAGGAATAAATAATAATACTCAATTAATTAATTACTTGTAACAAGGTTCTACCTTCCTTTAGAACTGAATAAAGAAACTAGCCTGACATGCTTCAAGTCTGCACTTCAATGAGGTATGATAGTTGGTAGAAGATTGAATGAATAAAACCTTAACTATCATCTTCTATTTATAGTGCTAGACAAGGGCCTAAATCCTATAAGAACTAGGAATCCAAATCCTAAAAGGAATTACAATTATAACTAGTCTCCATAAAGAAATAGAATCTAATAAGGAAATAAAATCTCAGTCCAAAGAAGTCATAATTCTAATAGTAATATCAATCCAATTCCATGTAGGAATCTCCAAATATTGAGAAAGTCAACTGCTGGTCAAACTCCTCTTCAATTCAACTCCAAATCAACTTGTTTCCATCCTTTTCGCTTTAATTCACCTGAAAATAATAAACAACTTATTAAGCTCATATACACATGAAACATGTAATAAAACCAAATGTAAAGGAATAAAAAATCATGAATATTGTGTACTTATCACCTATATTTTCACAATTTGAGAAAACTAATGAAAAAATTAAGGTGTCCCTAAATGAAGACTTGTGTGAGATGTACGAATTGTTTTGAAGGCACTAGTGATAGAATTTCTCCTTTTGATGCTAATCAAACTAGAACGAAGTTATAGGACTCATAATCACATCTTTCTTTGACAATTTGAGAGAACCAATGGAATAATAAGAAGGTCTACCTCAATCAAGACTTGTGTGAGATGTACGAATAGTTTTTAACGCGATAGTCGTGGAATTGCTTCTTTTGATGCTAATCATAATAGAACAAGTTAAAAGGACACCTAATCACCTATTTCTTTGACAATTCTAGAGAACTAATGAAAAAATAAGAAGGCCTCCTTAAATGAAGACTGATGTGAGATGTATACATCGTTTTGAATGCGATAGTCATGGGATTGTTCCTTTTGATGCTAATCAAACTAGAACAAAGTTATAGGACTCCTAATCACCTCTTTCTTTGATAATTTTAGGGAACCAATGAAACAATAAGAAGGTCTCCTTAAATGAAGACTTGTGTGAGATCTACGCATCGTTTTGGATGCGATAGTGATGAGATTGCTCCTTTTTATGATAATTTAAAGTAGAACGAAGTAATAGGACTCATAATCACCTATATTTTGCCAATTTGAGAGAACTAATGAAACAATAAGAAGCTTTTCCTAAATGAAAACTTGCGTGAGAAGTACGGATTATTTTGAAGATACTAGTGATAGGATTGCTCCTTTGATGCTAATCAAACTAGAACGAAGTCATAGGACTCATAATCACATCTTTCTTTGACAATTTGAAAGTACTAATGAAACATTAAGAAGGTCTCCATAAGTCAAAACTTGTGTGAGATGTACGCATTGTTTTTAACGCGATAGTCATGGGATTGCTCCTTTTGATGCTAATCAAATTAGAACGAAGTAATAGGACTCCTAATGACCTCTTTCTTTGACAATTTTAGAGAACCAATGAAACAATAATGATGTCTCCTTAAATGAAGACTTGTGTGAGATGTACGCATCATTTTTAACGCGATAGTAATGTGATTGCTACTTTTGATGCTAATCAAACTAGAACGAAGTTATAGGACTCCTAATCACCTCTTTCTTTGACTATTTTAGAGAACTAATGAAATAATAAGGTTTCCTAAAATAAAGACTTGTGTGAGATGTACGCATTATTTTGAACGTGATAGTCATGGTATTGCTCCTTTTGATAATAATCAAACTAGAACGAAGTTATAGGACTCCTAATCACCTCTTTCTTTGACAATTTTAGAGAATCAAAGAAATAATAAGAAGGTCTCCCTAAATGAAGACTTGTGTGAGATGTACGCATAGTTTTGAACGCGATAGTCATGAGTTTCTCTTTTTGATGCTAATCAAACTAGAACGAAATAACACTACTTTTAATCACCTCTTTCTTTGTAAATTTGAAACAACCAATGAAACAATATGAATCTCTCCCTAAATAAAGACTTGTGTGAAATCTACGCATCGTTTTGAACACGATAGTGATGGAATTGCTCCTTTTGATGCTAATTTCAACTAGAACGAAGTAATAGGACTAATAATTACCTATATTTTCACAATTTGAGAGAACTAATGAAAAAAATAAGAAGGTGTCCCTTAATGAAGACTTGTGTTAGATGTGCGGATCGTTTTGAAGGCACTAGTGATAGGATTGCTCCTTTTGATGCTAATCAAACTAGAACAAAGTCATAGGACTCTTAATCACATCATTCTTTGACAATTTGAGAGAACCAATGAAATAATACGTAGGTCTCCTAAATCAAGACTTGTGTGAGATGTACGCATCGTTTTTAACGCGATAGTCATGGGATAGCTCCTTTTGATGCTAATCAAATTATAACGAAGTAAAAGGACTCCTAATCACCCCTTACTTTTACAATTCTAGAGAACCAATGAAATAATAAGAAGGCCTCGTTAAATGAAGACTTGTGTGAGATGTACGCATCGTTTTGAACGCGATAGTCATGGGATTGTTTCTTTTGATGTTAATCAAACTAGAACGAAGTTATAGGACTCCTAATCACCTCTTTCTTTGACAATTTTAGGGAACCAATGAAACAATAAGGTCTCCTTAAATGAAGACTTGTGTGAGATGTACGCATCGTTTTGAACGCGAAAGTCATGGTATTGCTCCTTTTGATACTAATCAAACTAGAACGAAGTTATAGGACTCCTAATCACCTCTTTCTTTGAAAATTTTAGAGAATCAATGAAACGATAAGTAGGTCTCCCTAAATGAAGACTTGTGTGAGATGTACGCATGGTTTTAAAAGCAATAGTCATGGGTTTCTCTTTTTGATGCTAATCAAACTAGAACGAAATAATACAACTCTTAATCACCTCTTTCTTTGTAAATTTGAAACAACCAATGAAACAATATGAAGGTCTCCCAAAATAAAGACTTGTGTGAGATCTACGCATCGTTTTGGACACGATAGTGATGGAATTGCTCCTTTTGAAGCTAATTTCAACTAGAACGAAGTAATAAAACTCATAATCACCTATATTTTTACAATTTGAGAAACTAATGAAAAAAATAAGAAGATGTGCCTAAATGAAGACTTTTCTGAGATGTATGGATCGTTTTGAAGGCACTAGTGATAGGATTGCTCCTTTTGATGCTAATCAAACTAGAACGAAGTTATAAGACTGATAATCATCTCTTTCTTTGACAATTTGAGAGAACCAATGGAAGAACAAGGTCTCCCTAAATCAAGACTTGTGTGAGATGTACGCATCGTTTTTAACTCGATAGTCATGGAATTGCTCCTTTTGATTCTAATCAAAATAGAACAAAGTAAAAGGACTCCTAATCACATATTTCTTAACCACAACACTTGGCGCAATGGTAAGCTTCGACCTGGGGTGAACCATAAACCCGGGCATCCAGGGATCGATTCCCGCCTACAACAAGTGTGAGGGCCAATTAAAAACTGGTCCGTGTGGCCACGGATCGCACGTTTCAGGGCGGAGCCATGTCTTAGGCCGAGCCTGTGCGATAAGCTTGGTCCGGGGTGGGGAGACTTAGTTCGACTGCGGTTGGGAAAATCCACATTATAAAAAAAATCACCTATTTCTTTGACAATTCTAGAGAACCAACGAAAAAATAAGAAGGCCTCCTTAAATGAAGACTTGTGTGAGATGTATGCATCGTTTTGAACGCGATAGTCATGGGATTGTTCCTTTTGATGCTAATCAAACTAGAACGAAGTTATAGGACTCCTAATCACCTCTTTCTTTGATAATTTTAGGGAACCAATGAAACAATAAGAAGGTATCCCTAAATGAAAACTTGTGTGAGGTCTACGCATCGTTTTGGATGCTATACTGATGAGATTACTACTTTTGATGCTAATTTTAACTAGAACGAAGTAATAGGACTCATAATCACATAAATTTTGACAATTTGAGAGAACTAATGAAACAATTAGAAGATTTCCCTAAATGAAACTTGTGTGAGAAGTACGGATCGTTTTGAAGATACTAGTGATAGGATTGCTCCTTTGATGCTAAGCAAACAAGAACGAAGTCATAGGACTCATAATCACATCTTTCTTTGACAATTTGAGAGAACTAATGAAACAATAAGAAGGTCTCCATAAATCAAAACTTGTGTGAGATGTACGCATCGTTTTTAATGCGATAGTCCAATGATTGCTCCTTTTGATGCTAATCAAATTAGAACGAAGTAATAGGACTCCTAATAACCTCTTTCTTTGACAATTTTAGAGAACCAATGAAACAATACTGATGTCTCCTTAAATGAAGACTTGTGTGAGATGCACGCATCGTTTTTAATGCGATAGTCATGGGATTGCTACTTTTGATGCTAATCAAACTAGAACAAAGTTATAGGACTCCTAATCACCTCTTTCTTTGACTATTTTAGAGAACCAATGAAATAATAAGGTTTCCTTAAATGAAGACTTGTATGAGATGTACGCATCATTTTGAACTTGATAGTCATGGTATTGCTCTTTTTGATAATTAATCAAACTAGAACGAAGTTATAGGACTCCTAATCACCTCTTTCTGTGATAATTTTAGAGAATCAATGAAACCAATATGAAGGTCTCCCTAAATAAATACTTGTGTGAAATGTACGCATGGTTTTGAACTAGAACGAAATAATACAACTTTTAATCACCTCTTTATTTGTAAATTTGAAACAAACAATGAAACATTATGAAGGTCTCCCTAAATAAAGACTTGTGTGAGATCTACGCATCGTTTTGGACACGATAGTGATGGGATTGCTCCTTTTGATACTAATTTCAACTAAAATGAAGTAATAGGACTAATAATCACCTATATTTTGACAATTTGAGAGAACTAATAAAAAAAATAAGAATGTGTCCCTTAATTAAGACTTGTGTTAGATGTACGGATTGTTTTGAAGGCACTAGTGATATGATTGCTCCTTTTGAGGCTAATCAAACTAGAACAAAGTCATAGGACTCTTAATCACATCTTTCTTTAACAATTTGAGAGAACCAATGAAATAATAAGAAGGTCTCCCTAAATCAAGACTTGTGTGAGATGTACGCATCGTTTTTAACACGATCGTCATGGAATAGCTCCTTTTGATGCTAATCAAATTAGAACGAAGTAAAAGGACTCCTAATCATCTCTTTCTTTGACAATTCTAGAGAACCAATGAAATAATAAGAAGGCCTCCTTAAATGAAGCCTTGTGTGAGATATACGCATCGTTTTGAATGCGATAGTCATGGGATTGTTCCTCTTGATGGTAATCAAACTAGAACGAACACTACAAGAAAAGAGGCTATCAGCGACCGCAAAATTCGGTCTCTAGTAGTGGAATCAGCGACCGCCTTTGGCGACCATCATGAAATCTGGTCGCTAATTTATATCTGCGACCGCATGCGGTCGCTATCCGGTCGCAGGTGTGTTTTTGCCGCCTAAAAATTGGCTTGAATTGCTCGCGGGCTTTTCTTCATCGACCAAGGAGTTACAGCGACCGCATGCGGTCGCTGATATATCCACGTCATTAAAAACTAGCGACCGCATGCGGTCGCTGAAAGCGGTCGCTGATTCTTTTAAATGTTCTCAGCAACAGGCCTGGACAACAGGCTTGGACAACAGACGCGAAACAGAAAGAAAAAAGAGGGAGACAAATAAGGCGAGAAGAGGGAGAAGGGGGAGAAGAATAGGGAGAAGAGGAGGGTTTCTGCCGCCCATTGCTATCGCCTCACCGCCACCGCCCGCTGCTATCGTCGCCGACACTTAGGTATATATTAGTTATACTCTGAATGATTTTGTTATACAATGAATGATTAATTTCGGTAATGTATACATATATGCATTGATATGTTGCTATGAATATATATATATACATATATATATATACATATATACATGTTATTATATTGATTTGTTGCTATGAATATGTATGTATATATACATAAATTTGATTAATTTGGTGTATGTATACTCTATGTTTAAGAACCCTTAATTAGGTTTAATTTGGATAAATAGATTTAATTTGGGTAATTAGGTTTAATTTGGGTAATTAAGTTTAATTTGGGTAATGTATACTATATATATATATATTCTTTGTAACATTACTAAGTTACCATTTACTTAGTTTTCAACTAATAAATAAATAAAAATTTGTGATCACATATGTATTTAGTGATCATTTTGGATGATAAACAATTTCCACGGAATGAAAATAAAAATTCATTCAATTCTCTTAATTTTTATTCCGTTTGAAAAATTATGGAATGAAATTCATACTAATAGCTAGTATAATGGATGTATATGATCACACACCATCAACAACAACGACTAATATATGTAAACATGAGATATGCTTAAAAAGCATTCCGTTCTATTTTTCAATCCATCCTCAGCATAAATGAATTTATAATAAATTTAGCCGATAGAAATATATATACTACTATCCGACTACTCCCTCTCGTTTGCAAAAAGGCTATTATAATTTTAAAATTGTAATAGCCAACCCAACCCAACCCAACCCAATATAGAGTACTGATTTTCCAAGATGCAAACTTAGATGCTATATTATGAATTAGGTATTAGGAATCCCAAATAATTTTAAACAAGTCTACCATAAATAAAAAGGCACAGCCTTTACCTGGCTTACCCACCCAATATCAATGAATCTTCTCTTTTTCTTAGTATCTTATTTTTCTTAGTTAAAAAAAACAAATTATAAGTCAACAAACTCTACCACCAACGACAACAAGAAATATTAGTTCTTGACACATTCAAATGGAAAAGGTATGGTTTCAATAAAATAGTGTAACAATAAGTTAAAAAGCTAATACTATAAGTAAGCAAATTCACTAAATTTCCCCTCAATTTAAGAATATAAAAAAATATTATGAACTTTAAAGTCAGTTTTTAAAATATATATTAATTCATTTAAACTTTGAAAAAAAATTCTTTGATTGACTTGACAAGTCAAAATATATCTCTACTGTTGGATGGATGAGAATTTATTTACGACCAACGAATAGGAGGCATACAACCCACATATATAATCACATACAGTTTACTTAGTTTGCATAACAGAACAGCTAGAAAATAGTGCCTAATACTTTTTGGTACAAAACACAATCTTAATATAACCTACTACAAACTTGCTTCAAAAAAGAATAAGAAAATGACTGATATCCAAAAGAATAGAGCATCGCGGATGAACTGCCTTGCCGAGTCTTCTCTATGTAAGCTCCTCTTCTTCACATATAAAGCATAGACTATTAGTATCAAATATAAAGGTTTATCTAGGAAGCAAAATTAATTAAACACTAAACAAAAAGAACAAGAATGAAATTGATCTAGTTGGACTGTTATAATGGGAAGATGTTATAGGTTCAAGGGGCTTAGGTTATGTTAACAAGAATAATCTATGATCGTATAGAAGAACTATGACTAATCAAGTTAGGATTCTACAGCTATATCATAAATCCAGCCAGGACGAAAGTATTCAGACAAGAGAATTCAATGCGTCGCCAATCAACTAGTTTCCTTTGAAGCTTGAAGATGGGAGAAGTATGGTTTGAACATGTATGGTTGGAGCTGTGTTGTTGTTTGAACACCCTCAAACAATAACAGCTTACATGTATGTTGAAATGTTAATCATATACGTGTATATGCTCAAGTCATATGTTTACAATTATGCTTAAATGTTAATCATATGCTTACAAGTATGCTCAAGTCATATGCTTACAAGTATGCTTAACTCATATGCTTACAAGTATGCTCAAGTCATATGCTTACATACAGATACATCTATATGTATTTATATGCATTATAAATGACATTGGGCTGAATTGTAAATATCTAACAAGGGGATACAATAGTTCTTGTTTGCAATAGGTACCGTGGTATTGTAATACCCGAGAATTTCCATATATTATTAAATAAATATATTTATGAAAATGAGAATTTATTTGAATATAAATGATTTTGTGTTATGAGATGAATTAATTCAATTATATATAATTGAATAATTATAATAATTGAGAAATTGGTGGAGTTTGTGATAAACTCGTTGATTGCCTTGTGTGGCACAGTGGCGTAATATAAGAATGATTATATTAATTTAAGCGAACAATTAATCTATATTAATTGTTAATCGAAGAATAATAATTAACTGTTATAAAATACTAATGAGGATTGATTAATAATATGTGATTATTATTATTGCAAGAAACATAATAATAATGAGCAACGTGTTTATAAATATAATAAGATTTATATCAAAGTGATAATTAATCATATAAGGGTTAATTAAATTGTTATGGAGGTTAACAATTATATTGATTGATGTAGGATATGTGTATATTATTAATTAATATTCAATTTATAAGATGAGAAATTATATGTGCAAGCATGCGAATTAAATGTGTAGCATATATTAGCTGACTATGTATTATGTGAAGTGTAATATGACACTATTATATGGTAAGGCTTATTAAACCATGTGAGCTACTTGATTAATAACTTGTGTGACAATAAATATGTGGGTATACATTGTATAATATATCATGAACATATTGTAAACAATTAGTTTTAATAAAGGAGACAGTGTAATGTGTTAACATCTGATTAGATTATATCCGGTATTAACAAAATGTACATGGATTATACGTGTCAATTTACACTTACTACAGTATATGAATTATTGTGACATTTCAATTAAAGACCTAAGTGTCTAAATATGTGTGTGTATATAACCTAAGTATTAACACTAGTTTGTTTACAAATTGGAAATGCTGAGATTTTTATGCCTTGTCCCATATTAATAAGACACAAACCTTGTACACGTAAAACACTCATGAAGCTAGCCTACTCCTACCTTCTCAAACTCAGCATTCTAGCAAATCATGATACGGGGAGTGGGCACAACAGTGTTCTTCAACCACTCTACCAACTCTTCCTTAGCTGATATACAAAGCTTCAATCTAGTGGTTCAATTTAATGGACAATTGCATTGTCTGTGTAAGGATTCTTCTATAAATAGCAGCCATGTTTCTTCGTTTTCAATTTGCTGAGAGTTTGCATAAGTGGTGAGTGAAAGCAATATACATATATCAGTAGGAGAAGTTGGATTAGCAGCAAACTATATTTGAATCCTAGCAGAGGTATAATCCCTCTTCCTCTGTTCTTCATTTTCGTTTTCTGTTTCCGAAGTTTCCTTCAAATTTTTGATTATGCCAAATTGGTTCATGATTGGTTTGTAGAACCCTTATATTGTTGTTATATGAACATACATACGTGATGGAACCACTATATAGCTTTCTTGACTTTCATTTCCATTGTTGCTCTTTAATTTCTGTAAAGCATCGAATTCGTGAAATTAGTTGGAGTTCATGAAATTGGGAATCGTTTGGGCGATTGACTGTTATATAAGCATATATATGTGTTAGTAAGTTAAAAAGGTTAGTCTAATAGCATATGGGTATGTCGAGATCGATAAAATGGGAGGTTTTGGGTCGGTTTCGCTGCAGTCTGAACTGAGGAACTGTCCCCACGCCGCAGAGCCGCAGCCAGCGCCGCAGCGCCGCAAACCGCGCCGCAGCGCCGCGTCACAGCGCCACCCGCGCCGCAACGCTAGAATATGGCTGCTGTTGCCGCGCCGCAGTGCCGGCCTCTGTGTGCAGTTTTCTGCATTCTGCAACAAAACTGTTATATACCAATTGTTTGATTTTTGTTTAAACAAGCATGAGAGCATGATTAATACATATATATAAACCTAATGAGGCAATGTAAGCATGTTTTAGTATATTAGCATGCATGGTTAACCAAACGACATATAGTTTGAAAACAAACTTAAAGTTTCATAAACGAACGTTAACATATATAAAGCATGTTAATATTCTGATTTTTCAAGGCATGTCGGTATGAGGTAGAGATGTATGAAAGACATATTAAGTTATGTATATATGGTTCATAGTATGAAAAGAGCCTGTTAGACCTCACTATTGAACATATCTAACAAAAATACAAGTTTTGAAGGTTGATATTGACATGTAAAGACCATGTATACATTCTGACTTTTCGAGCATGTTTATAGGGCCTTGAAATGCATGAAAAGCATGTTAACTTATATATATAGGTTTCATAAGGAAGCATGAACATGATAGACCTTATTAATGAACTATACTAACAAAGTATAAGCTTTGAACGTGAACGTTGGTATGTTATGACGAGAATTAGAATCTGACATTTATGGACACATGTGATAGTACTCTTAGACTCATTCATGTGTCATGCATGTATATATACCATGATTAGTTGCCGTAATTAAAGTTTAGCATAAACAAAGCATGTTTTCAAGATAATAACAATGCTAGCTACATATATTGTAATACCCGGAAAATAAATGAATAAATAAATGGCATTTTAAAGTTTTTGGTTTAAATATTTTAATTGGGCTTTTCTTGTGTTTGGATAAAATATTGTATTTAATTATGTGGACTACATTAATTGGGCTTTAAAACTAAATGGATCAGATTTATATATGTGTTATATTAAAATTCTATTTAAATTAGGAGAGTTCATCAGTTATATAAATAAATATTTAAACCCTAATCTATCTCACTTACCTCTGATAACTAACGGAAGGAAAATAAAAGAGGAGTCGCAGCTGCTGTACGAAAAAGAGAGGAGAAAGTAAACAGGTAAGATATATATATATATATGTAATTGATAAAGTATGCATGTCCAACATAAGAGTTAGTTCACACGACATAATTTTGGAATTTCGCTATCTGTGTTAAAGAAAAACTAAATCCTTGCTGCAGCAACTTGATCTATTACTATTGATATATATATATATATATATATATATATATATATATATATATATGACCTACTACTTGATATATATATATATATATATATATATAAAAAACGGAATCTTACTACTTACTATATATATATATATATTCGAATAATGAATCATTATGTTGGCAGGCTTACTCAATATTTGATAATAATAATAGTAATTTTTGGAAAAATAAGTAATTTGTAATTAGTAATTAGTAATTTGATTTATAGTTAGTAATTTATATTTTCTTGTTAAATTCTGTAATTAGTTTGAACGGAGAGGATTTAAGGAGTTACAATTGGATTATAATTTCGGGTATTTCATTGCTTAATCCAGGTACGGATTCCGTACTCCTTCAGCGACTCTTATTAAATTTAATTTGTTCGTTTTGTTTCTCGTTTTGAAATTTATTATTGTTTCGCATGATCGTTCGTTCTCAAATTCATGTGATCGTTTCGTTTTAATATTGATCCTTAGAACTCGTGTTTGTACTCTTGATCTAGTATATCATGTTTAGTATTTATTTCGATATTTGTAGAAAGTACATGTTAATACTTTTGGAGACTCGTGTTGATTTGTTCGATTTAACATGTACACGTTAGAACCCTTTGTGTTGATGTTATGTCGCATGTGTTGTGATATAATATTTTTGTTAGAATATACCGTAGGGTATACCTGAGCTATAACCACCTGTGGGGGTACCACAGGCATGTCGTCTTGGCACGAGAGGCATGACACTTTCCGTGGCGGTGTGATCAGTCTACGGCGTCTCCGTTTTGTGCTCCGGTGGGAGTTGGCCATTTGGTGTTTTGTTGTGGGAGGCGTATGGGTCGACCCTAGTTTTCTGTTCTGTTCTGTTCTGCGGAGTGGCGATGTTTGTGCCAAACACGCCTTCCGATTTTTCATACATTTGGATTCGCGGTCCAGTGTGTGTGACTTGCCTGTGTGGCATTATTTGACCTTGCCTGTGTGGCAAGGTATATTTATGTTCTTTTCTGAGCTCGGTATGAAATAACCCCAGCCATTTGATTCATCCTATTATTTCGTTGTATTAGTTTGTTCGTTGCAGTTCAGTTTATTTTGATTGAGTTAGTTATCTCAGTTCTCTATTTTATATTCCATATCTGTACTGGGCATTTGGCTCATGCTGTGTTTTTCTTCCGGCAGGTAATCAGGGGGATCAAGGGCAAGTGTGATGAGAGCTCCTTTCAATCCAATGGTTTAGGAATATTCTATTTAGGCTGGACATATTGATTTCTTTGGAGTTGTAACAACTATCTCAGATTTTGGTTTATGTCAGCTTGGCATTTATTCTAGTTTGACCTTGTTGATATTTATTAGTTTTAAATATTATTTCTTTTGTGGTTTAGAGCTTTAGTATTATTTTCTGTAGTTCTGTTGTGTTTTGAGTAACCTCCCTTTCTATTTCGGGAAGGGGGTGTTACATATATGCAATACGAGTACTCATGAACATGACTAATACAAGTTATATGAATATCTTATGTGTTTAAAAGCGACCATGTTAGACCATATGAGTTCGTGTCCTTGAATGGCTTTAAGTATTAACTTAAGAACCTATACCATGTACGATTGAATTTGGAAAAGTTATATAAGCATGAAAGTATCCTTTAAATATGAATACATGCTACGTGATATTATATGATGCTACTTGAACCCGATTATGACGGTTAACTTAAGGAGATGCCGTAACTTGCTAAAATGAAATATATTTAGTATTGATTGTGGCCTTATGTGATATTAATAATATGCAAGCATGTTTGCTAATTGTTGAGATCTTATATAATATGAGAATGCGTTTAAACTCTAAAGAAGGAACGTTAATGATAGAAATTATATTCTATATAACTGTGTAGCTAGGTAAAACTTACCTTATGTGTTGATCGTATATTCAAAGAGAAAATGTGAAGTTAAATTATATGACTAATGAATATCATATATATACGTAACTGTATTACGATAGGAATTCGAAAGTGTTGATTACTTTTCGTGGATAAACTACGCTAAAGGCAAGTTCTCTTACTTACACTCTTTTAAAGTGCAAGTATCCTAACCGACGCATTTACTTTATGCAAGGAAATCTATGATTGTGAAAGTTTCCTAACTTATACTCTTTTACTATGCAAGTATCCTATCTTGTGTATTGCGAACTAGTTTCCTATTTAATCGGTTGAATTGAATTAGCATACTTGAACTCTTATTTCATTAAAGCTATTATTCATGTTGAACTTAGTATTGTTCTTTAATATTGTGAAAGTGTCTATGCCATTTGATTCGGCTGGACTTATGTTATTGAAAAGCAACCCAAACTAATTGATTGGTGCGGGATCTTGTATTTGACTGAGAAGAACAACCTTCTTTGAAGGGAATATATAATTGTCGGAGAACCGACGTGCACACTTGAGTATGATTGATTGTTATGCATAACAAGGGTACTTTAGGCTGATCACCTGTTGTACCTGTTTTTGTTGGATTTTCAGTTTATTACTGTCAATTCTAGTAGAAGTTCATAGTCCGTAGTGACTACTCAGTATTCAATTATTTGAAATCTTGAATTGACTTATTATTGAATCATATTGATATTATCCTGTCCTTAGCGACTGTTTTTGAGAACTGTTGATATTCTTGTTATTCTTGAGCTATCAAATCTTGCTATACCCTTTCGAGAATTAAGAATCTTATTATTCACCCTTATTGTATATTACTTGCTGGGCAATTTGTGCTCATTCTTTCTTTCCCTAAAACATTTCAGTTAAGGCAGAGCATGGCGAACCTTCGGGCATTGATAAGGGCAAGGGCAAGGCTACCAACTAGCTTATGTCTGTTATGTTTCAAATATATTAATATTGTGTGAAGATGATGTAGTAAGACTGGATTTGTTTATGTTTAAGCTTAAGTTAGATTATGTAACAAGTTGTTAATTGATCTTGCTATGTAATCTATTAAGTACTGTAGGTTGCGAGACTTGGGGGAATAATTATAATAAATCATTGTAAATTATTCTAGAATAGATTTTTCGCTGTGGTTGTGTGATATTTAGTTATCATTATTGTGATGTATTACCATGAGCACGTGATGAACCGAATTCGAGAGACCAAGTGGCGGTCCTGGAATTTGGGGGTGTCACAGGTTGGTATCAGAGCCGTAGTTATAAACCTTAGGAACGAGTGTCCTTAGACTATAACTTAGGCGAACTTAGAAGTTAGGAAGGAGATAAAACTCATGTAGAGTTTTCCTTGAGAGGCTTAGTCTGTTATGAAATGTTACTTCATTTTATACAATGAACTTATATTTTGTTTAACATTCTAATGGAGATGCTATTTCTTGTCTTGTGTTTGTGATTGTAGGATGACAGACACAGGACTACCTAGTAGAGTGGCCAAGGAGGAGCCCAGGGATATACATGTAGTGTACGAGGCACCTCTAGAGGCTACACCAGTGCAGGCTGTTGCACCGTTCGAGTCCGACGACGAGGACGAGATTGAGATAGAGTCTGATCCAGAGGAGGAGCCGATGGAGGATGAGCCAGTAGAGGACTCTGATGAGGCTACTATAGAGGAACAGATGTTTGGCGAGTACGAGGAGCGTATTCTAGAGTTAGACTGCATAGTCCAGGAGCTGGAGGCAGAGGCCCACGAGAGAGAGTCTGAGTTCCAGAAGCTGAGGGACGAGGACCACCAGAGGAAGCTGGCTATGCAAGAGTTAGAGGTGGAGATTGCCTACCGTAGGGAGGCAGGGATCCAGATGGGGACTCTATTTCACAGGTTAGTGGCTAGGAATGTAGATTTGGCAGAGAAGCTAGAAGAGGTTGAGCAGAGGGAACTGAGTGAGAAAACTGAGAAAGAGGCACTCCGTACTCAGCTAGAGTTGGAGGTGATGGATAGGTTACACTTCGAGGAGAAGTGGGAAGCGTCCAATGAGAGAGCTGACGACCTTGAGGACGAGGTCAGGTGTAAGAAGAGAAAGATGAACAAGATGGGGTATGTGTTCCGTTCAGCTTTTGAAAGGGTGATTGATGGTGTGTACCACTACCCGGCAGAATAGGGACAAACTCTACATACCTTGAGCCGAGAGCTGGTTGCTTATATAGCACAGTTGGAGTACAAGAGCGCAGTGGAGCGCGGGATGATGGGATGAGATTTCCTTAGTCAGTCTAGTGGTAGTACTAGTTGTGTCTTTATGTATTGTATATACTATGTTGTAATCCCGATCTTTTGTGTAAGATGTGGGATGATGATGTAAACCCCGAGTTAGCTTTTGTTAGAGGGGTAGTATGGTAGTAGGTTGGTATATTCCCCGTCTTTTGTGATATTAGGGGATATATGTGATAACATTTATAGAAATCATGTAATGAAATGAAATGGCATATGAATATAAATGGAGTTGATTTTAGAAACGTGTTATAAATTTATTCTTTTAGTATTAAAAGAAATACTTAAGTGATATACTTGAATAATAATAAAATGAAAAATTATGATGCAGATAATGCCGCCCAGACGTAGATTGACTGCACCCGAAGAATCCGTTAACAATGAGAGAGAACAAGTAGACCCGATCCAGAAACTGGTAGACTTGTTAGGAGAAGCCTTAAGGGGAAGGAACAATGAACCCGTTCGCCCGAACCCTCAAACTGTGCCAGTAACAACCTTTAAAGACTTTAAGAGTGTAGGACCCCCGGAGTTCGAGGGAACTACCGACCCAATCGTCGCATAAACGTGGATCAAAGAGATCGAAAAAGCTTTCACTATAGCTAGCGTAGGCGAAGATCAGAAGACGGTGTTTGCCACGTACATGATGAGGGGAGAAGCGAACTACTGGTGGGAGGCTAATCAACAAAGAGCTGGAGAAGGGATAATAGCTTGGGATAAATTTAAGACACTGTTCTTCGAGAATTACTTTCCGAAGAGTATGAAGAATAGGATGGAGGTGAAATTCCTAGAGTTAAAACAAGGTGAGATGACGGTGGCGCAATACGCGGCTAGGTTTAACGAACTAGCGCGATTTGCGGAGCACCAAGTTGGTGATGAAGAGAGGAAGGCTAGACGCTTTGAACAAGGGTTGAAGCCATAGCTGTTCAATAAGGTATCAGTTCTTCAAATTGATTCCTTTGCAACATTACTGGAGAAGGCAATCATTGCGGAAGGCGGCAGTGAGGCCTTAAGTCTGTATAACAAAGAAAAGAAAGGAAAGAATACTGGAGGAGAGAATCGTACGGGAGGAAGCAGTAGCAGAGAAAGCAACTTGGGAAAGAGAAAGTGGGAGAACAACAACAACAAATAAAACAACAATAATAATCAATCAGGGAATTTTCGTGGAGGTTTCAAGAAGAGGGCTGAAGGATGCCCGAAGTGTGGGAAGAATCACCAGGGCGAGTGCTGGAAGGGACGTGGCACTTGCTACAACTGCGGACAGGAAGGGCACATCTCGCCCAACTGTTTGAAACCGAAAAAGATACAAGGATGCTTTGCGTGTGGCTCGACGGAGCACCGAATTAAGGACTGCCCAAAGAAGGGAAGTGGCGGGGGTAGTAATCAGCAAGGAGGCAACAAGCTGATGATCAGTGGACCGGCACAATCCAACCGCCCAACCGCCAGAACCTTTAACATGACCGTCCAAGACGCAGTGGCTGCGAAGGATGTGGTGTCAGGTATAATCCCAATCAATGATATAAATGCTTATGTATTATTTGATTCGGGTGCCACCTGTTCTTTTGTATCTGAAGAATTTGCTAGTAGTCTTAGTACACCCCGAGAACTTTTAGAAAATCCTTTGATCATAGAAGTTGCTAATAAGGAAGTGATCCCTGTAGAATACGTTTATCAAAATTGTCGCGCAAGTATTAGTAAACATGAACTGAGCGTAGACTTGATTCCTATTAGACTGGGAGAATTTGACGTAATACTGGGAATGGATTGGTTGTATAACCATGCTATGATAATTGACTGTCAGAACAAACGTGTGAACCTTCAGACTCTGAGTAAGTCTAAGGTAGTGTTTTATGGTAGCTCATCGCTTAAGCAATCGTGTTGCGTTACGATGATGTGTAGGATATTTAGCTTACATCGTTGATACTCGGAAAAAGGGAGTAGAAATTAAGGATATATACGTAGTTAATGAATTCCAAGATGTGTTTTCGGACGATTTGCCTGGTCTTCCGCCAGACAGAGAAATCGAATTCGTAATAGACTTAGCACCGGGAACGGCACCGATTTGGAAAGCTCCATATCGTATGGCGCCAGTAGAAATGAAGGAATTGATGATACAATTACAAGAATTGTTGGATAAGGGTTACATTCGACCGAGTGTTTCTCCTTGGGGAGCACCAGTACTATTCGTTAAGAAGAAGGACGGATCGATGAGGCTCTGTATCGATTATCGAGAATTGAATAGAGTAACGATCAAGAACCGGTATCCGCTACCGAGGATAGACGACTTATTTGATCAACTGAAGGGAGCAAAGTGTTTCTCAAAGATCGACCTACGAACAGGATATCATCAACTGAAAGTGAGGGATGAGGACATACCAAAGACTGCGTTTCGAACCCGTTATGGACACTACGAGTTTTTGGTAATGTCATTCGGATTGACTAATGCTCCGGCAGCATTTATGGACTTGATAAACCGAGTTTTCAAGCCATACTTGGATAAATTTGTAGTGGTTTTTATCGACGACATTTTGATCTACTCAAAGACAGAGGAAGAACACGCCGAACATCTGAAGATTGTTTTGGAGGCACTAAGGAAGGAGAAGATGTATGCAAAATTTTCTAAGTCCGAATTTTGGATAGAGAAGGTTCAATTCTTAGGCCACGTGGTGGATAAGAATGGAATCTCAGTAGACCCTGCAAAGGTCTAAGCAGTAAGTAATTGGGAACAACCGAGAACACCGACGGAGGTGAGAAGCTTTCTTGGGTTAGCTGGGTACTATCGAAGATTCATCCAAGATTTTTCTAAGATAGCAACCCCGTTGACCAATTTGACTAGAAAGACGGTGAAATTTGTATGGACCGACAAATGCGAAGAAAGTTTTCAAGAACTGAAAAAGAGATTGAGCGAAGCACCTGTGTTATCATTACTAGATGATGCGGGAAATTTTGTGGTGTATAGTGATGCATCGCACAAGGGGCTTGGCTGTGTGCTCATGCAACATGGCAAGGTTATTGCATATGCGTCACGACAATTGAAGGATTACGAAAAACGATACCCCACTCACGACTTAGAGTTAGCGGCAGTAGTTTTTGCGTTAAAGATATGGAGACATTATCTATACGGAGAAAAATGTGAGATATACACGGACCACAAAAGTCTGAAATATATCTTCACACAGAAGGAGTTAAACATGCGGCAGAGAAGGAGGTTAGAATTAATCAAAGACTATGACTGCGATATTCTTCATCACCCGGGAAAGGCAAATGTGGTTGCCGACGCTCTGAGCAGGAAAGGAAGGGAGAAGTTGTTTAATTTGACGACTCAGGAAGAGTTGATAAGAGAGATGGAGAAATTGGAGATAGAAGTGAAAGGACCAGAAAAGTCTGGTGAGAAGTTAATTGTAATGGAAGCTTGTCCGACGTTGTTGGATAGAGTAAAGGAAGCTCAGGAAAAGGATGAAGAGTGTGAGAAAATCCGAAAGAGGATCACAGAAAATGAGGAAGAAAAATTTTGAATGGATAAAGACGGTATTTTGAGATTTGAAGGGAGAGTGTGGGTACCAGCGGTAACCGAGTTGAGGGAAGATATTTTGCACGAGGCACACAATACGATATATTCCGTTCATCCGGGAGGCACAAAGATGTACCAAGATCTAAGGCAACATTTTTGGTGGCCCAATTTGAAACGGGAAGTCGCGGAGTGCGTCAGTAGATGCTTGACTTGCCAACGTGTTAAAGCAGAGCATCAGCAGCCGAGTGGTTTACTACAACCGTTAGAAATACCAGAGTGGAAATGGGAGCATATTACCATGGACTTCGTGGTAGGACTTCCAGTTACACAGAAAGGTTATGATGCTATTTGGGTTATCATGGATCGACTAACGAAGACCGCACACTTTCTACCAATCAAGATCCGCTACAGTTTGAACCAATTAGCAAGCCTATATGTAAAAGAAATTGTTTCACGACATGGAGTGCCGGTGTCAATTGTCTCTGATCGAGATCCGCGCTTCACGTCCAATTTTTGGAAGAGTTTGCAAAAAAGAATGGGAACGCAGTTGAGGTTGAGTACAGCTTATCATCCTCAAACAGACGGACAAAGTGAGCGAACAATACAAACGCTAGAAGACATGCTTAGGACTTGCGTGATGGATTTTAAGGGAAATTGGGACGACCACCTACCCTTAGTAGAATTCGCATATAATAATAGCTACCATGCGAGTATCGGCATGCCACCGTACGAAGCTCTTTACGGGAGAAAGTGCAGAACACCGTTATGTTGGGATGAAGTCGGAGAACGACGAATACTCGGACCAGAGTTAGTTCAACAAACTGCAGACGTGGTGACAGTGATAAGAGCCAAACTTGTAGCAGCTCAAGATCGCCAGAAGAAATACACAGATTTGCATCGGCAGGACCGAGACTTCAAAGTCGGCAGTTTCGTATTCTTGAAGGTATCTCCATGGAAGGGAAAAATCCGTTTCGGCAAGAAAGGAAAATTGAGTCCAAGATTCATAGGACCGTTCGAGATACTGAAGCGAGTGGGCGAAGTGGCATGCAAAGTTGCATTGCCACCCGAACTAGAGCACATCCACAACGTGTTTCACATTTCCGTATTGCGACCGTACAAGGCCGACTACAAGCACGTGATTTCTTACGAGCCCATTCAAGTGGAGAAGAACTTGGCGTATGGAGAAATTCCTGTCCAGATATTAGATAGGAAAGAACAAACTTTGAGAAATAAAGTTATTTCATCTGTAAAAGTACTTCGGCGTAACCACGATGTCGAGGAGGCAACGTGGGAGTTAGAAGATAGGATGATGAGGGACTATCCCCATCTATTTGTGTAACCTTGTAGCAATTCCGGGACGGAATTTTTATAAGGGGGGGAGGATGTAATACCCGAGAATTTCCATATATTATTAAATAAATATATTAATGGAAATGAGAATTTGTTTGAATATAAATGATTTTGTGTTATGAGATGAATTAATTCAATTATATATAATTGAATAATTATAATAATTGAGAAATTGGTGGAGTTTGTGATAAACTCGTTGATTGCCTTGTGTGGCACAGTGACGTAATATAAGAATGATTATATTAATTTAAGCGAACAATTAATCTATATTAATTGTTAATCGAAGAATATTAATTAACTGTTATAAAATACTAATGAGGATTGATTAATAATATGTGATTATTATTATTGCAAGAAACATAATAATAATGAGCAACGTGTTTATAAATATAATAAGATTTATATCAAAGTGATAATTAATCATATAAGGGTTAATTAAATTGTTATGGAGGTTAACAATTATATTGATTGATGTAGGATATGTGTATATTATTAATTAATATTCAATTTATAAGATGAGAAATTATATGTGCAAGCATGGGAATTAAATGTGTAGCATATATTAGCTGACTATGTATTATGTGAAGTGTAATATGACACTATTATATGGTAAGGCTTATTAAACCATGTGAGCTACTTGATTAATAACTTGTGTGATAATAAATATGTGGGTATACATTGTATAATATATCATGAACATATTGTAAACAATTAGTTTTAATAAAGGAGACAGTGTAATGTGTTAACATCTGATTAGATTATATCCGGTATTAACAAAATGTACATGGATTATACATGTCAATTTACACTTACTACAGTATATGAATTATTGTGACATTTCAATTAAAGACCTAAGTGTCTAAATATGTGTGTGTATATAACCTAAGTATTAACACTAGTTTGTTTACAAATTGGAAATGCTGAGATTTTTATGCCTTGTCCCATATTAATAAGACGCAAACCTTGTACACGTAAAACACTCATGAAGCTAGCCTACTCCTACCTTCTCAAACTCAGCATTCTAGCAAATCATGATACGGGGAGTGGGCACAACAGTGTTCTTCAACCACTCTACCAACTCTTCCTTAGCTGATACACAAAGCTTCAATCTAGTGGTTCAATTTAATGGACAATTGCATTGTCTGTGTAAGGATTCTTCTATAAATAGCAGCCATGTTTCTTCGTTTTCAATTTGCTGAGAGTTTGCATAAGTGGTGAGTGAAAGCAATATACATATATCAGTAGGAGAAGTTGGATTAGCAGCAAACTATATTTGAATCCTATCAGAGGTATAATCCAACTTCCTAAGTTCTTCATTTTCGTTTTCTGTTTCCGAAGTTTCCTTCAAATTTTTGATTATGCCAAATTGATTCATGATTGGTTTGTAGAACCCTTATATTGTTGTTATATGAATAATAATACGTGATGGAACCACTATATAGCTTTCTTGACTTTCATTTCCATTGTTGCTCTGTAATTTCTATAAAGCATCGAATTCGTGAAATTAGTTGGAGTTCATGAAATTGGGAATCGTTTGGGCGATTGACTGTTATATAAGCATATATATGTGTTAGTAAGTTAAAAAGGTTAGTCTAATAGCATATGGGTATGTCGAGATCGATAAAATGGGAGGTTTTGGGTCGGTTTCGCTGCAGTCTGAACTGAGGAACTGTCCCCACGCCGCAGCGCTGCAGCCAGCGCCGCAGCGCCGCGTCGCAGCGCCACCCGCGCCGCAGCGCTAGAATATGGCTGCTGTTGCCGCGCCGCAGTGCCGGCCTCTGTGTGCAGTTTTCTGCATTCTGCAACAAAACTGTTATATACCAATTGTTTGATTTTTGTTTAAACAAGCATGGGAGCATGATTAATACATATATATAAACCTAATGAGGCAATGTAAGCATGTTTTAGTATATTAGCATGCATGGTTAACCAAACGACATATAGTTTGAAAACAAACTTAAAGTTTCATAAACGAACGTTAACATATATAAAGCATGTTAATATTCTGATTTTTCAAGGCATGTCGGTATGAGGTAGAGATGTATAAAAGACATATTAAGTTATGTATATATGGTTCATAGTATGAAAAGAGCCTGTTAGACCTCACTATTGAACATATCTAACAAAAATACAAGTTTTGAAGGTTGATATTGACATGTAAAGACCATGTATACATTCTGACTTTTCGAGCATGTTTATAGGGCCTTGAAATGCATGAAAAGCATGTTAACTTATATATATAGGTTTCATAAGGAAGCATGAACATGATAGACCTTATTAATGAACTATACTAACAAAGTATAAGCTTTGAACGTGAACGTTGGTATGTTATGACGAGAATTAGAATCTGACATTTATGGACACATGTGATAGTACTCTTAGACTCATTCATGTGTCATGCATGTATATATACCATGATTAGTTGCCGTGATTAAAGTTTAGCATAAACAAAGCATGTTTTCAAGATAATAACAATGCTAGCTACATATATGCAATACGAGTACTCATGAGCATGACTAATACAAGTTATATGAATATCTTATGTGTTTAAAAGCGACCATGTTAGACCATATGAGTTCGTGTCCTTGAATGGCTTTAAGTATTAACTTAAGAACCTATACCATGTACGATTGGATTTGGAAAAGTTATACAAGCATGAAAGTATCCTTTAAATATGAATACATGCTATGTGATATTATATGATGCTACTTGAACCCAATTTTGACGGTTAACTTAAGGAGATGCCGTAACTTGCTAAAATGAAATATATTTAGTATTGATTGTGGCCTTATGTGATATTAATAATATGCAAGCATGTTTGCTAATTGTTGAGATCTTATATAATATGAGAATGCGTTTAAACTCTAAAGAAGGAACGTTAAGGATAGAAATTATATTCTATATAACTGTGTAGCTAGGTAAAACTTACCTTATGTGTTGATCGTATATTCAAAGAGAAAATGTGAAGTTAAATTATATGACTAATGAATATCATATATATACGTAACTGTATTACGATAGGAATTCGAAAGTGTTGATTGCTTTTCGTGGATAAACTACGCTAAAGGCAAGTTCTCTTACTTACACTCTTTTAAAGTGCAAGTATCCTAACCGACGCATTTACTTTATGCAAGGAAATCTATGATTGTGAAAGTTTCCTAACTTATACTCTTTTACTATGCAAGTATCCTATCTTGTGTATTGCGAACTAGTTTCCTATTTAATCGGTTGAATTGAATTAGTATACTTGACCTCTTATTTCATTAAAGCTATTATTCATGTTGAACTTAGTATTGTTCTTGAATATTGTGAAAGTGTCTATGCCATTTGATTCGGTTGGACTTATGTTATTGAAAAGCAACCCAAACTAATTGATTGGTGCGGGATCTTGTATTTGACTGAGAAGAACAACCTTCTTTGAAGGGAATATATAATTGTCGGAGAACCGACGTGCACACTTGAGTATGATTGATTGTTATGCATAACAAGGGTACTTTAGGCTGATCACCTGTTGTACCTGTTTTTGTTGGATTTTCAGTTTATTACTGTCAATTCTAGTAGAAGTTCATAGTCCGTAGTGACTACTCAGTATTCAATTATTTGAAATCTTAAATTGACTTATTATTGAATCATATTGATATTATCCTGTCCTTAGCGACTGTTATTGAGAACTGTTGATATTCTTGTTATTCTTGAGCTATCAAATCTTGCTATACCCTTTCGAGAATTGAGAATCTTATTATTCACCCTTATTGTATATTACTTGCTGGGCAATTTGTGCTCATTCTTGCTTTCCCTAAAACATTTCAGTTAAGGCAGAGCATGGCGAACCTTCGGGCATTGATAAGGGCAAGGGCAAGGCTACCAACTAGCTTATGTCTGTTATTTTTCAAATATATTAATATTGTGTGAAGATGATGTAGTAAGACTGGATTTGTTTATGTTTAAGCTTAAGTTAGATTATGTAACAAGTCGTTAATTGATCTTGCTATGTAATCTATTAAGTACTGTAGGTTGCGAGACTTGGGGGAATAATTATAATAAATCATTGTAAATTATTCTAGAATAGATTTTCTGCTGTGGTTGTGTGATATTTAGTTATCATTATTGCGATGTATTACCATGAGCACGTGATGAACCGAATTCGAGAGACCAAGTGGCGGTCCTGGAATTTGGGGGTGTCACAGGTATCATGGACCTTTATTCAGACCGTAGGTGGATGAGAAAACGAAAGTCAAGTTCCCAAATAGGTGCTACAACTGAATTTAGAACTGGTTGTCAAGTGTTTCTGGATTATGCATATAGTCATCCGGAATGTGTGAATGGTCAGAACAAGATAAGATGCCCTTGTTTGAAGTGTAAAAATCAAAATTATATGGACAGAGACATAGTAAACTATCATTTACTTGTTTCTGGGTTCATGAGAAATTATGAAGAATGCTGGTGGGCACATGGGCAGAGAAGAGATAGTGGCTATGCACAAGTACACACTCCGGGCAGCAGTACCCATCGTATGAATGCTATGGTTCATGATATTGCAGGGCCGGATTTTGATTGGGAACAAGGCAGAGAGCAACCTATGAATTCTGATGCCAAAGCGTTCTTTAAGTTGTTAGACGAGGGTAGCGAGCCGTTGTGGCATGGTTGCACCAAGCACACTACATTGTTTGCAGTGGCGACATTACTTAACATCAAGGCTGATCACAACATGAGCCATGAGTGTTTTGAGTCGCTATTGAAGGCCATTAAGAGTATGTTGCCTGACGATGAAAAATTACCCGATAACTACTACTACTGTAAAAAAATGGTGAAGAAGTTGGGTCTTGGATACCAAAAGATCGATGCATGTTCGAACGATTGCATGTTGTTTTATAAGGAAAATGAACAAAAGACAAGGTTCACGTTTTGCAGTCATGATCGGTTCAGGCCTAATAAAGAGGGTGTGACTACAAAAAAGACAAGTATACCTTTTAAGATTTTAAGGTATTTTCCAATTACGCATCGGTTAAAAAGGTTGTACATGTCTTCAAGAACAGCTGAACATATGACTTGGCATGCAAAATCTCTAGCTAAAGATGGAGAACTTAACCATCCTGCAGATGGGCAGGCTTGGAAGGATTTTAACTTAGCACATCCTGGGTTTGCATTGGAACGTAGAAATGTGAGGCTTGGTTTGTCCACTGATGGATTCAACCCGTTCGGCCACTCAGCTGTTTCGTACTCATGTTGGCCTGTGATTGTTACTCCGTACAACTTGCCTCCATGGATGTGTATGAAACAACCATACTTGTTTCTTTCACTCGTGGTTCCTGGTCCTAAGAGTCCTGGAAAGAACTTAGATGTTTACTTGAGACCTCTTATAGACGGGTTGAAGGTATTGTGGGAGGATGGAGTACAGACTTGGGATGTTGCAATGAAAACAAATTTTAACCTTAGGGCAGCGGTTATGTGGACTATAAGTGATTTCCTTGCCTATGGTATGTTAGCTGGATGGAGTACACACGGGAAGTTGGCTTGTCCGTATTGTATGTGGCATACAAAGTCTTTCAATCTATCAAAAGGTCGAAAGCCTCGCTGGTTTGACTGCCATCGTCGTTTCTTGCCGGTAGACCACCCGTTTCGAAGAAATAGTGAACACTTCAGGAAAGGGAAAGTAGAGAATGATATGCCTGCACCGCGATTGTAGGGGACGGAGATGCGTGACCTTGTGATGAGATTGCCGGTCATCCCATTTGGTAAGATTGATGCCACAAACATAGTCAATGGGTTTGGCGAGTCTCATAACTGGGTTCGGAGAAGCATCTTTTGGGAATTGCCTTATTGGTCTACAAATTTGATTCGTCATAATCTAGATGTGATGCATATTGAGAAGAATGTGTTCGACAATGTGTTTAACACCGTGATGAATGTTACGGGGAAGACAAAAGATAATGATAAGGCACATTTGGACATGAAAGATATTTGTAAGCGTCCTGAATTAGAACTTTATGAATCTCCTAATGGTAATATTGTCAAACCGCATGCAAGGTACACATTGTCCAAAAAGCAAGTTGAAGATGTGTGCACATGGGTTAAGTCTCTGAAACTACCAGATGGATATGCGTCAAACATTGCAAGGTGTGTTACGGGTGGAAAATTGCAAGGGATGAAGAGTCATGGCTGTCATGTGTTCATGGAGAGACTCATGCCTATAGCCTTTCAGGATCTGCTTGTTAAACCAATATGGGATGCTTTGACGGATCTTAGTCGTTTCTTTAAAGACTTATGTTCAAAAACATTAAATGAGAAGGACATGTCTGTACTTGAGAAGAACATCATAGAGATCACGTGTAAACTGGAAAAAATATTCCCGCCTGGTTTTTTTGACTCCATGGAGCATTTGCAAATCCATCTTCCCTATGAAGCTCGTATTGGGGGTCCAGTTCAATATAGATGGATGTACCCTTTCGAGAGGGTGATGGGAAACCTTAAGAGGAAGGTTAAGAATAGAGCTTATGTCGAGGGGTCGATATGTGAGGCATACAGTTTCGATGAGATATCTACGTTTGTCTCAGACTATTTTCCGGACGAAGTCT
The DNA here is from genome assembly GCA_020205555.1 of Panax stipuleanatus. Classification (NCBI taxonomy): domain Eukaryota; kingdom Viridiplantae; phylum Streptophyta; class Magnoliopsida; order Apiales; family Araliaceae; genus Panax; species Panax stipuleanatus. Next base: position 32,099,028 of record CM035122.1, on the reverse strand, counting down.
TGACAAAGGCCAATCGAGTCTCGAGACATGATGATGGGGGAAATGTTGAACTAAATGGTCGGCTTTCTGTATTTGGTCTATCGGGCCGCGCTTATGGAAAAGGGAAGCGCATATTCCTCTCTGAGCTGGAATTACATGCTGCACATACTTACATTCTTCTCAATTGCGAGGAGATTGACGAATTTGTGAGGTACACATGTAAACTTGAAAATTTATCCCTTAACTTTCAATGACATGTAATATAGATTCCAATATATTAATGTTTATAACATTGTATAGATTGTACGATGACGATTTAAAAGTGAAGCATCCCGGCATAACTGATAAAGATATTCAAATCAATAGTGATAAAAAATTTGCACTTTGGCTAAAGGACAAAGTAAGTTCAATTTCTTAAGCACGGCATATATATATATATATACTCCATATTAACGATGACTTCATTTAATAAGATGGAGTTTTTGTAGGCTTTGACTGAGGGATCAACGATTCCGGCTAATGTACAAGTCCTAGCTATGGGACCAGATAGGGACCAAGTCAGCCGCAATGGTTGTGAATTTCATACAAAGGCATATGGGCGCGGTAAAAGAACAACAAACTCTGGAGTGTGTGTCCAAGGAGATTGTTACAATGAGCTTGGTCGTGCCTTTTATGGGGAGTTGGAGGAAATCGTAGAGTTGTCGTACAAGGGCACGTACGGGGGTAATATTAACTTGTTCAAGTGTCGTTGGTTTGATTCATAAAAAGGGATACGTGTTGACAGACATGGAATCGTCGATATTGACCTCCATAGGTCTGCGTACTCCAACGAACCGTTTGTTTTACCAACTCAAACAGTACAAGTATACTACACTCCTAGTCCTGTTAGGAAAAGGGATAGACCGCCTACAGATTGGCAAGTTATAATTCATACTCCCGTGCGCAGTCGTGTAGAAGTAGTTGATGGGGAGATTTACCAAGAGCAGATGCTTCATGCTCAAACTATAATAAATGTGGAGGACGACAATGAAGTAATCCAGTTAGATGGTGGAGATGAACCATATGAATTAGATCCTGAGTCAATACTTGTGTTAGATGACATTGATACTGAGGAGGAAGAGTTACTAACTGAATCTGACACTGAATCTGAAGCAGATGATGGTTATGAATCTGCAATACATATACAAGATGATTCTGAATCAGACATTGACACTTGAACAAATGAAATGTATGTTTAGCATTACATGTTTAGTATTTTCTGTCATTATTGTCATTTTATATTCATATATATATATATATATATATATATATATGTAATCAAATATAACTCATACTAACATCTTTATATCACTGACATGTTTATGTACTTAACTATTTAAATGCAATTTCCTGTCATTATTGTCAATTTATATTCATATATACATGTAATCAAATATAACTCATACTAACATCTTGAAATTTGTAATATATAGATGGCTTCTGAAGCAGCGCAGAAAAAGTGCGGCTTGGGTAGGGAGCCTAATTATGTGCCCAAGGCCCCTACTAATCCGGATGATCGGATTCTTATTCAGATTCGTCCTCCTCCGAATAGCACGTACGTCCCGTATCATTTATATATAAGCATTTTAGATTCCATTTATACAAGATATATAACTAATGTAAATTGCTTTAATATATCTACTTATCTTTGATGTAAATTGTTGTATATTATAGTGATTTTTCAGATAATAAGATCGTCAAGTGCATATCACAATTGTGCTTACAGAATTGGCCCACACCTGTGATTACGTGGGCGACCACACCTATCGCCCACAAGGATGTAGTTTGGGCTGAATTTTAGGTATTTTTTTTAATTATGACAGATAATATAATATTCTAAGGATAATTGTTTAGTAGTGTTGGATTATATGTTAAAAGTATCGTTTTAATATTATTATTGTTGTTTTATTTGCAGAAAAGGTATAGATGGGAAGACGCGCAGGCTTCAGTGATACAGACACTATCCTGACAGAAGTGCGCCGCCCGCACCAAAGATAATTTGAACAAAGAACAACAAAAAGTCCTTCACAATGCATCGATCGACCATCCAGGCCAGGGAGAGGATTTCGTGCACGAGCATAGCCCCTGGTGGTGCACCCAGTCCATATGGGCTGAGATGTGTGCCCAATGGAGAGATGAGACCTGGGTCAAAAGACGCAAGACTTTCGCCACTGATATATCCTCCGGTGTACCTGATGGCGAAAAGGCTAAAGGAACCTACAGAGGCGGCAGTATTTCACAGTTGCAGCATATCACTGCCAAGGTACGTATGAATAGTTTTAATATATTTGCAATTATAAATTGTAGAATACCACATGTTTACTTAGTAATATTGGAATATATTTTTTATAGGAGTCTCAGTCTCAAGGTCAGCCTATCCATTGGCTGGATGTGTACGTGGCCACCCGTGATGGTCTGCCTGATGCTGTTCACATAGCGGTAATAAGTTTTAACAACTTGATCTTGTTTATCATGTTTTACGTCATTCTTTAGAATTTTACCAATTTATTTTTAACTATTTAATTGTTAACATGATGACAGGATACTTATAAGCGTTTATTGAATGAGCGCTATTCTGAAGGCACCCCACGTCCGCCAATTGATCAAGAATTGTGGGAGAGGGCGTCTGTTGTGAAGAAGAACTACGTCAAAGGTCAAGGACAACGATGACGCCCATCCTTCAGTGGCTCAGGCAGCTCTGCTACCCAGTCTTCACAGTCATCGAGTCTTCCAGCTATTCAAGGACAACGACGACGCCCATCCTTCACTTATATATATATATATATATATATATATATATATATATATATATTGTTGTGTTTAAAAACAACTGTATATTGTCGTAACACCAGTATCAACATATATACTATATTATATGTAATTTGTTTTATTTTTTTGTTAATTACAGGGTGATCAAGATCAAGGAGAAACTAATTTGGACAATGATGCTTGACGACTGATTTAGTGTTGTTTTGTAGTTATTTGAGAATCTTATACTTTTATATTCATTCTTTGGATGTCTGTATGTTGCTTAAAGATTATATTTGTTTATATTTATTCAATTTATATCGGTTTTAAAAGGTTTATATAGTTTATATACTAGTTTGGTGTATGTGTCAGTAAATGGACGATGGATGTTATATTGTTGTGCATGTTTATGTGTTGGGATAAAGCAGGTACAAAACAGGTATATAAACTGTACCTGTACAAAACAGGTACAGTTTTTTGGGAATTCTACAAAACAGCAAAATTCTAGGTTCCAGGTTTTTTTACATCAGCGACCGCATGAGGTCGCTGATAAGTATTAGCAGTCGCTAATCATATGGGGATTTCAGCGACCGCGTACGGTCGCTGATTGCAGTCGCTGACACGTGGCACACATCAGCCTGTGGCCCTGAACCATGCTGACTCATCTTAGCGACCAAAATGACAATAACGATCGCTAATATCGGTTGCAGATAATTCGGTCGCTAATAGTGGTCGCTGATGTGCATTCTAGAGACCAGATTTTATGCGGTCGCAGATAGGCTTTTTTCTTGTAGTGGAAGTTATAGGACTCCTAATCACCTCTTTCTTTGACAATTTTAGGGAACCAATGAAACAATAAGGTCTCCTTAAACAAAGACTTGTGTGAGATGTACGCATCGTTTTGAACTTGAAAGTCATGGTATTGCTCCTTTTGATACTAATCAAACTAGAACGAAGTTATAGGACTACTAACCACCTCTTTCTTTGACAATTTTAGAAAATTAATGAAACAATAAGAAGGTCTCCCTAAATGAAGACTTGTGTGAGATGTAAGCATGGTTTTGAACGCGATAGTCATGGGTTTTCTTTTTGACGCTAATCAAACTCGAACAAAATAATACAACTCTTACTCACCTCTTTCCTTGTAAATTTTAAACAACCAATGAAACAATATGAAGGTCTCCCTAAATAAAGACTTGTGTGAGATCCACGCATCGTTTTGGACACGATAGTGATGGGATTGCTTCTTTTGATGCTAATTTCAACTAGAACGAAGTAATAGGTCTCATAATCACCTATATTTTGAAAATTTGAGAAAACTAATGAAAAAATAAGAAGGTCTCCCTAAATGAAGACTTGTCTGAGATGTACGGATCGTTTTGAAGGGATAAGGTGATAGGATTGCTCCTTTGTATGCTAATTAAACTAGAACGAAGTCATAGGACTCATAATCACCTCTTTCTTTGACAATTTGAGAGAACCAATGGAATAATAAGAAGGTCTTGTGTGAGATGTACGCATTTTTTTTAACGCGATAGTCATGGAATTGCTCCTTTTGATGCTAATCAAAATAGAACAAAGTAAAAGGACTCCTAATCACCTATTTCTTTGACAATTATAGAGAACCAATGAAATAATTAGAAGACCTCCATAAATAAAGACTTGTGTGAGATGTATGCATTGTTTTGAATGCGATAGTAAGGGGATTGTTCCTTTTGATGCTAATCAAACTAGAACGAAGTTATAGGACTCCTAATCACCTCTTTCTTTGACAATTTTAGGGAACCAATGAAACAATAAGGTCTCCTTAAATGAAGACTTGTGTGAGATGTACGCATCGTTTTGAACGCAAAAGTCATGGTATTTCTCCTTTTGATACTAATCAAACCTGAACGAAGTTATAGGACTACTAATCACCTCTTTCTTTGACAATTTTAGAGAATTAACAAAACAATAAGGTCTTCCTTAATGAAGACTTGTGTGAGATGTATGCATGGTTTTGAACGCGATAGTCAAGGGTTTTCTTTTTGACGCTAATCAAACTAGAACGAAATAATACAACTCTTAATCACCTCTTTCATTATAAATTTGAAACAACCAATGAAACAATATGAATGTCTCCCAAAATAAAGACTCGTGTGAGATCTACGCATCGTTTTGGACACAATAGTGATGGGATTGCTCCTTTTGATGCTAATTTCAACTAGAACGAAGTAATAGGACTCATAATCACCTATATTTTGACAATTTGAGAAAACTAATGAAAAAATAAGGTGTCCCAAAATGAAGACTTGTCTGAGATGTACGGATCGTTTTGAAGGGACTTGTGATAGGATTGCTCCTTTTGATGCTAATCAAACTAGAACGAAGTCATAGGACTCATAATCACCTCTTTCTTTGACAATTTGCGAGAACCAATGAAATAATAAGAAGGTCTCCCTAGATCAAGACTTGTGTGAGATGTACGCATCTTTTTTAACGCTATAGTCATGGAATTGCTCCTTTTGATGCTAATCAAAATAGAAGAAAGTAAAAGGACTCCTAATCACCTATTTCTTTGACAATTCCAGAGAACCAATGAATTAATAAGAAGACCTCCTTAAATAAAGACTTGTGTGAGATGTATTCATCGTTTTGAACGCGATAGTCAGGGGATTGTTCCTTTTGATGCTAATCAAATTAGAATGAAGTTATAGGACTCCTAATCACCTCTTTCTTTCATAATTTTAGGGAACCAATGAAACAATAAGAAGGTCTCCCTAAATGAAGGCTTGTGTGAGGTCTACGCATTGTTTTGGATGCGATAGTGATGAGATTGCTCCTTTTGATGCTAATTTTAACTAGAACGAAGTAATAGGACTCATAATCACCTATATTTGGACAATTTGAGAGAACTAATGAAACAATAAGAAGGTTTTCCTAAATGAAAACTTGCGTGAGAAGTACGGATCGTTTTGAAGATACTAGTGATAGGATTGCTCCTTTGATGCTAATCAAACTAGAACGAAGTCATTGGACTCATAATCACATCTTTCTTTGACACTTTGAAAGAACCAATGAAACAATAAGAAGGTCTCCATAAATCAAAACTTGTGTGAGATATACACATCGTTTTTAATGCGATAGTCATGGAATTACTCCTTTTGATGCTAATCAAATTAGAACGAAGTAATAGGACTCCTAATCACCTCTTTATTTGACAATTTTTGAGAACCAATGAAACAATAATGATGTCTCCTTAAATGAAGACTTGTGTGAGATGTACGCATCGTTTTTAATGCGATAGTCATGGGATTGCTACTTTTGATGCTAATCAAAGTAGAACGAAGTTATAGGACTCCTAATCACCTCTTTCTTTGACAATTTTAGAGAACTAATAAAACAATAAGGTCTCCTTAAATGAAGACTTGTGTGCGATGTAGGCATCGTTTTGAATGCGATAGTCATGGTATTGCTCTTTTGATACTATCAAACTAGAACGAAGTTATAGGACTCCTAATCATCTATTTCTTTGACAATTTTAGAGAATCAATGAAACAATAAAAATGTCTCCCTAAATGAAGACTTGTGTGAGATGTACGCATGATTTTGAACACGATAGTCATGGGTTTCTCTTCTTGACACTAATCAAACTAGAACGATATAATATAACTCTTAATCACCTCTTTCTTTTTAAATTTGAAACAACCAATGAAACAATATGAAGGTCTCTCTAAATAAAGGCTTGTGTGAGATCTACGCATCGTTTTGGACTAGATCACTATGGGATTGCTCCTTTTGATGCTAATTTCAACTAGAATGAAGTAATAGGACTAATAATCACTTATATTTTGACAATTCGGGAGAACTAATGAAAAAAATAAGGTGTCCCTTAATGAAGACTTGTGTTAGACGTACGGATCGTTTTGAAAGCACTAGTGATAGGATTGCTCCTTTTGAGGCTAATCAAACTAGAACAAAGTCATAGGACTCTTAATCACATCATTCTTTGACAATTTGAGAGAACCAATGAAATAATACAAAGGTCTCCCTAAATCAAGACTTGTGTGAGATGTACGCATCGTTTTTAACGCAATAGTCATGTGATAGCTCCTTTTGATGCTAATCAAATTAGAACGAAGTAAAAGGACTTCTAATCACCTCTTTCTTTGACAATTCTAGAGAACCAATGAAATAATAAGAAGGCCTCCTTAAATGAAGACTTGTGTGAGATGTACGCATCGTTTTGAACGCGATAGTCATGGGATTGTTCCTTTTGAGGCTAATCAAACTAGAACGAAGTTATAGGACTCTTAATCACCTCTTTCTTTGATAATTTTAGGGAACCAATGAAATAATATTAAAGTCGCCTTAAATGAAAACTTGTGTGAGATGTACGCATCGTTTTGAATGCGAAAGTCATGGTATTGCTCCTTTTGATACTAATTAAACTAGAACGAAGTTATAGGACTACTAATCACCTCTTTCTTTGACAATTTTAGAGAATTAATGAAACAATAAGAAGGTGTCGATTCAACTACTCCTTGGTTGATGATAGTTGAAACTTCAAAGTTCCTTTATCTATCCAAACTAAACTTTCTTTGGTGTGGACTTGTATTCAAATACTGAGAATGAACAACCCTATTTATTAGGGGACATTTATGCGAAAGCGTTAAGTTGGTTGTGCATAATACATGGTACGAAGGGCTGATCCCCCTAAGTACGAGTTAAAGGTCTATAGTCTCAATAACTGTTAAAGGTTTAAATAGAAATATTTATAACCTAGGACATAGTTTAAGGTCGTATAACCCTCAGATAAATTCTAGATTCGAACTTTAGAAAGGATGAAAGAATTATTATTCAATTCTTTATTTTTAATGAAAGTAAAGTTATTCAAACTCTCTTGAAGATATTCAGTCATGGCATATCATTGTATATTTCAAGTGAGCTTCTTCTTTTTTTTTGTTGCTAATTCAAGCTAAAATCTTAACATTTCTGCCTTGGGCAGGAATGGATCCCAAGATCTCTTGGAATCAAAGCTTTATGAGTAGTTGTTTTACCATTGAGCCAAGAGGGACTTGGTATTCAAGTGAGCTTTTGTTTGCTCACTCTTGCGTATTTTTATAACTCTTGCAGTTAAAGCCGAGAATGTTGAATACCGTCAACAAGTAATGGAAAAGGAAAGATGAGCAAGTGAAGGCTTGTTGTCTTCAATTATAATAAGACTTGGTTGATGATGTTTTATTTCCGCATTTATTTATTTGATGACAAGGTTTAGTTAACCCTGGGATTTTATTTGTGACAAGTTGAAATCCTTTGTCAAGGAAGATTCTATTTAAGTATTTATGAAGGTTGTAATTTACTTTGCAATTCTTTATTATTGGGTAGATGTATGATTTATTTAGAAAGTCAACACCAAATCTTGTGAAAATGAAGTACTCAGATTTGGGGGTGTCACAGTTTGGTATCAAAGTAGTAGGTTATAAACCTAGGTGGGGGAAAAACCTTAGGTAGTAGCCTTATAGGAAGATCGTAAAGATAGTGATGATAGGTAACGATAATAAACTACCTTATGTGCTATGTGTTTACGTTTAAGTATTCGGAGAGTGACGACTCGATATCACTTTAAAATTCTTTTGTCTGGATGACGAATGTTGGAGAGTCCAGTCAGGCTAGAGAGGAGTTACCTCAGGTGCCTAGGGACGAGGAGCCGCGAGACGTCCATGTTGTCTGGGAGCAGCTGGTTAGGAGAGAGCCATCTCCAGTGATCACCGTAGCTGGTCGAGAGCATGAGCTGACACCTATTCTAGAGGAGGAGGACGAGGATGAGTCAGAGGAGGAAGAGGATCCCGAAGAGGAATTCCCACCTCACTTTACTAGTGCTGAGATGTACGAGGCAGTCTACGACAGTAACGTGGAGCTACATGGTCGAGTCGGAGAGCTCGAAGAAACCATCCAGCAGCGGGACGAGTCTATCGAAGAGATGGATAGTGAGCTAGGAGAAGCGCAGTGGAAGCTAATTCACGTAGAGAATGATCGAGATTAGGCCCGAGCCGAGCTAGCAAAGCTAAAATAAGACATCCAAGAGGAGTCAACGAAGCGTGCTAGAGCGGAGGAAACAAGCTTGAGGGCTATTCAACGAGCCGATCGAGCTGAAGACGAGGCTGAAGCCAAGAGGGCCAAGCTGAGGGAAACAGAATACGCATTCCATACGGCCATAGATAGGGCCCAGGATCGTGTTTTCCATTACCCAGCTCAGTTCCAAGGTTTACCAAGGTACGTGGTGGACCGAAGGACAGCGTTTCGGGGGATGGAGGAAGAACGCAGAGAGGCTGTGCGACGTCTTAACATGCCTAGATAGTTGAGCTTTTAATTATGTGTTTCTTTTTGTAATAAATAAATTTTAATCCCATGATTTGAGATAAGAATGAGATGAGTTAATAATGTAAACCTGTAACTTGTTCCAGTTCAGGAAAGATGATGTAAAATAGCAGAGATGTTATCTATCCTATGTTTTCTTTAAACAACGAGTAATGAATAAAAGAAGTTATTGATGTGCTATGTGTTCTATACGAACTGAGTTATTTAACTGTTTAAGTACATACTTGAATACTTAAGAATTGAATAAAGGATCTAATAACAATATTTCTTAACAGAAAATGCCTCCTAGAAGAAGACCTACACATCAAAACCTCGAGGGTTCGACGAACAACAACAATAACTATGGAACAAACCCCAACTCGGTTCAACAGTTGGTGAACCTACTGACAGAGGGGCACTTGCAAATTAGCCGCAAGTGCAGGGTACTGCATTTAAAGAGTTTAAGGTAATAGGACCGCCGAATTTTAAGGGATCGGTAAACCCTATAGATGCCCAGACGTGGGTAATGGAAATGGAGAAGGTCTTCGATGTTGCTAGAGTCGGTGAAGACCAGAAGATGGCATTTGCGACTTTCATGTTGAAGTCGGATGCTAGTTTCTGGTGGCAGGCCAACAAGACCAGAGAGGGTGAAGGAGTGATACCGTGGGAGAGTTTCAAAGAGATGTTCTTTGAAATGTACTTTCCCGTTAGTTCGCACGACCAGATGGAGGTCCAGTTTCTAGAGCTAAAACAGGGAGGGATGACAGTGTCTGAATACGCCGCGAAGTTCAACGAGTTGGCCAGGTTCGCTACATACCAGGTAAGCACAGACGCTAGAAAGGCGAGGAGGTTTGAACGGGGACTGAAACCCTAGCTCTACAGCAAGGTCTCCATATTCCAGTTGAACACGTTTGTAGCCGTGCTGGATAAGGCCATTCTCGTTGAAGGAGGGAGTTACGCCGTGACTAAATTCAACCAGGACAAGAAGAAGAAGAATGAGACGGAAAACAAGGCTGGTGGTAGCGGGGCTATCCATCAGAAAAGAAAGTGGAACGACAACACCTTTGCTGGGAGTCAGCAGGGAGGCCAGCAGAACAGGAAGCTCGAAGCATGTGCTACATGCAGGAAGACTCACACTGGAGTGTGCATGAAAGGGAAACGAGTGTGCTACAACTGTGGTAAGGAAGGCCACTCTTGCGTATTTTTATAACTCTTGCAGTTAAAGCCGAGAATGTTGACATACCGTCAACAAGTAAAGGAAAAAGAAAGATGAGCAAGTGAAGGCTTGTTGTCTTCAATTGTAATAAGACTTAGTTGATGATGTTTTATTTTCGCATTTATTTATTGGATGTCAATGTTTAGTTAACCCTAGGATTTTATTTGGGACAAGTTGAAATCCTTTGTCAAGGAAGATTCTTTTTAAGTATTTATGAAGGTTGTAATTTACTTTGCAATTCTTTATTATTGGGTAGATGTATGATTTATTTAGAAAGTAAACACCAAATCTTGTGGAAACGAAGTACCTGGATTTGGGGATGTCACAATGGGTTTCTCTTTTTGACGCTAATCAAACTAGAACGAAATAATACAACTCTTAATCACCTTTTTCTTTGTAAATTTGAAACAACCAATGAAACAATATGAAGGTCTCCCTAAATAAAGACTTGTGAGAGATCTACGCATCGTTTTGGAGATGATAGTGATGAGATTGCTCCTTTTGATGCTAATTTCAACTAGAACGAAGTAATAGGACTCATAATCACCTATATTTTGACAATTTGAGAGAACTAATGAAAAAAATAAGGTGTCCCGAAATTAAGACTTGTGTGAGTGAGATGTACGGATCGTTTTGAAGGCACTAGTGATTGAATTGCTCCTTTTTATGCTAATCAAACTAGAACGAATTTATAACACACATAATCACCTCTTTCTTTGACAATTTGAGAGAACCAATGTAATAATAAGAAGGACTCCTTAAATCAAGACTTGTGTGAGATGTACGTATCGTTTTTAACGCGATAGTCATGGGATTGCTCCTTTTGATGCTAATCAAATTAGAATGAAGTAATAGGACTACTGTACATCTCACACATGTCCTGATTTATGCAGACTTTCTTATTGTTTCATTGGTTCTCTCAAATTGTTAAAGAAAATGCGATTATGAGTCCTATGACTTCGTTCTAGTTTGATTAGCATCAAAGGAGCAATCCTATCGCTAGCACCTACAAAACGATCCGTACATCTTACACATTTAGGGAGAACTTCTTATTGTTTCATTAGTTCTATCAAATTATCAAAATGTAAGTGATTATGAGTCCTATTACTTCGTTCTAGTTAAAATTAGCATCAAAAGGAGCAATCACATCACTATCGCTCCCAAAATGATGCGTAGAGCTCACACAAGTCTTCATTTAGGGAGACCTTCTTATTGTTTCATTGGTTCCCTAAACTTGTCAAAGAAAGAGGTGATTAGGAGTCCTAAAACTTCATTCTAGTTTAATTAGCATTAAAAGTAGGAATCCCATGACTATCGCGTTTAAAACGATGCATACATCTCACACAAGTCTTCATTTACTCCGCCTTCTTATTATTTCATTGGTTCTCTAGAATTGTAAAAGAAAGAGGTGATTAGGAGTCCTATTATTTGTTCTAATTTTATTAGCATCAAAAGGAGCAATCCTATGACTATCGCGTTAAAAACGATGTGTACATCTCACACAAGTCTTGATTTAGGGAGACCTTCTTATTATTTCATTTGTTCTCTCAAATTGTCAAAGAAAGATGTGATTATGAGTCCTATGACTTCGTTCTAGTTTGATTAGCATCAAAAGGAGCAATCATATCACTAGTGCCTTCAAAACGATCCGTACATCTCACACAAGCCTTCATTTAGGGACACCTTATTTTTTTATTAGTTTTCTCAAATTGTCAAAATATAGGTGATTGTGAGTCCTATTACTTCGTTCTAGTTATAATTTGCATCAAAAGGAGCAATCCCATCACTAACGTGTCCAAAACGATGCGTAGATCTCACACAAGTCTTTATTTAGGGAGACCTTCATATTGTTTCATTGGTTGTTTTAAATTAACAAAAAAGAGGTGATTAAGAGTTGTATTTTTTCGTTCTAGTTTGATTAGTGTCAAAAAGAGAAACCCATGATTATCGTGTTCAAAACCTTGCGTACATCTCACACAAGTTTTCATTTAGGGAGACCTTATTGTTTCATTGATTCTCTAAAATTGTAAAAGAAAGTGGTGATTAAGAGTCCTATAACTTCGTTCTAGTTTGATTACAAAAGGAGCAATACTATGACTATCGCGTTCAAAACGATGCGTACATCTCACACAAGTCTTCATTAAAGGAGACCTTATTGTTTCATTGGTTCTCTAAAATTGTCAAAGAAATAGGTGATTAGGAGTCCTATAACTTCGTTCTAGTTTGATTAGCATCAAAAGTAGCGATCTCATGACTATCGCTATAAAAACGACGCGTACATCTCACACAAGTCTTTATTAAGGAGACATTCTTATTTTTTTTTTGCTAAGTTTGGTTTGTATAAAGAAGAGAAACACTATACAATGGCTAAGGGGCATACCCCAGGATATAGTAGATTCATCTGAAGACAAGCCAGCAGATGAGAATACTACAAAGGGAGTGAAATCCCACCAACAGAAGTAACCAACATAATACAATCAGTGCATAAGCCAATTACAATAATATTGGCTCAAGTTAGTGGCTCTAATAAAAAATTTTCTCGTGGAGATACGGGCTTTAATCAGCTGAATAATATCTGCAGTAATGTGGGAAGCAGGAGTAGAGGAAAGTCTGTGAAGTCTGGCATTCCTGGCTTCCCACACTTTGTAGAAAGAGATCGTAACGGAGAGGAAAAGGATGTTCCGGGTAAGTTTTGAGCGTTGGAAGGAGCTTAGATAGGCAATAAGGTCATCCCATAAGAGGGTGACATTCCTAAAATTTCCCAAGCCTAAGACATGCTGCAGGACCGTAGAAGAAAACCGACAGGTGAAGAAGAGATGATCAAAAGTTTCACCATGTTGAAGGCAATGAGGGCAGTCCCAGAAATGCCCGGAGTAATTGCTCGTTCTATCATTAGTTGGAAGCCTCTTGAGAATACCGAGACACATGATAAAGGAGTACCGAGGGACATGCAGGCGATTCCAGATAATGTTGTGCCAAGTCACAGTTGGGAGCCTAGATCGAATGCACCCCCAAACATTCTTAGCCTTGATGAAAGAAATGTTCCAAGTTCCCCATAAAATGGAGTCCGGCCTGCGGCTGTTAGGAGGAGGAAAGGAGGAGAGTTATCTTCTAAGCATAATAACTTCATGGTGATTGCATGGAGGAAGAACCCAAGTCCAGTTAATGAGGATGGAGTTGACCTTTGCCAAATGTGAAAGACCCGAGTTGGAGAAAAGGCTGGGGCTAGGATTAATAGCACATCCATCCAGCCACGGGTCGTACCAAAGGCTGATAGTATGCCCAGAGCCAACAATGAACCTTAAGTGTTGCAACGCAAGGGGCCTGAGCTTTAGGACCTGCTTCCAAATCCAAGAGCAGTCAGAAGGGGGGGAGGGGGAATTTGCCAAAGAGACCTCCATTTCAAAATGGTAGATCTGACCTAAATAGCCCAAAGAGATGTGGGAGAGGGTTGTAGAATGTGAAGAAGGTGGAGTAGCATGAGGCTTTTGTTCCAGTCCAACAAATCTTTTAAACTAAGTCCCCCTTCATCAGTAAGGTGGGTAATGGTAGACCAAGCCACTTTAGCCCCAAATTTGGCAAGAGAGGATACCTTCCATAAGAACCTGCATAAAATAGTTTGAATAGCACGTAGGACAACCTTGGGAAGCATGAAGTGGCTACACCAATAAGATTGTATGGAGAAAAGAATTGATTTAATCAGTTGAAGACGACCTTCATAAGATAGAGTTTTAGAAGTCCAGGAGGTAGCTCTCTAGGTGACTCAGTGGAGCAGAGGAACACAATCTTGGAATGAAAGCTTAGATGATACAATAGGAACTCCCAATAATTTGGTGGGAAAGACTCCAAGTTGGAACTCAAGGGTGGTTAGAATGGACTGTGTTGAAATTGGATCGGTATTGGCAAGAAAGCAATGACTTTTGTGTATATTAGGTATAAGTCCAAAAAATAAAGAGAATGAGTGGATGCATGACTTGATAATAGAGATAGAAGGTTAAGTTTGCATGACAAAAAATGAGGACAACATCAGCAAAAAGTAGATGGGTTAGCTTGCAATAATAGGATCTCCAGTGATACTTGAACTCAGGGATAGAGGTACTGGAGTTGAGTTTCAAGGAGAGCATTTCCATAACAAGAACAAATAGATAAGGAGACAAGGGGTCTCCTTGCTTTAGCCCCTTGGAGCTAGGGAAAAATCCAGCTATGATGCCATTGATTTTGACAGAAAACATGGCAGAAGAGACACATGATTTGATCCAGTTAATGAAAAGAAGTGGGAACTTAAAGGCAACCAGAGTATTCAACAAGAAGTCCCACTTTACTGTATCAAAAGCCTTCCTCAGATTAATTTTAAGAGCACATCTCGGTGGACTAGATTTCCTATGGTAATTTCTAAACAGTTCATGAGCAAGCAATATGTTGTCACTTATGTTTCTGCCTTTGATAAAAGCAGATTGGGCTTTATCAATGATGGAAGGAAGCACCAGCTTAAGCCTGTTAGCAAGGATCTTTGTAATACATTTGTATATTGTGTTGCAGCAAACAATAGGTCGAAAATCAGACATTGAAGTGGGATTTGGGCATTTAGGAACAAGGGCAATAGCAGTAGAGTTGATGCCCTTAGTAAGTCCACAGGAGGAGAAGAAAAATTTGACAGCCTTAGTGAAATCCTCCCCAACAATGTTCCAGCTATGGATGAAAAAATTTACGTTGAAACCATCTGGTCCCGGACTTTTATTTCTCTTCATGGATTTAAGGACTGTGAGAATTTCCAGATCAAAAATGGGAGCAACCAGCAAAAGAGATTGGGTAGGACTCATGAAGTGTAAGGGAGTGGCTCCGAAATTAGAGAAATCAAAATTTGAACTGTCAGAAGGGGGGTTGAACAGGTGTTGAAAATAATTGACAACAACATTTTCCACATCCTCTTGACCATGCACTAAATCACCATTTGCATTTTCAATAGAGAGAAGCTTGTTTGTGTTCCATCTGCTCTTCATCATGTTATAGAAAAAGCCTGAGTTTTTGTCACCCAAGGAGAGCCAAGTTGCTCTAGATTTTTGCTGAAGGAGGATTTCTTCTCGCTATAAAGCAGTATTTAGGTCCAGTGCACAATCCTTTTCTAAGCCAAGAAGGATAGGGTCAAGAGGGGAGGATTGGAGCAGGATTTGCACACTATGGAGAGCCTTCGTAGCAGTTTTAGTAGCAGTAAAGTGGTTACCTGTAGAAATATTAAGGGAGACCAGAGCACGTTTGGTCCTCTTGAGCTTTCCAGAGAACACAAAGAAAGGGTTGCCAGGAACAGGATCAGCCCAAGCCTGAACAACACACTCAGAGAACCCATCCAGAAGCAGCATGTGATTAAAAAATTGGAAGTGCTTCTTTGGTCTGATGCTAGAATTGCCAGTATTGAGAAAGACAGGGGAGTGATTTGAGATGCCTCTAGGAGCGAAGATAGCTTGAGCATAGGGAAAGTTATCAAACCAAGAGGCATTCCCAAGAGCTCTGTCCAGTTTCTTAAGAATAGGATTAGCAAGCTGACAATTCCACCAAGTGAATAGGGGACCAACCCCTCGAATATCATCCATCCCAGCAGAAGAAACAAACGTCAAGAAGTCATCCATTCCAGTATCCCAAATGTCATCAGCTTGGTTAGTTTCATTAAGATGCTTAATAACATTAAAATCACAGAACACACCAACAATCAGTGAGATTAAGAGCCAAAAGATCTCTCCAAAGATCACGTCGTTCAAGATAAGAATTGAGCCCATAAATAAATGAAACAAAAAATATATTATTAGATCCTAAAATAAGCTGAGCTTTACAGTGAATAGATTGGGAGGATACAAAAAGGACATCCACATTCCATATTGTAGGATTCCATCCAACCCAAATTCTACCATTACAGTGAGAGTCATAGTTAAAAGCCCCATGTCCAATTGTTACATAACCTATTAGCTACCCTAGGTGTATTTTGGCTTTTAACTCTAGTTTCCAAAAGCCTAACAAAAGAGATATGGTTATCAACAATTAGCTATTTGACATAAGCATGCTTAGGCTTTTTATTTAACCCTCTAACATTATAGGAAGCTAATATAAATTAAGGGGGGTTTGATCCAGCTTTCCCTTTGCCCTTTCTCTTTTTGGCAACTTGTGTATTTTTAGTTCCACTACTCGGTCCATACTTGTGCTTCAGGTCATTGCCCTCCTTTTCATCAACTGCCTTGAGTTTGGCAAGAAGAGGGTTATTAGAGGTAGGAGATTCAGAATCAGAGTTCATTGCCATACCAGAGGGGAGGCCAATAGGGGAGAAGGAGTTAGAGGTGACCATGTTAGGGTGAAGTGGGGGGTTCAAATCAGGTTTTGCTCCCCTTGACACAGATACCTAAGCATTGGGAGCTGGAGCTGGAGCAGTAGAAGGCCCAACAGAAGGTGGTTGAAGAGAAGCTATCCCATCCAATAGAGGATCAGTGGCAGGGGCTGATATCACAAGAGAAGGTATCTTATTAAGTTACTGATCAGTAACAGGCTTGGGGACCCAAATGAAGTTTTCTTTTGGACACTTAATCTGAGAGTGGCCAAAAACCTTGCATGTAGGGCAGGCAGGGGGTCTGCTTTGATACTCAACATCAACCTAAACAAAAGCTTTTTTTGACTTCTTAGAGTTCATTATAGCAACTTTGATGGAGGAAGGGTAGGAGGAAGTGGCAGAAACCTCAATGCACCCACGGGAAAAATTCAAGAAATCATTGTTTGTGGTCATCTCATCAGTAAATAAAGGCTTACCAATAGCACTAGCAATATAGCCAATTCCCTCATCAGACCAATAAGAGAGAGGGATTTGGCTGAGCTTAACCCAGATTGGAATTTTATCACAGTCGGACTTAGTGAACTCAACACCTTCTTGCCATTTCTGCAGAATAATCACTTTGGAGGTAAAGTGCCAGGGACCAGATTCAAGAATATTGTCACAAGCAGATGAAGTGTTGAACTTGAATATATAATAGCCTTTATTGTGCAGGAACACTTTAGTTAACCCCAAGTTCCCCCATAACCGTTTGGCAATAGGCTCAACTACCTTGAAGGGGAGATTAGAGTGCAGAAAGTAGCCAACCAAGCTAGTAGACCATATTTGGTTTCCCCTCATGAGCATGTCATCGGGAGGCTTGACCCAAATGTCACCATTCTCAACAGAGGGAGGATGGAAAGAGAGGGATCTACTAGATTTACCAATGTTCTTGGTGACCACAGCACACCAACTTTTAGAGCCACCTTCTGAGATTTTAGAAACTATTTCACCTTCCTCTGCAGGGGACAATGACTGTTAGTTAAAGGGCAGAGCAGAAACAGTAGCCCCCTTCCCTTTTAACAAGATGACAGCAGGACCAGGACTAAATGAACGGATGGAAGGGGCTTCCTTAACTGAAACTTGAATCTAGTTTTGCAAAGAAGAAGAAGGACCTACAACCAAAATACAAGCCAAAGGTAAGGGGGGAATATTCTCAGGCACCTGGCGTGCATAGCCAAAGTTTGAGATCTTGCCATCAGAGAGGTAAGCTTGTACATCCGAGGAGGAAACACCATGAGCAGAAAGGAAATCCATGAGGTGGCCGTTTTTCCTTCTTTCAAACAAAGCTTCTTCCCTATCCTTCTGAGTTAAGTGTTGAGCAGCTAAGAAAATCTCTTTAGCATTCGGACCAAAAGCAGGGCCGATATTGAGCTCTGTTGGAGAGTCCGGTAGAGTTTGATCATCTGAATCATCAGAGTTACTGTCAAGAGCCAAGGGAATAGGGAAAGGCTCAGATTCCCCCATGCTTTCGCAACGGACCAGAGAGGGAGGAGGGATAACAAGCGCAACTCTAGAGGGAATAGACGAAGAAGGGGAGTTTGGGATAGAAACACCCAGTTCAGCAAAGAGGTCTCTAGAGTCCGAGCTAGCCTGAGTTGCCCGCAGAGAGGTGAGAGTAGTCTACCATGATGAAGAGAAAAGAAAAGTGGAGAGCAGATGCAACCAAAGTAAGCGAGAACCAAGAGAAAGGAGGAGGGGGAAGAAAGAGAGAACAGCGGTCGAAAAAAAGGGGACAAGAAAAGTAGGTGGTGGTCGAGAAAATTAGGTGGGGGCAAAAGGTAGGAAAGAATTCAAAAAGTAAGAGAGAAGGCAGAGAAAAAAAATTAAGAGAGAGAAACATTATGATCCACCCTCTCATGTACGTATCGTTTCCGAGACATTCTTATTGTATCATTGGTTCTCTAAAATTGTCAAAGAAAGAGGTGATTGGGAGTCCTATTACTTCGTTCTAATTTGATTAGCATCAAAGGGAGCAATCCCATGACTATCGCGTTAAAAACGATGCGTACATCACACACAAGTCTTAATTTATGGAGACTTTCTTATTGTTTCATTGCTTCTCTCAAATTATCAAAGAAAGATGCGATTATGAGTCCTATGACTTTGTTTTAGTTTGATTAGCATCAAAAGAGCAATCCTATCACTAGTACCTTCAAAACGATCTGTATATCTTACACAAGTTTTCATTTAGGGATAACTTCTTATTGTTTCATTAGTTCTCTCAAATTGTCAAAATGTAGGTGATTATGAGTCCTATTACTTTTTTCTAATTAAAATTAGCATCAAAAGGAGCAATCCCATCACTATCGCTCCCAAAATGATGTGTAGACCTCACACAAGTCTTCATTTAGGGAGACCTTCTTATTGTTTCATTGGTTCCCTAAAATTATCAAAGAAAGAGGTGATTAGGAGTCCTATAACTTCATTCTAGTTTGGTTAGCATTAAAAGTAGCAATCCCATGACAATCACATTCAAAACGATGCGTACATCTCACACAAGTCCTTATTTACTCCGCCTTCTTATTATTTCATTAGTTCTCTAGAATTGTCAAAGAAAGAGGTGATTAGGAGTCCTATTACTTCGTTCTAATTTGATTAGCATCAAAAGGAGCAATCCCATGATAATCGCGTTAAAAACGATGCGTACATCTCTCACAAGTCTTGATTTAGGGAGACCTTCTTATTATTTCATTTGTTCTCTTAAATTGTCAAAAAAAGAAGTGATTATGAGTCCTATGACTTCGTTCTAGTTTGATTAGCATCAAAAGGAGCAATTATATCACTAGTGCCTTCAAAATAATCCGTACATCTCACACAAGCCTTCATTTAGGACACCTTATTTTTTCATTAGTTTTCTCAAATTGTCAAAATATAGGTGATTATGAGTCCTATTACTTCGTTCTAGTTGAAATTAGCATCAAAAGGAGCAATCCCATCACTAACGTGTCCGAAACGATGCATAGATCTCACACAAGTCTTTATTTAGGGAGAGTTTCATATTGTTTCATTGGTTGTTTTAAATTTACAAAGAAAGAGGTCATTAAGAGTTGTATTTTTTCGATCTAGTTTGATTACGTCAAAAAGAGAAACCCATGATTATCGCGTTCAAAACCATGCGTACATCTCACACAAGTCTTCATTTAGGGAGACCTTCTTATTGTTTCATTGATTCTCTAAAATTATCAAAGAAAGAGGTGATTAAGAGTCCTATAACTTCGTTGTAGTTTGATTAGTATCAAAATGAGCAACACTATGACTATCGCATTCAAAACGATGTGTGCATCTCACACAAGTCTTCATTTAAGGAGACCTTATTGTTTTATTGGTTCTCTAAAATTGTCAAAGAAAGAGGTGATTAGGAGTCCTATAACTTCGTTCTAGTTTGATTAGCCATAAAAGTAGCAATCTCATGACTATCGCCATAAAAATGATGCGTACATTACACACAAGTCTTCATTTAAGGAGATATTCTTATTGTTTCATTGGTTCTCTAAAATTGTCAAAGAAAGAGGTGATTGAGAGTCCTATTACTTCGTTCTAATTTGATTAGCATCAAAAGGAGCAATCCCATGACTATTGCGTTAAAAACGGTGCGTACATCTCACACAAGTCTTGATTTATGGAGACTTTCTTATTGTTTCATTGGTTCTCTCAAATTGTCAAAGAAAGATGTTATTATGAGTCCTATGACTTTGTTCTAGTTTGATTAGCATCAAAGGAGCAATCCTATAACTAGTACCTTCAAAACGATCCGTACATCTTACACAAGTCTTCATTTAGGGAGAACTTCTTAGTGTTTCATTAGTTCTCTCAAATTGTCAAGATGTAGGTGATTATGAGTCCTATTACTTCATTCTAGTTTGATTAGAATTAAAATTAGCAATCCCATGACTATCGCGTTCAAAACGATGGGTACATCTAACACAAGTCTTCATTTACTCCGCCTTCTTATTATTTCATTAGTTCTCTATAAATTGTCAATGAAAAAGGTGATTAGGAGTCCTATTACTTCGTTCTAATTTGATTAGCATCAAAAGGAGCAATCCCATGACTATCGCGTTAAAAACGATGCGTACATCTCACACAAGTCTTGATTTAGGGAGACATTCTTATTATTTCATTTGTTTTCTCAAATTGTTAAAGAAAGATGTGATTATGAGTCCTATGACTTCGTTCTAGTTTGATTAGCATCAAAAAGAGCAATCATATCACTAGTGCCTTCAAAACAATCCGTACATCTCACACAAGCCTTCATTTTGGGACACCTTATTTTTTCATTAGTTTTCTCAAATTGTCAAAATATAGGTGATTATGAGTGCTATTACTTCGTTCTAGTTGAAATTAGCCTCAAAAGGAGCAATCCCATCACTAACGTGTCCAAAACGATGCGTAGATCTCACACAAGTCTTTATTTAGGGATACCATCATATTGTTTCATTGGTTGTTTTAAATTTAAAAAGAAAGAGGTAATTAAGAGTTGTATTTTTTTGTTCTAGTTTGATTAGCGTCAAAAAGTGAAACCCATGATTATCGCGTTCAAAACCATGCGTACATCTCACACAAGTCTTCATTTAGGGAGACCTTCTTAATATTTCATTGATTCTCTAAAATTACCAAAGAAAGCGGTGATTAAGAGTCCTATAACTTCGTTTTAGTTTGATTAGTATCAAAAGGAGTAATACTATGACTATTGCGTTCAAAATGATGCGTACATCTCACACAAGTCTTCATTTAATGAGACCTTATTGTTTAATTGGTTCTCTAAAATTGTCAAATAAAGAAGTGATTAGGAGTCTATAACTTCATTTTAGTTTCATTGGCATTAAAAGTAGCAATCCCATGACTATCGCGTTCAAAACGTTGCGTACATCTCACAAAAGTCTTGATTTATGGAGACTTTCTTATTGTTTCATTGGCTCTCTCAAATTGTCAAAGAAAGATGCGATTATGAGTCCTATGACTTTGTTCTAGTTTGATTAGCATCAAAGGAACAATCCTATCAATAGTACCTTCAAAACAATCAGTACATCTTACATAAGTCTTTATTTAGGGAGACCTTATTATTTCATTAGTTCTCTCAAATTGTCAAAATGTAGGTGATTAATTAGCAAAAAAAAATTATAGGTGATTATGAGTCCTATTACTTCGTTCTAGTTAAAATTAGCATCAGAAGGAGCAATCCCATCACTATCGCTCCCAAAATGATGCGTAGGCCTCACACAAGTCTTCATTTAGGGAGACCTTATTGTTTCATTGGTTCTCTAAAATTGTCAAAGAAAGAGGTGATTGAGAGTCCTATTACTTCGTTCTAATTTGATTAGCATCAAAAGGAGCAATCCCATGACTATCGCGTTAAAAATGTTGCGTACAACTCACACAAGTCTTGATTTATGGAGACTTTCTTATTGTTTCATTGGTTCTCTGAAATTGTCGAAGAAAGATGCGATTATGAGTCCTATGACTTTGTTCTAGTTTGATTAGCATCAAAGGAGCAATCCTATAACTAGTACCTTCAAAACGATCCGTACATCTTACACAAGTCTTCATTTAGGGAGAACTTCTTATTGTTTCATTAGTTCTCTCAAATTGTCAAGATGTAGGTGATTATGAGTCCTATTACTTCATTCTAGTTAAAATTAGCATCAAAAGGAGCAATCCCATCACTATCGCTCCCAAAATGATACGTAGACCTCACACAAGTCTTCATTTAGGGAGACCTTATTGTTTCATTGGTTCCCTAAAATTGTCAAATAAAGGGGTCATTAGGAGTCCTATAACTTCATTCTAGTTTGATTAGCATTAAAAGTAGCAATCCCATGACTATCGCGTTCAAAACGATGCGTACATCTCACACAAGTCTTCGTTTAGGGAGACATTCTTATTGTTTCATTGACTTTCTAAATTTGTCAAAGAAAGAGGTGATTAAGAGTCTTATAACTTCGTTCTAGTTTGATTAGTATCAAAAGGAGCAATACTATGACTATCGCATTCAAAACGATGCGTACATCTCACACAAGTCTTCATTTAGGGAGACCTTATTGTTTCATTGATTCTCTAAAATTGTCAAAGAAAGAGGTGATTATGAGTCCTATAAATTCATTCTAGTTTGAGTAGCATTAAAAATAGCAATCCCATGATTATCGTGTTCAAAACGATGTGTACATCTCACACAAGTCTTCATTTACTCCGCCTTCTTATTATTTCATTGGTTCTCTAGAATTGTCAAAGAAAGAGGTGATTAGGAGTCCTAGTACTTCGTTCTAATTTGATTAGCATCAAATGGAGCAATCCCATGACTATCGCGTTAAAAATGATGCGTACATCTCACATGAGTCTTGATTTAGGGAGACCTTCTTATTATTTCATTTGTTCTCTCAAATTGTTAAAGAAAGATGTGATTATGAGTCCTATGACTTTGATCTAGTTTGATTAGCATCAAAGGAGCAATCCTATCACTAGTACCTTCAAAACGATACGTACATCTTACACAAGTCTTCATTTAGGGAGAACTTCTTATTGTTTCATTAGTGCTCTCCAATTGTCAAAATGAAGGTGATTATGAGTCCTATTATTTAGTTCTATTTAAAATTAGCATCAAAAGGAGCAATCACATCACTATCGCTCCCAAAATGATGCGTAGACCTCACACAAGTCTTCATTTAGGGAGACCTTCATATTGTTTCATTGGTTCCCTAAAATTGTCATAGAAAGAGGTGATTAGGAGTCCTATAACTTCATTCTAGTTTGATTAGAATTAAAATTAGCAATCCCATGACTATCGCGTTCAAAACGATGGGTACATCTAACACAAGTCTTCATTTACTCCGCCTTCTTATTATTTCATTAGTTCTCTATAAATTGTCAATGAAAAAGGTGATTAGGAGTCCTATTACTTCGTTCTAATTTGATTAGCATCAAAAGGAGCAATCCCATGACTATCGCGTTAAAAACGATGCGTACATCTCACACAAGTCTTGATTTAGGGAGACATTCTTATTATTTCATTTGTTTTCTCAAATTGTTAAAGAAAGATGTGATTATGAGTCCTATGACTTCGTTCTAGTTTGATTAGCATCAAAAAGAGCAATCATATCACTAGTGCCTTCAAAACAATCCGTACATCTCACACAAGCCTTCATTTTGGGACACCTTATTTTTTCATTAGTTTTCTCAAATTGTCAAAATATAGGTGATTATGAGTGCTATTACTTCGTTCTAGTTGAAATTAGCCTCAAAAGGAGCAATCCCATCACTAACGTGTCCAAAACGATGCGTAGATCTCACACAAGTCTTTATTTAGGGATACCATTATATTGTTTCATTGGTTGTTTTAAATTTAAAAAGAAAGAGGTAATTAAGAGTTGTATTTTTTCGTTCTAGTTTGATTAGCGTCAAAAAGTGAAACCCATGATTATCGCGTTCAAAACCATGCGTACATCTCACACAAGTCTTCATTTAGGGAGACCTTCTTAATATTTCATTGATTCTCTAAAATTATCAAAGAAAGCGGTGATTAAGAGTCCTATAACTTCGTTTTAGTTTGATTAGTATCAAAAGGAGTAATACTATGACTATTGCGTTCAAAATGATGCGTACATCTCACACAAGTCTTCATTTAATGAGACCTTATTGTTTAATTGGTTCTCTAAAATTGTCAAATAAAGAAGTGATTAGGAGTCTATAACTTCATTTTAGTTTCATTGGCATTAAAAGTAGCAATCCCATGACTATCGCGTTCAAAACGTTGCGTACATCTCACAAAAGTCTAGATTTATGGAGACTTTCTTATTGTTTCATTGGCTCTCTCAAATTGTCAAAGAAAGATGCGATTATGAGTCCTATGACTTTGTTCTAGTTTGATTAGCATCAAAGGAACAATCCTATCACTAGTACCTTCAAAACAATCAGTACATCTTACACAAGTCTTTATTTAGGGAGACCTTATTATTTCATTAGTTCTCTCAAATTGTCAAAATGTAGGTGATTAATTAGCAAAAAAAAATTGTAGGTGATTATGAGTCCTATTACTTCGTTCTAGTTAAAATTAGCATCAAAAGGAGCAATCCCATCACTATCGCTCCCAAAATGATGCGTAGGCCTCACACAAGTCTTCATTTAGGGAGACCTTATTGTTTCATTGGTTCTCTAAAATTGTCAAAGAAAGAGGTGATTGAGAGTTCTATTACTTCGTTCTAATTTGATTAGCATCAAAAGGAGCAATCCCATGACTATCGCGTTAAAAACGTTGCATACATCTCACACAAGTCTTGATTTATGGAGACTTTCTTATTGTTTCATTGGTTCTCTCAAATTGTCAAAGAAAGATGCGATTATGAGTCCTATGACTTTGTTCTAGTTTGATTAGTATCAAAGAAGCAATCCTATAACTAGTACCTTCAAAACGATCCGTACATCTTACACAAGTCTTCATTTAGGGAGAACTTCTTATTGTTTCATTAGTTCTCTCAAATTGTCAAGATGTAGGTGATTATGAGTCATATTACTTCGTTCTAGGTAAAATTAGCATCACAAGGAGCAATTCCATCACTATCGCTCCCAAAATGATGCGTAGACCTCACACAAGTCTTCATTTAGGGAGACCTTATTGTTTCATTGGTTTCCTAAAATTGTCAAATAAAGAGGTGATTAGGAGTCCTATCACTTCATTCTAGTTTGATTAGCATTAAAAGTAGCAATCCCATGACTATCACGTTCAAAACGATGCGTACAGCTCACACAAGTCTTCATTTAGGGAGACCTTCTTAATGTTTCATTGATTCTCTAAATCTATCAATGAAAGGGGTGATTAAGAGTCCTATAACTTCGTTCTAGTTTGATTACTATCAAAAGGAGCAATACTATGACTATCGCGTTCAAAACGATGCGTACATCTCACATAAGTCTACATTTAAGGAGACCTTATTGTTTCATTGGTTCACTAAAATTGTCAAAGAAAGAGGTGATTAGGAGTTCTATAACTTCATTCTAGTTTGAGTAGCATTAAAAATAGCAATCCCATTACTATCGCATTCAAAACGATGCGTACATCTCACACAAGTCTTCATTTACACCGCCTTCTTATTATTTCATTGGTTCTCTAGAATTGTCAAAGAAAGAGGTGATTAGGAGTCCTATTACTTCGTTCTAATTTGATAAGCATCAAAAGGAGCAATCACATGACTATCGCGTTAAAAACGATGCGTACATCTCACACGAGTCTTGATTTAGGGAGACCTTCTTATTATTTCATTTGTTCTCTCAAATTGTTAAAGAAAGATGTGATTATGTGTCCTATGACTTCGTTCTAGTTTGCTTAGCATCAAAAGGAGCAATCATATCACTAGTGCCTTCAAAACGATCCGTACATCTCACACAAGCCTTCATTTAGGGACACCTTATTTTTTCATTACTTTTCTCAAATTGTCAACATATAGGTGATTATGAGTCCTATTACTTCGTTCTAGTTGAAATTAGCATCAAAAGGAGCAATTCCATCACTAACGTGTCCAAAACGATGCGTAGATCTCACACAAGTCTTTATTTAGGGAGACCTTCATATTGTTTCATTGGTTATTTTTAATTTACAAAGATAGAGGTGATTAAGAGTTGTATTTTTTCGTTCTAGTTTGATTAGCGTCAAAATGAGAAACCCATGATTATGGCGTTCAAAATCATGCGTACATCTCACACAAGTCTTCATTTAGGGAGACCTTAATGTTTCATTGATTCTCTAAAATTGTCAAAGACAGAGGTGATTAAGAGTCCTATAACTTCGTTCTAGTTCGATTAGTATCAAAAGGAGCAATACTATGAATATCGCGTTCAAAACGATGCATACATCTCACACAAGTCTTCATTTAAGGAGACCTTATTGTTTCATCGGTTCTTTAAAATTGTCAAAGAAAGAGGTGATTAGGAGTCCTATAACTTCGTTCCAGTTTGATTAGCATCAAAAGTAGCAATCTCATGACTATCGCGATAAAAACGATGCGTACATCTCACACAATTCTTCATTTAAAGAGACATTCTTATTGTTTCATTGGTTCCCTCAAATTGTCAAAGAAAGTTGCGATTATGAGTCCTATGACTTTGTTCTAGTTTGATTAGCATCAAAGGAGCAATCCTATCACTAGTACCTTCAAAACGATCCGTACATCTTACACAAGTCTTCATTTAGGGAGAACTTCTTATTGTTTTATTAGTTCTCTCAAATTCTCAAAATGTAGGTGATTATGAGTTCAATTATTTCGTTCTAGTTAAAATTACTTCAAAAGGAGCAATCCCATCACTATCGCTCCCAAAATGATGCGTTAGACCTCACACAAGTCTTCATTTAGGGAGGCCTTCTTATTGTTTCATTGGTTCTCTAAAATTGTCAAAGAAAGAGGTGATTAGAAGTCCTATAACTTCATTCTAGTTTGATTAGCATTAAAAGTAGCAATCCCATGACTATCGCGTTCAAAACGATGCGTACATCTCACACAAGTCTTTATTTACTCCGCCTTCTTATTTTTTCATTGGTTCTCTATAATTATCAAAGAAAGAGGTGATTAGGAGTCCTATTACTTCGTTCTAATTTGATTAGAATCAAAAGGAGCAATCCCATGACTATCGCGTTAAAAACGATGCGTACATCTCACACAAGTCTTGATGTAGGGAGACCTTCTTATTATTTCATTTGTTCTCTCAAATTGTCAAAGAAAGATGTGATTATGAGCCCTATGACTTCGTCCTAGTTTGATTAGCATCAAAAGGAGCAATAATATCACTAGTGCATACAAAACGATCCGTACATCTCACACAAGCCATCATTTAGGGACACCATATTTTTTCATTAGTTTTCTCAAATTATCAAAATATAGGTGATTATGAGTCCTATTACTTTGTTTTAGTTGAAATTAGCTTCAAAAGGAGCAATACCATCACTAACGTGTCCAAAACGATGCGTAGATCTCAAACAAGTCTTTATTTAGGGAGACCTACATATTATTTCATTGGTTGTTTTAAATTTACAAAGAAATAGGTGATTAAGAGTTGTATTTTTTCGTTCTAGTTAGATTAGTGTCAAAAAGAGAAACCCATGATTATCGCGTTCAAAACTATACGTACATCTGACACAAGTCTTCATTTAGGGAGACCTTTATATTGTTTCATTGATTCTCTATATTTGTCAAAGAAAGAGGTGATTAAGAGTCCTATAACTTCGTTCTAGTTTGATTAGTATCAAAATGAGCAATACTATGACTATCGCGTTCAAAACGATGCGTACATCTCACACAAGTCTTCATTTAAGGAGACCTTATTGTTTCATCAGTTCTCTAAAATTATCATAGAAAGAGGTGATTAGAAGTCCTATAACTTCGTTGTAGTTTGATTAGCATCAAAAGTAGCAATCTCATGACTATCGCGATAAAAACGATGCGTACATCTCACACAAGTCTTTATTTAAGGAGACATTCTTATTGTTTCATTGGTTCCCCGAAATTTTCAAAAAGAGGTGATTAGGAGTCCTATAACTTCATTCTAGTTTAATTAGCATTAAAAGTAGCAATCCCATGACTATCGCGTTCAAAACGATGCGTACATCTCACACAAGTCTTCATTTAAGGAGACCTTATTGTTTCATCGGTTCTCTAAAATTATCATATAAAGAGGTGATTAGGAGTCCTATAACTTCGTTCCAGTTTGATTAGCATCAAAAGTAGCAATCTCATGACTATCGCGATAAAAACGATGCGTACAGCTCATACAAGTCTTCATTTAAGTAGACATTCTTATTGTTTCATTGGTTCCTTGAAATTGTCAAATAAAGAGGTGATTAGGAGTCCTATAACTTCATTCTAGTTTGATTAGCATTAAAAGTAGCAATCCCATGATTATCGCGTTCAAAACGATGCGTACAGCTCACACAAGTCTTCTTTTAGGGAGACCTTCTTATTGTTTCATTGATTCTCCAAATTTGTCAAAGAAAGAGGTGATTAAGAGTCCTATAACTTCGTTCTATTTTGATTAGTATCAAAAGGAGCAATACTATGACTATTACGTTCAAAATGATGCGTACATCTCACACAAGTCTTCATTTAAGGAGGCCTTATTGTTTTATTGGTTCTCTAAAATTGTCAAAGAAAGAGGTGATTAGGAGTCCTATAACTTCATTCTAGTTTGAGTAGCATTTAAAATTACAATCCCATGACTATCGCGTTCAAAACGATGCGTACATCTCACACAAGTCTTCATTTACTCCGCCTTCTTATTATTTCATTGGTTCTCTAGAATTGTCAAAAAAAGAGGTGATTTGGAGTCCTATTACTTCGTTCTAATTTGATTAGCATCAAAAGGAGCAATCCCATGACTATCGCGTTAAAAACGATGCGTACATCTCACACGAGTCTTGATTTAGGGAGACCTTCTTATTATTTCATTTGTTCTCTCAAATTGTTAAAGAAAGATGTGATTTTGAGTCCTATGACTTCGTTCTAGTTTGATTAGCATCAAAAGGGGCAATCATATCACTAGTGCCTTCAAAACGATCCGTACATCTCACACAAGCCTTCATTTAGGGACACCTTGTTTTTTCATTACTTTTCTCAAATTGTCAACATATAGGTGATTATGAGTCCTATTACTTCGTTCTAGTTGAAATTAGCATCAAAAGTAGCAATTCCATCACTAACGTGTCCAAAACGATGCGTAGATCTCACACAAGTCTTTATTTAGGGAGACCTTCATATTGTTTCATTGGTTATTTTTAATTTACAAAGATAGAGGTGATTAAGAGTTGTATTTTTTCGTTCTAGTTTGATTAGCATCAAAATGAGAAACCCATGATTATCGCGTTCAAAATCATGCGTACATCTCACACAAGTCTTCATTTAGGGAGACCTTATTGTTTCATTGATTCTCTAAAATTGTCAAAGAAAGAGGTGATTAGGAGTCCTATAACTTCGTTCTAGTTAGATTAGTATCAAAAGGAGCAATACTATGAATATCGCGTTCAAAACGATGCATACATCTCACACAAGTCTTCATTTAAGGAGACCTTATTGTTTCATATGTTCTCTAAAATTGTCAAAGAAAGAGGTGATTAGGAGTCCTATAACTTCGTTCCAGTTTAGTTAGCATCAAAAGTAGCAATCTCATGACTATCGCGATAAAAACGATGCGTACATCTCACACAATTCTTCATTTAAAGAGACATTCTTATTGTTTCATTGGTTCCCTCAAATTGTCAAAGAAAGTTGCGATTATGAGTGCTATGACTTTGTTCTAGTTTGATTAGCATCAAAGGAGCAATCCTATCACTAGTACCTTCAAAACGATCCGTACATCTTACACAAGTCTTCATTTAGGGAGAACTTCTTATTATTTTATTAGTTCTCTTAAATTGTCAAAATGTAGGTGATTATGAGTTCTATTATTTCGTTCTAGTTAAAATTAGCATCAAAAGGAGCAATCCCATCACAATCGCTCCCAAAATGATGCCTTAGACCTCACACAAGTCTTCCTTTAGGGAGGCCTTCTTATTGTTTCATTGGTTCCCTAAAATTGTCAAAGAAAGAGGTGATTAGAAGTCCTATAACTTCATTCTAGTTTGATTAGCATTAAAAGTAGCCATCCCATGACTATCGCGTTCAAAACGATGCGTACATCTCACACAAGTCTTCATTTACTCCGCCTTCTTATTATTTCATTGGTTCTCTAGAATTGTCAAAGAAAGAGGTGATTAGGAGTCCTATTACTTCGTTCTAATTTGATTAGAATCAGAAGGAGCAATCCCATGACTATCGCGTTAAAAACGATGCGTACATCTCACACAAGTCTTGATGTAGGGAGACCTTCTTATTATTTCATTTGTTCTCTCAAATTGTCAAAGAAAGATGTGATTATGAGTCCTATGACTTCGTTCTAGTTTGATTAGCCTCAAAAGGAGGAATCATATCACTAGTGCCTTCAAAACGATCCATACATCTCACACAAGCCTTCATTTAGGGACACCTTATTTTTTCATTACTTTTCTCAAATTGTCAACATATAGATGATTATGAGTCCTATTACTTCGTTCTAGTTGAAATTAGCATCAAAAGGAGCAATCCCATCACTAACGTGTCCAGAACGATGCGTAGATCTCAAATAAATATTTATTTAGGGAGACCTTCATATTGTTTCATTGGTTATTTTTAATTTACAAAGATAGAGGTGATTAAGAGTTGTATTTTTTCGTTCTAGTTTGATTAGCGTCAAAATGAGAAACCCATGATTATTGCGTTCAAAATCATGCGTACATCTCACACAAGTCTTCATTTAAGGAGACCTTATTGTTTCATTGATTCTCTAAAATTGTCAAAGAAAGAGGTGATTAAGAGTCCTATAACTTCGTTCTAGTTCGATTAGTATGAAAAGGAGCAATACTATGAATATCGCGTTCAAAACGATGCATACATCTCACACAAGTCTTCATTTAAGGAGACCTTATTTTTTCATCGGTTCTCTAAAATTGTCAATGAAAGAGGTGATTAGGAGTCCTATAATTTCGTTCCAGTTTGATTAGCATCAAAAGTAGCAATCTCATGACTATCGCGATAAAAACGATGCGTACATCTCACACAATTCTTCATTTAAAGAGACATTTTTATTGTTTCATTGGTTCCCTCAAATTGTCAAAGAAAGTTGCGATTATAAGTCGTATGACTTTGTTCTAGTTTGATTAACATCAAAGGAGCAATCCTATCACAAGTACCTTCAAAACGATCCGTACATCTTACACAAGTCTTCATTTAGGGAGAACTTCTTATTGTTTTATTAGTTTTCTCAAATTGTCAAAATGTAGGTGATTATGAGTTCTATTATTTCGTTCTAGTTAAAATTACTTCAAAAGGAGCAATCCCATCACTATCGCTCCCAAAATGATGCGTTAGACCTCACACAAGTCTTCATTTAGGGAGGCCTTCTTATTGTTTCATTGGTTCTCTAAAATTGTCAAAGAAAGAGGTGATTAGAAGTCCTATAACTTCATTCTAGTTTGATTAGCATTAAAATTAGCAATCCCATGACTATTGCGCTCAAAATGATGGGTACATCTAACACAAGTCTTCATTTACTCCGCCTTCTTATTATTTCATTGGTTCTCTAGAATTTTTAAAGAAAGAGGTGATTAGGAGTCCTATTACTTCGTTCTAATTTGATTAGCATCAAAAGGGGCAATCCCATGAACCACAGCACTTGGCGCAGCGGTAAGGATTTCCCTGGGATTTGCCGTAAACCCGGACATAATGGGATCGAACCCCGCTAGCAACAAGTGTGAGAATTTATATTCGTGTGGCCACGGACTGCCAGCGCAAGCTGGTTCGCAAGCCAAAACAGTTGTGTCCGGCCCGGGTGATTAGTTCGACCCGCGGGTTAGGAAACACCATGTTAGCAAAAAAAAAAAGGAGCAATCCCATGACTATCGCGTTAAAAACGATGCGTATATCTTACACAAGTCTTGATTTAGGGAGACCTTCTTATTATCTCATTTGTTCTCTCAAATTGTCAAAGAAAGATGTGATTATGAGTCCTATGACTTCGTTCTAGTTTGATTAGCATCAAAAGGAGCAATCATATCACTAGTGCCTTCAAAACGATCCGTACATCTCACACAAGCCTTCATTTAGGGACACCTTATTTTTTCATTAGTTTTCTCAAATTGTCAAAATATAGGTGATTATGAGTGCTATTACTTCGCTCCAGTAGGAATTAGCAACAAAAGGAGCAATCCCATCACTAACGTGTCCAAAACGATGCGTAGATCTCACACAAGTCATTATTTAGGGAGACCTTCATATTGTTTCATTGGTTGTTTTAAATTTACAAAGAAAGAGGTGATTAAGAGTTGTATTTTTTTGTTCTAGTTTGATTAGCGTTAAAAAGAGAAACCCATGATTATCGCGTTCAAAACCATGCGTACATCTCACACAAGTCTTCATTTAGGGAGACCTTCTTAATATTTCATTGATTCATTAAAATTGTCAAAGAAAGAGGTGATTAAGAGCCCTATAACTTCGTTCTAGTTTGCTTAGTATCAAAAGGAGCAATACTATGACTATCGCGTTCAAAACGATGCGTACATCTCACACAAGTCTTCATTTACGGAGACCTTATTGTTTCATTGGTTCTCTAAAATTATCAAAGAACGAGGTGATTAGGAGTCCTATAACTTCGTTCTAGTTTGATTAAAATCTAAAGTAGCAATCTCATGACTATCGCGATAAAAACGATGCGTACATCTCACACAAGTCTTCATTTAAGAAGACATTCTTATTGTTTCATTGGTTCTATAAAATTGTCAAAGAAAGAGGTGATTGGGAGTCTATTACTTCATTCACATTTGATTAGCATCAAAAGGAGCAATCCCATGACTATCGCGTTAAAAACGTTGCGTACATCTCACAAAAGTCTTGATTTATGGAGACTTTCTTATTGTTTCATTTGTTCTCTCAAATTGTCAAAGAAAGATGCGATTATGAGTCCTATGAATTCGTTCTAGTTTGATTAGCATCAAAGGAGCAATCTTATCACTACTACATTCAAAACGATCTGTACATCTTACACAAGTCTTCATTTAGGGAGAACTTCTTATTGTTTCATTAGTTCCCTCAAATCGTCAAAATGTAGGTGATTATGAGTCCTATTACTTCGTTCTTATTAAAATTAGCATCAAAAGGAGCAATCTCATCACTATCGCTCCCAAAATGATGCGTAAACCTCACACAAGTCTTCATTTAGGGAGACCTTATTATTTCATTGGTTCCCTAAAATTGTCAAAGAAAGAGGTGATTAGGAGTCCTATAACTTCATTTTAGTTTGATTAGCATTAAAAGTAGCAATCCCATGACTATCGCATTCAAAACTTTGCGTACAACTCACTAGTCTTCATTTACTCCGCCTTCTTATCATTTCATTGGTTCTCTAGAATTGTCAAAGAAAGAGATGATTAGGAGTCCTATTACTTCGTTCTAATTTTATTAGCATCAAAAGGAGCAATCCCATGACAATCGCGTTAAAAACGATGTGTACATCACACATAAGTCTTGATTTAGGGAGACCTTATTATTATTTCATTTATTCTCTCAAATTGTCAAAGAAAGATGTGATTATGAGTCCTATGAGTTCGTTCTAGTTTGATTAGCTTCAAAAGGAACAATCATATCACTAGTGCCTTCAAAACGATCCGTACAATTTACACAAGCCTTCATTTAGGGACACCTTATTTTTTTCATTAGTTTTCTCAAATTGTCAAAATATAGGTGATTATGAGTCCTATTACTTCGTTCTATTTGAAATTAACATCAAGAGGAGCAATCCCATCACTAACGTGTCCAAAACGACGCGTAGATCTCACACAAGTCTTTATTTAGGTAGACCTTCATATTGTTTCATTGGTTGTTTTAAATTTACAAAGAAAGAGGTTATTAAGAGTTGTATTTTTTCGTTCTAGTTTGATTATCGTCAACAAGAGAAACCCATGATTATTGCGTTCAAAACCATGCGTACATCTCATACAAGTCTTCTTTTAGCGAGACCTTATTGTTTCATTGATTCTCTAAAACTGTCAAAGAAAGAGGTGATTAAGACTCTTATAACTTCGTTCTAGTTTGATTAGTATCAAAAGGAGCAATGCTATGACTATCGCGTTCAAAATAATGCGTACATCTCACACAAGTCTTCATTTAAGGAGACCTTATTGTTTCATTGGTTCTCTAAAATTGTCAAAGAAAGAGGTGATTAGGAGTCCTATAACTTCGTTCTAGTTTGATTAGCATCAAAAGTAGCACTCTCATGACTATCGCTATAAAAACGATGCGTACACAAGTCTTCATTTAAGGAGACATTCTTATTGTTTCATTGGTTCTCTAAAATTGTCAAAGAAAGAGGTGATTGGGACTCCTATTACTTCGTTCTAATTTGATTAGCATCAAAAGGAGCAATCACATGACTATTGCGTTTAAAACGATGCATACATCTCACATAAGTCTTGATTTATGGAGACTTTCTTATTGTTTCATTAGTTCTCTTAAATTGTCAAAGAAAGATGCGATTATGAGTCCTATGACTTAGTTCTAGTTTGATTAGCATCAAAAGAGCAATCCTATCACTAGTACCTTCGAATCGATCCGTACATCGTACACAAGTCTTCATTTAGGGAGAATTTTTTATTGTTTCATTAGTTCTCTCAAATTGTTAAAATGTGGGTGATTATGAGTCCTATTACTTCGTTCTAGTTAAAAATTAGCAACAAAAGGAGCAATCCCATCACTATTGCCCCCAAAATGATGCGTAGACCTCACACAAGTCTTCATTTAGGGAGACCTTCTTATTGTTTCATTGGTTCACTAAAATTATCAAAGAAAGAGGTGATTAAGAGTCCTATAACTTCATTCTAGTTTGATTAGCATTAAAAGTAGCAATTACATGACTATCGCGTTCAAAACGATGCGTACATCTCACACAAGTTTTTATTTACTCCGCCTTCTTTGTTTCATTGGTTCTCTAGACTTGTCAAAGAAAGAGGTGATTTGGAGTCCTATTACTTCGTTCTAATTTGATTAGCATCAAAAGGAGCAATCCCATGACTATCGCGTTAAAAACGATGCGTACATCTCACACAAGTCTTGATTTAGCACCTTATTATTTCATTTGTTCTCTCAAATTGTCAAAGAAAGATGTGATTATGAGTCCTATGACTTCCTTCTACTTTGATTAGCATCAAAAGAGCAATCATATTATTACTAGTGCCTTCAAAATAATCCGTATATCTCACACAAGCCTTCATTTAGGGACACCTTATTTTTTCATTAGTTTTCTCAAATTCTCAAAATATAGGTGATTAAGAGTCTTATTATTTCGTTCTAGTTTAAATTAGCATCAAAAGGAGCAATCCCATCATTAACGTGTCCAAAACGATGGGTAGATCTCACACAAGTCTTTATTTAGGGAGACCTTCATATTGTTTCATTGGTTGTTTTAAATTTACAAAGAAAGAGGTGATTAAGAAGAGTTGTATTTTTTCGTTCTAGTTTGATTAGCGCCAAAAAGGGAAACCCATGATTATCGCGTTCAAAACCATGCGTACATCTCACACAAGCCTTCATTTAGGGACACCATATTTTTTCATTAGTTTTCTCAAATTGTCAAAATATAGGTGATTAAGAGTCCTATTACTGCGTCCTAGTTGAAATTAGCATCAAAAGGAGCAATCCCATCACTAACAAATCCAAAACGATGTGTAGATCTCACACAAGTCTTTATTTAGGGAGACCTTCATATTGTTTCATTGGTTGTTTTAAATTTACAAAGAAAAAGGTGATTAAGAGTTGTATTTTTTCGTTTTAGTTTGATTTGCGTCAATAAGAGAAACCCATGATTATCGCGTAAATCTCACACAAGTATTCATTTAGGAAGACCTTCTGATAATTTGATT
This sequence comes from Panax stipuleanatus, assembly GCA_020205555.1. Lineage (NCBI taxonomy): Eukaryota > Viridiplantae > Streptophyta > Magnoliopsida > Apiales > Araliaceae > Panax > Panax stipuleanatus. Next base: position 32,062,902 of record CM035122.1, on the reverse strand, counting down.
GATTCTCTAAAATTGTCAAAGAAAGAGGTGATTAAGAATCCTATAACTTCGTTCTAGTTTGATTAGTATTAAGAGGAGCAATACTATGACTATCGCGTCCAAAACAATGCGTACATCTCACACAAGTCTTCATTTAAGGAGACCTTATTATTTCATTGGTTCAAATTATCAAAGAAAGAGGTGATTAGGAGTCCTATAACTTCGTTCTAGTTTGATTAGCATCAAAAGTAGCAATCTCATGACTATCGCGATAAAAACGATGCGTACATCTCACACAAGTCTTCATTTAAGGAGACATTCTTATTGTTTCATTGGTTCTCTAAAATTGTCAAAGAAAGAGGTGATTGGGGAGTCCTATTACTTAGTTCTAATTTGATTAGCATCAAAAGGAGCAGTCCCATTACTATCGCGTTAAAAACGATGCATACATCTCACAAAAGTCTTGATTTATGGAGACTTTCTTATTATTTCATTGGTTCTTTCAAATTGTCAAAGAAAGATGCGATTATGAGTCCTATGAATTTGTTCTAGTTTGATTAGCATCAAAGGAGCAATCCTATCACTAGTACCTTCAAAACGATCCGTACATCTTACACAAGTCTTCATTTAAGGAGAACTTCTGATTGTTTCATTAGTTCTCTCAAATTGTCAAAATATATGTGATTATGAGTCCTATTACTTCGTTCTAGTTAAAATTAGCATCAAAATGAGCAATCCCATTACTATCGCTCCCAAAATGATGCGTAGACCTCACACAAGTCTTCATTTAGGGAGACCTTCTAATTATTTCATTGGTTCCCTAAAATTGTCAAAGAAACTGATTAGTAGTCCTATAACTTCATTTTAGTTTGATTAGCATTAAAAGTAGCAATCCCATGACTATCGCATTCAAAAAGATGCGTGCAACTCACAAGTCTTCATTTACTCCGCCTTCTTATTATTTCATTGGTTCTCTACAATTGTCAAAGAAGAGGTGATTAGGAGTCCTATTACTTCGTTCTAGTTTGATTAGCATCAAAAGGAGCAATCCCATGACTATCGCATTAAAAACGATGCGTACATCACACACATGTCTTGATTTAGAGAGACCTTCTTATTATTTCATTTGTTCTCTTAAATTGTCAAAGAAAGATGTGATTATGAGTCCTATGACTTCGTTCAAGTTTGATTAGCTTCAAAAGGAGCAATCATATCACTAGTGCCTTTAAAACGATCCGTACAATTCACACAAGCTTTCATTTAGGGACACCTTGTTTTTTTCATTAGTTTTCTCAAATTGTCAAAATATAGGTGATTATGAGTCCTATTACTTCGTTCTAGTTGAAATTAGCATCAAGAAGAGCAATCTCATCACTAACGTGTCCAAAACGATGCGTAGATCTCACAAAAGTCTTTATTTAGGGAGACGTTCATATTGTTTCGTTGGTTATTTTAAATGTACAAAGAAAGAGGTGATTAAGAGTTGTATTTTTTCATTCTAGTTTGATTATCGTCAAAAAGAGAAACCCATGATTATTGCGTTCAAAACCATGCGTACATCTCACACAAGTCTTCTTTTAGGGAGACCTTATTGTTTCATTGATTCTCTAAAATTGTTAAAGAAAGAGGTGATTAAGAGTCTTATAACTTCGTTCTAGTTTGATTAGTATCAAAAGGAGCAATACTATGACTATCGCGTTCAAAACGATGCGTACAGCACAAGTCTTCATTTAAGAAGACCTTATTGTTTCATTGGTTCTTTAAAATTGTCAAAGAAAGAAGTGATTAGGAGTCCTATAACTTCGTTCTATTTTGATTAGCATCAAAAGTAGCAGTCTCATGACTATCGCTATAAAAACGATGCGTACATCTCCCACAAGTCTTCATTTAAGGAGACATTCTTATTGTTTCATTGGTTCTCTAAAATTGTCAAAGAAAGAGGTGATTGGGTGTCCTATTACTTCGTTCTAATTTGATTAGCATCAAAAGGAGCAATCCCATGACTATTGCGTTAAAAACGATGCATACATCTCACACAAGTCTTGATTTATGGAGACTTTCTTATTGTTTCATTAGTTCTCTCAAATTGTCAAAGAAAGATGCGATTATGAGTCCTATGACTTAGTTCTAATTTGATTAGCATCAAAGGAGCAATCCTATCACTAGTACCTTCAAAATGATCCGTACATCTCACACAAGTCTTCATTTAAGGAGACATTATTGTTTCATTGGTTCTCTAAAATTTTCACAGAAAGAGGTGATTAGGAGTCCTATAACTTCGTTATAGTTTAATTAACATCAAAAGTAGCAATCTCATGACTATCGCGATAAAAACGATGCGTACATCTCACACAAGTCTTTTATTTAAGGAGACATTCTTAATGTTTCATTGGTTCTCTAAAATTGTTAAAGAAAGAGGTGATTGGGAGTCCTATTACTTCGTTCTAATTTGATTATCATCAAAAGGAGCAATCCCATGACCATCGCGTTAAAAACAATGCGTACATCTCACACAAGTCTTAATTTATGGAGACCTTCATATTGTTTCATTGGTTCTCTGAAATTATCAAAGAAAGATGCGATTATGAGTCCTATAACTTTGTTCTAGTTTGATTAGCATCAAAGGAGCAATCATATCACTAGTACCTTCAAAACGATCCGTACATCTTACACAAGTTTTCATTTAGGGAGAACTTTTTATTGTTTCATTAGTTCTCTCAAATTGTCAAAATGTAGGTGATTATGAGTCCTATATATTCGTACTAGTTAAAATTAGCATCAAAAGGAGCAATCCCATCACTATCGCTCCCAAAATGATGCATAGACCTCACACAAGTCTTCATTTAGGGAGACCTTATTTTTCATTGGTTCCCTAAAATTGTCAAAGAAAGAGGTGATTAGGAGTCCTATAACTTCATTCTAGTTTGATTATCATTAAAAGTAGCAATCCCATGACTATCGCGTTCAAAACGATGCGTACAATTCACGCAAGTCTTCATTTACTCCGCCTTCTTATTAATTCATTGGTTCTCTAGAATTGTCAAAGAAAGAGGTGATTAGGAGTCCTATTACTTTGTTCTAATTTAATTAGCATCAAAAGGAGCAATCCCATGATTATCGCGTTAAAAACGATGCGTTCATCTCAGACAAGTTTTGATTTAGGGAGACCTTATTATTTCATTTGTTCTCTCAAATTGTCAAAGAAAGATGTGATTATAAGTCCTATAACTTAGTTCTAGTTTGATTAGCATCAAAGGAGCAATCATATCACTAGTGCCTTCAAAACGATCCGTACATCTCACACAAGCCTTCATTTAGGGACACCTTTTTTTTCATTAGTTTTCTCAAATTGTCAAAATATAGTTGATTATGAGTCCTATTACTTTGTTCTAGTTGAAATTAGCATCAAGAGGAGCAATCCCATCACTAACGTGTCCAAAACGATGCGTAGATCTCACACAAGTCTTTATTTAAGGAGACCTTCATATTGTTTCATTGGTTGTTTTAAATTTACAAAGAAAAAGGTGATTAAGAGTTGTATTTTTTCGTTCTTGTTTGATTAGCGTCCAAAAGAGAGACCTATGATTATCGCGTTCAAAACCATGTGTATATCTCACACAAGTCTTCATTTAAGGAGACCTTCTTATTGTTTCATTATTTCTCTAGAATTGTCAAAGAAAGAGGTGATTAAGAGTCCTATAACTTCGTTCTAGTTTGATTAGTATCAGAAGGAGCAATACTATGACTATCGCATTCAAAACGATGTGTACATCTCACACAAGTCTTCATTTAAGAACCACAGCACTTGGCGCAGCGGTAAACTTCGACCTGGGGTGAGCCGTAAACCTGAACATCTTGGGATCGATCCCCGCCAGCAACAAGTGTGAGAAATTAGTAATAATTTCTTGTGGCCACGAGGACGCGGGCGTAAGCTCGTATGAAAAGTCTGACCCGGGTCCGAGAGATATAGTCCGACTGCGGTCGGGATACTCTCGGTTAACAAAAAAAAAAGACTTCATTTAAGGAGACCTTATTGTTTCATTGATTCTCTAAAATTATCACAGAAAGAGGTGATTAAGAGTTCTATAACTTCGTTCTACTTTGATTAGCATCAAAAGTAGCAATCTCATGACCATCGTGATAAAAACGATGCTACATCTCACACAAGTCTTCATTTAAGGAGACATTCTTATTGTTTCATTGGTTCTCTAAAATTGTCAAAGAAAGAGGTGATTGGCCGTCCTATTACTTTGTTTAAATTGATTAGCATCAAAAGGAGCAAACTCATGACTATTGCATTAAAAACGATGCGTACATCTCACACAAGTCTTGATTTATGGAGACATTCTTATTGTTTCACTGGCTCTCTCAAATTATCAAAGAAAGATGCGATTCTAAGTCCTATGAATTAGTTCTAGTTTGATTATCATCAAAGGAGCAATCCTATCACTAGTACCTTCAAAACGATCCGTACATCTTACACAAGTGTTCATTTAGGGAGAACTTTTTATTGTTTCATTAGTTCTCTCAAATTGTTAAAATGTGGATGATTACGAGTTCTATTACTTCGTTCTAGTTAAAAATTAGCATCAAAAGGAGCAATCCCATCACTATCGCTCCCAAAATGATGCGTAGACCTCACACAAGTCTTCATTTTGGGAGACCTTCTTATTGTTTCATTGGTTCCCTAAAATTATCAAAGAAAAGGTGATTAGGAGTCCTATAACTTCATTCTAGTTTGATTAGCATTAAAAGTAGCAATTACATGACTATTGCGTTCAAAACGATGCGTACATCTCACACAAGTATTTATTTACTCTGCCTTCTTATTATTTCATTGGGTCTCTAGACTTGTCAAAGAAAGAGGTGATTAGGAGTCCTATTACTTCGTTCTAATTTGAGTAGCATCAAATGGAGCAATCCCATGACTATCGCGTTAAAAACGATGCGTAACACAAGTCTTGATTTAGGGAGACCTTCTTATTATTTCATTTGTTCTCTCAAATTGTCAAAGAAAGATGTGATTATGAGTCCTATGACTTGTTCTAGTTTGATTAGCATCAAAAAGAGCAATCATATTACTAGTGCCTTCAAAACAATCCGTACATCTCACACAAGCCTTCATTTAGGGACACCTTATTTTTTCATTAGTTTTCTCAAATTCTCAAAATATAGGTTATTAAGAGTCCTATTACTTCGTTCTAGTTGAAATTAGCATCAAAAGGAGCAATCCATAACTAACGTGTCCAAAACGATGGGTAGATCTCACACAAGTCTTTATTTAGGGAGACCTTCATATTGTTTTATTGGTTGTTTTAAATTTACAAAGAAAGAGGTGATTAAGAAGAGTTATATTTTTTCGTTCTAGTTTGATTAGCGTCAAAAAGGAAAACCCATGATTATCGCGTTCAAAACCATGCGTACATCTCACACAAGCCTTCATTTAGGGACACCATATTTTTTTATTAGTTTTCTCAAATTGTCAAAATATAGGTGATTAAGAGTCCTATTACTTCGTCCTAGTTGAAATTAGCATCGAAAGGAGCAATCTCATCACTAACGTGTCCAAACGATGTGTAGATCTCACACAAGTCTTTATTTAGGGAGACCTTCATATTGTTTCATTGGTTGTATTAAATTTACAAAGAAAAAGTAGATTAAGAGTTGTATTTTTTCGTTCTAGTTTGATTAGCGTAAAAAAAAGAAACCCATGATTATCGCGTTCAAAATCATGCGTACATCTCACACAAGTCTTCATTTAGGGAGACCTTCTTATTGTTTCATTGATTCTATAAAATTGTCAAAGAAAGAGGTGATTAAGAGTCCTATAACTTCGTTCTTGTTTGATTAGTATCAAAAGGAGCAATACTATGACTATCGCATTCAAAACGATACGTACATCTCACACAAGTCTTCATTTAAGGAGACATTATTGTTTCATTGGTTCTCTAAAATTGTCACAGAAAGAGGTGATTAGGAGTCCTATAACTTCGTTATAGTTTAATTAACATCAAAAGTAGCAATCTCATGACTATCGCGATAAAAACGATGCGTACATCTCACACAAGTCTTTTATTTAAGGAGACATTCTTATTGTTTCATTGGTTCTCTAAAATTGTTAAAGAAAGAGGTGATTGGGAGTCCTATTACTTCGTTCTAATTTGATTATCATCAAAAGGAGCAATCCCAAGACTATCGCGTTAAAAACAATGCGTACATCTCACACAAGTCTTGATTTATGGAGACCTTCTTATTGTTTCATTGGTTCTCTGAAATTGTCAAAGAAAGATGCGATTATGAGTCCTATGACTTTGTTCTAGTTTGATTAGCATCAAAGGAGCAATCAAATCACTAGTACCTTCAAAACGATCCGTACATCTTACACAAGTCTTCATTTAGGGAGAACTTTTTATTGTTTCATTAGTTCTCTCAAATTGTCAAAATGTAGGTGATTACGAGTCCTATTACTTCGTTCTAGTTAAAATTAGCATCATAAGGAGTAATCCCATCACTATCGTTCCCAAAATGATGCGTAGACCTCACACAAGTCTTTATTTAGGGAGACCTTATTTTTCATTGGTTCCCTAAAATTGTCAAAGAAAGAGGTGATTAGGAGTCCTATAACTTCATTCTAGTTTGATTATCATTAAAAGTTGCAATCCCATGATTATCGCGTTCAAAACGATGCGTACAATTCACGCAAGTCTTCATTTACTCCGTCTTCTTATTATTTCATTGGTTCTCTAGAATTGTCAAAGAAAGAGGTGATTAGGAGTCCTATTACTTTGTTCTAATTTGATTAGCATCAAAAGGAGCAATCCCATGACTATCGCGTTAAAAACGATGCGTTCATCTCAGACAAGTTTTGATTTAGGGAGACCTTATTATTTCATTTGTTCTCTCAAATTGTCAAAGAAAGATGTGATTATAAGTCCTATGACTTCGTTCTAGTTTGATTAGCATCAAAAGGAGCAATCATATCACTACTGCTTTCAAAACGATCCGTACATCTCACACAAGCCTTCATTTAGGGACACCTTATTTTTTTCATTAGTTTTCTCAAATTGTCAAAATATAGTTGATTATGAGTCCTATTACTTCGTTCTAGTTGAAATTAGCATCAAGAGGAGCAATCCCATCACTAACGTGTCCAAAACGATGCGTAGATCTCACACAAGTCTTTATTTAAGGAGACCTTCATATTGTTTCATTGGTTGTTTTAAATTTACAAAGAAAAAGGTGATTAAGAGGTGTATTTTTTCGTTCTAGTTTGATTAGCGTCAAAAAGAGAGACCTATGATTATCGCGTTCAAAACCATGTGTATATCTCACACAAGTCTTCATTTAAGGAGACCTTCTTATTGTTTCATTATTTCTCTAAAATTGTCAAAGAAAGAGGTGATTAAGTGTGACACTCCCAAATCCGGGTACTTCAATTCTACGGGACTTGGTGTTCACTATACAAATATCATCTATCTATCTACCCATAGTAAATGCAAACCATGCAATAAATAGAATTAAATCCTCCCCTTATGGGGTTACAACATCTGAGTAATAAATAAAATAAATCCCAGGTAATACTAACCTTAAACATCTGTGCGGAACATAAACAAATAAATAAGTCTTACACAACTCTAATATAAGTCTGAAACATAACAATTAAAATAAACAACAAGTCTTCATCACTTGTTGACTTTTCCTTTGCCTTTGCTAGTAGAAGGCTCGTCGGACCTTTCGTTCTTAACTGCAATGTTATTATTATGCAAGAGTGAGCACGATTGCCCACAAGTATAATAATATGACAACAATATAATAACATGCGAGTGAATCAAAGACATCTGAATAAAGAAACTCAACTTTTGACTCAAGAATGAATAACAGGAATCAAAAGAACGTCTGAGGGTCAAAAGACCTTGAACTATGTCCTAGGTTGTAAAGTTTTTATGCTTTAAACCTTTAACAGTCATAAGACTATGGACTCTACTTCTCGTACTTAGGGGGATCAGCCCTTAGTACCATACTGTGCACAATATCTCAACGCTAAAGCGTAAATAATCCCCTATTAAAGGGTTGTTCATCTCAGTTTTGACATCAGAGTCCGCACCAAAGGAAGTTTGGTTTGGATAAGCTCAATAAGTATTCTAGAATTTAGAACGTACATCAACTATGGACTAGTCGAATAAATAAGGGTTCACTAGTCCTATAAGTTCAACAATATCATCGATATTCAACTTGAATGGTAAATCTCAAGAGTATACAATCGAATAAGTATTGTATAGCTGAATTATGCTTAAAAAATATAGTGATATCTCATATGAAAATCTCAACTTGAATAAACAAGGATAAGAACTTGCTCAATGTAAAAGTAAGATTTGAGTTTAGGAAACTTGCAAAATATTAAACAAGTTTAAGGATAGAAAACTTGCCTCTTGCACAAGCTACAATTTATAATTCACGTTCTTTATTAAATCCTACATATCAATACGTTCACAATACACATTAATCAATAACTCGATATACGTATCGAATCACACACATCGGTCTTGAGCACGTTATTGGACTATACAATTAACGATTCAAGTCATGTAATTAACTTATTAATTACTCACGTAATATAAATTATTAACCTCTTATTATATGTTTAATCATGTCTTCATGTTTATTACATTAGGTTCCAATTACATTTTCTGAACTTGAATAATTAAAATCTCATTTTTGGGAAAAATTACCAAGTGGCGCTGCAGCTCCACCATTTGAACTAAAAATGGCGCTGCAGCTCCACTGGCGCTGCAGCTCATACTTTAAGCTTAAGTCTGGCGCTGCAGCTCCACTGGCGCTGCAGCCCCACTCTTAGGCTTAAATCTGGCGCTGCAGCTCCACTGGCGCTGCAGCCCCACTCTTAGGCTTAAATCTGGCGCTGCAGCTCCACACGCCAGTTTCAGAATCTGTAGTTCGCGAATAACATAGAACAGAGCACCCAAAACTTTGCTCAAACAATAAATTAAACATACTCATCAATTCTAGACTTTACAGAAGTATAACCCAACACTTATAGCATGATTTTGACAACTTAAACAACTTAAACAACTAAATTTAAACCCATAAATCCCATGTTTTTGCTATTTTTCAAAGTTTCGTCAATTTTCATGAAATCACACAATACAGATTCGTTATAACACCAAATCAGTCCGTTTAAGTTTCGTTCTTTTTGCTTTTACATGTACAAAATTATTAAATTGTCAATTTACAGTTTTACATGCAACTAAGGCATCAAATTTCATACATACAAGCCATTTTCGAATATTTTCACTGTAAACTCAAAACTTTCTTTTTAAACACAATCTAATGGATTAATTCAACCAAAATAGTTTATAAACATCATATAATGATTTATACATACTACCTAACATATATCAATCACTTTCTCATGTATTAGTCACAAAATTCATTTACAGAGAACTGAAACTAATTTTTCTATGAAAACTCAAGAACATGAGAAATAGAGATTATAACTTGGATTCTTACCCTTTGATTCTTGTTTAGATGATAGGAAACTCTTCTTTGATTCTCCAAACCTTCTTCAATCTCACTCTCTCTCAAATTTTTCTCTTTTTCTCTCTATGTTCTCTAACTTTCTTAACTGATGAATGTAATATATGATATATGATATACTACTAATATGATATACGTGTAATTTAGAAGTCGTGGGTTATGGGTCGTCAGTTAATCCCATAATGGGTTAACTGGCTCCAACCCCCACTAAGGCTTTGTTTGCTTGCCCCTTTTATTCCTCCTTTCCCATTAATTTAATTAACTTACTATAATATAGTTTAATAATGTCACACTTTTAATTAATCAATAATCCTATTTAAATTAATTAAATAAAATTACATAATTCCAAAATAATTCACATAGTCACATAATTAAAATTTTTATTTATTAATTATGTCAAATCATTAAATCTCTAATTAATTATTAAATTAATTAGAATAACATTATGCTTATTAATTAATATATTAATCAAATAAGCTCAATTAAATACGTACTTTGAATATAAAATTCACCACATTAATTTAACTAACGTGACACATATAATTAATTTAATCTACCATAATTTCATCAATTAATTATTTAACTCAATAATTAAATCATCGATATTTATTTAATTCAATAAATATTCACATTAAATTACAAAAATCTTGTTCGTCACATTAAGAGTCCTATAACTTCGTTCTAGTTTGATTAGTATCAGAAGGAGCAATACTATGACTATCGCATTCAAAACGATGCGTATATCTCACACAAGTCTTCATTTTAGAACCACAGCACTTGGCGCAGCGGTAAACTTCAACCTGGGGTGAGCCGTAAACCCGAACATCTTGGGATCGATCCCCGCCTGCAACAAGTGTGAGAAATTAGTAATAATTTCGTGTGGCCACGGGGACGCGGGCGTAAGCTCGTATGAAAAGTCTGACCCGGGTCCGAGAGATATAGTCCGACTGCGGTCGGGATACTCTCGGTTAACAAAAAAAAAGTCTTCATTTAAGGAGTCCTTATTGTTTCATTGATTCCCTAAAATTGTCACAGAAAGAGGTGATTAAGAGTTCTATAACTTCGTTCTAGTTTGATTAGCGTCAAAAGTAGCAATCTCATGACTATCGCGATAAAAACGATGCTACATCTCACACAATTCTTCATTTAAGGAGACATTCTTATTGTTTCATTGGTTCTCTAAAATTGTCAAAGAAAGAGGTGATTGGCCGTCCTATTACTTCGTTCTAATTTGATTAGCATCAAAAGGAGCAATCTCATGACTATCGTGTTAAAAACGATGCGTACATCTCACACAAGTCTTGATTTATGGAGACTTTCTTATTGTTTCATTGGCTCTCTCAAATTATCAACGAAAGATGCGATTATGAGTCCTATGAATTTGTTCTAGTTTGATTACCATCGAAGGAGCAATCCTATCACTAGTACCTTCAAAACGATCTTACATCTTACACAAGTCTTCATTTAGGGAGAACTTCTTATTGTTTTATTAGTTCTCTCAAATTGTCAAAATGTAGGTGATTATGAGTCCTATTACTTCGTTCTAGTTAAAATTAGCATCAAAAGGAGCAATCCCATCACTATCGCTCTGAAAATGATGCGTAGACCTCACACAAGTCTTCATTTAGGGAGACCTTATTGTTTCATTGGTTCCCTAAAATTGTCAAAGAAAGAGGTGATTAGGAGTCCTATAACTTCATTCTAGTTTAATTATCATTAAAAGTAGCAATCCCATGACTATCGCGTTCAAAACGATACGTATAACTCACACAAGTCTTCATTTACTCCGGCTTCTTATTATTTCATTAGTTCTCTAGAATTGTCAAAGAAAGAGGTGATTAGGAGTCCTATTACTTCGTTCTAATTTGATTAGTATCAAAAGGAGCAATCCCATGACTATCGCGTTAAAAACGATGCGTACATCTCACACAAGTCTTGATTTGGGGATACTTTCTTATTATTTCACTTGTTCTCTCAAATTGTCAAAGAAAGATGTGATTATGAGTCCTATGACTTCGTTCTAGTTTGATTAGAATCAAAAAGAGCAATCATATTACTAGTGCCTTCAAAATGATCCATACATCTCACACAAGCCTTCATTTAGGGACACCTTATTTTTTTCATTAGTTTTCTCAAATTGTCAAAATATAGTTGTTTATGAGTCCTATTACTTCGTTCTAGTTGAAATTAGCACCAAGAGGAGCAATCCCATTACTAACGTGTCCAAAACGATGCATAGATCTCACACAAGTCTTTATTTAGGGAGACCTTCAAATTGTTTTATTGGTTGTTTTAAATTTACAAATAAAGAGGTGATTAAGAGTTGTATTTTTTCGTTCTAGTTTAATTATAGTAAAAAAGAGAAACCCATGATTATTGCGTTCAAAACCATGCGTACATCTCACACAAGTCTTCTTTTAGGGAGACCTTATTGTTTAATTGATTCTCTAAAATTGTCAAAGAAATAGGTGATTAAGAGTCCTATAACTTCTTTCTAGTTTGATTAGTATCAAAAGGAGCTATACTATTACTATCGCGTTTAAAACGATGCGTACATCTCACACAAGTCTTCATTTAAGGAGACCATATTGTTTCATTTGTTCTCAAAAATTGTCAAAGAAAGACGTGATTAGGAGTCCTATGACTTCGTTCTAGTTTGATTAGCATCAACAATAGCAATCTCATGACTATCGCGATAAAAACGATGCGTACATCTCACACAAGTCTTCATTTAAGGAGACCTTATTGTTTCATTGGTTCTCTAAAATTGTCAAAGAAAGAGGAGATTAGGAGTTTTATAACTTCGTTCTTGTTTGATTAGCATCAAAAGTAGCAATCCCATGACTATCGCTATAAAAACGATGCGTACATCTCACACATGTCTTCATTTAAGGAGACATTCTTATGGTTTCTTTGGTTCTCTAAAATTGTCAAAGAAAGAGGTGATTAGGAGTCCTATTACTTCGTTCAAATTTGATTAGCATCAAAAGGAGCTATCCCATGACTATCGTGTTAAAAACGTTGCGTACATCACACACAAGTCTTGATTTATGGAGACTTTCTTATTGTTTCATTGGTTCTCTCAAATTGTAAAAGAAAGATGCGATTATGAGTCCTATGACTTCGTTCTAGTTTGATTAGCATCAAACAAGCAATCATATCACTAGTACCTTCAAAACGATCCGTACATCTTACACAAGTCTTCATTTAGGGAGAACTTCTTATTGTTTCAGTAGTTCTCTCAAATTGTCAAAATGTAGGTGATTATTGGTCCTATTACTTCGTTCTAGTTAAAATTAGCATCAAAAGGAGCAATCCCATCACTATCGCTCCCAAAATGATGCGTAGACCTCACACAAGTCTTCATTTATTGTCAAAGAAAGGTGATTAGGAGTGCTATAACTCCATTCTAGTTTGATTATCATTAAAAGTAGCAATCCCA
>CM035122.1:31144929-31447429 GCA_020205555.1 Panax stipuleanatus | reverse complement strand
GTCTCCAATTCTTCAAGATAATTCTAACTAATCCTATTACATAAACTATTTAATTAAATAGAAACCTTGATCAGCAGTCAAGGGAAGTACATAGGAGGGAGATAGAATTTACATCAAGAAAAATTAGAAAAGACGAGGTACGCAGACCCTATTTAATAAAACTCATACATTCATGCATCCAACTAAAATAAAATCCAATCACATTATTCAATAGTCTATAATCAACCTCGTTTATTATCATACATATCATCATATGCATTAATAAATAATATTCATCTCATGAATTAATAAACATTCAATATATATATTGATAACGATTTATTGGGCAATTTTAGTTAGCATAAAATCCAATTTTGAATCAAAATAAACTCCTTTATTTTAATCCAACATTTAAATCAAAATAAACTCTTTTATTTTAATTTATCATGGAATCCAATTCCAAGTCAAAATAAACTCCTTTATTTTAACTTTTAAAAAATAGTTTTTGGAAAAAATACAAAATATGTGGAATCCAATTCCTTATCAAAATAAAGTTCTTTATTTTGATTAATATGAAATCATATTTCATATATAAATAAAATTCTTTATTTAAGAAAACATGGAATCCCTTTTCCTAATCACAAATAAACTCCTTTATTTTTAGGAAATTTGGAATTCAATTTCAACTCCAATTAGTTATCATGGAATCTAATTCCAACTCTAAAGAGTTAACATGAAATTAAATTCTAATTAAAATAAATATTTTTATTTTAATCCAATTCCAAATAAAAATAAACTACTTTATTTAAATTTAGAATTACTGGAAAAAACATGAAATCTAATTTCAATTAAAATAAAACTTTTATCTTAATTAGAAATCAAAAGAAATTTAAAATTTTAAAAATTTTAATTTCCTGGACAGAGGATCTGGCGCTGCGGGACCACGTTTGAACTTCAAACGGGAGCTGCGGCGCTGGTAGTTGAACCTCGTTTGTGTGCTGCGGCGCTGGTTGGAGCTGCGGCTCCTGGTTTGTTCCTTTGACCAGCGTTGCGGTGCCACTAGACAGAACCAATTTTTCCAGTTCGCGAATTATGCAGTTTTTCTCCAAAAACATGATTCTTTGCCAATAATTATGTCCAAAAAAATTGTTCTAAACACATATCAACATATATATCAAATCTTAATTAATTACTGACATAAAAGTTTGGTTCGAATGCCACTGTTAGGTTTATAATATTCATGAGCATACAATCAAATTGCATATAAACAATGGAAGCGTGAAAAATCAGAGATTTAAAATTTTACAAACCATATACCCGGATCATCCTTTATCCATAATTATTAATTAAACGAAAACAAAATTATTGAATCATACCCTTGTAGAACTAAGCTTCCTCAGGTACGAATTCAACTCCAAATCCTTTGTGCTCTGCTTGAATTTACCGGGTTAGATTCCCTCCTTTGATCAACGCTAGTCACCCAAGTGTCTGGCCTCTAGAGGTGATCCACCAAGGAATAATCTTTACTCAAGAGGATGAATGTTTGGCAAAACCCTAAATTCTATCTTTATAGAATAATGTGTACACTCCCAACTCTTAGAATTCTCATTAGCCTTCATCAAAATAAGACTTCTCTTATTTATAGATGTAGGCAACTCTTCTAAACCATTTAGGATTAGAGTTTCATTTTAATTAATTAAACTCTTTTAATTAATTAGGCTTTTTAATCTTATTAGAAATAATTACTTAAACTCTTTTAATTAATTTGTCTCCTAATCTTATTAGGAATATGAGAGAGTACTTTTATTAATTAATTTTCAAACTCCTTTAGGAATTAAAGTAATAATAATAATAAGATTCCTCTTATTAATTTATATGTAATATTTCAAAAAAATTAATAATAAATATTAAGCTATTTAATTTATTCTATCACCATAGAATAAATTAAATACACTTAACTTATTATTACGATTATGCAATTTACTTCTTAAATAAATATTTTTCTTTTATGGTGTTGACCCTTTAGGTTCTCCATATTAAACCGGTTGTGAATAAATCAATTAGAAAAATTCTTATCTTATTTAAATAAATAAATTAAACTATTTAATTCATTTAAATAAATAACATTTATTCTACAATAAGGATAACCCCCCTTAGCGATCAACGACTTTTCAGATAATATAGATTTCAACATATATTATAAAAGAATCTTTGAGTTAATAGTTACCGTACAATTCATTCCTTCCACTTTACAATGTCTCAATTAATATAAGACATGGAATTACTATCAAGTCTTATTTTATTTAATTATATGTATTTCGATCCTTAAATGCTCAACTCCAAATAATGCAAATTAGAAACTTCTTTCTAATTTCATTCCATCTTGGCCAAGAATTCCTGGGTTGTCATTTATCGAATCACATAGACATATCTCTTCTTTTACTAGAAGCGGTAGATTCTTTGTTGATCATTTATTATCTCCATATATAACTTATTACACCTAAGCATACCCTTTGATATACCCTAAGGGTCTTAAGGGACATGTCAAAGTATAACTTATCATACACAAGATACTAAGATGATATCAAGTCTAAAGATCACGTGTACTACTATCACTACAGGAATTCTTATTGACATGCAAGTAAAACTCCATTAGGTATTCCTTAGCGAGCCACGTTCAGTGAACTTATTCTCCAATAAGCACTACAAGCTTGCTTTAGTGTCTCCACACAAATGATCATGAGATCAATCATTCTCATCCAATGAGCAAGCAACTTATGTACCAATCTATTCGGATTCACTAATCCTCTTTTTAGCAATCCAACGATTGTGAATAATTTTAGTTTTAATCTATCTAATAATTTAAATCTAATTAGCATGATCATCATCATGATTCTAAAAACATTGCTTAAAACTATTTGTTTATCACATTTAATATAACAGCTCCATGTTGATAAATTAAATGCCTTTAATTAAATAACTCTTTTATTAATAAATGAATAAGATTGTTACAAAGTATATGTTTTATCATATCATATATTATTGGATTGTGTGCATACTACTTTCAGAATGAACATAAAAGAACTTCGTCGGAGAAAGAGGTGGTTTCAATAAGGGAAATAAGATTGTAAAGGAGGTTGTGTTTTTGAAAAGTCAGATCTAGAATTGTGGTAGTTACTTTTGGGAGGAAGGATTTTTGAAATGATTGACGTTTGGTATTCACGCGACTTTCTGAATACGACGCATTAATTGAGCCAACATGATGATGAATGTGGGGTTATGTATGAAACGGAAGGGATGCCGACTTCGGGTTTCGTGTTTCTCCATTTAATATTCAATTATTGAGCTTTAAATGATGTACTCTTCCAATAAATGTCTCATTATAATAAAAGACTGGGGGCAATGTTAGCGATCAAGATCCTCTCCATTTCAATTTGAAATGGAGAGTCTCCATTTAAAGGTCTAGATTTAAAATTATTAGATCTAAGGTCTAGAAGCTGCCACCTCATTTAAAAATCACTAACTTAACTCTAACCACCTCATTTAAAAGCCACTAACCTAACTCTAGTCACTTCATTTAAAAGCCACTAACCTAACTCTAACCATTAATTTAATATAACACTAATATATTATTATTATTATTATTATTATTATTATTATTATTATTATTATTATTATTATTATTATGAGCACTTTGTTATGTCCCTCATTGGTTTTTTTTAATAATAATAATTATTATTTTGTATTCTGTTTTTTTCTTCTTCTTCTTTTGGTGCGAAAGTTATATATACCTATTTTGTCTAAATATTTACTGAGTGGAGCTTTGTGATTAGCACTTTATCATGTTAAGGTTATGAATAGAGCTGACAAAAAATAAGTTTGGGTTGATTTTGGGTTACATAAAATAGGTTTGGGTTGGTTTTGGAATCAAAACCAAATTATCTATATTTAATATGGGTTATGTGGTTTGGATTTAAATGGTTATGGGTCGAATCCAGATCGACTTATTTTTCAAATTATAGTTTCACTAAAATCTTAATTTCTATTATACTAAAAGAGTCTTATTTTAATTTTTTAGACCCAAGTTTTAAACTAAAAATTTTAATTGATGTGACTATTTTAAGTATTAAAAACATTAATTTTGTGATTAATCAGTCGTATAAAGCAGTCGCTAATCATATGGGGATTTCAGCGACCGCATGCGGTCGCTGATTGCAGTCGCTGACACGTGGCACACGTCAGCCTGTGGCCCTGAACCATGCTGACTCATTTTAGCGACCGAAAGGACAATAACGGTCGCTAATTTCGGTTGCAGATAATACGGTCGCTAATAGTGGTCGCTGATGTGCATTCTAGCGACCAGATTTTATGCGACGCATATCAGCGACCGCAAACGGTCGCAGATGGTTATCTGCGGCCGCATGCGGTCGCTGATATGCGGTCGCAGATAGGCTTTTTTCTTGTAGTGATTATAGACACTTTCAAAAAAAAATTACATTAATAATTATTATGTTAATTAAAATTAATAAAATTATTAAGAATTTTATTACAATAATTAGTAAATATTATTTTTTTTGGAGTGTATATATAATCAGTAAATATTTTTTTTTTTAGGGTGGGGGTAGGTGGGGCGGGGGACGTGGGAGTGTATACATAATTAATAAATAATATTTTTTTGGGGGTGGGGGAGAGGGGTGGGGGCGGTGGCATAATCAATAAATATTATTATTTTTTTGGGGGGTGAGGTGGGAGTATATATATAATCAATAAATATTATTTTTTGGGTTGGGTTGGGGTGGGGTGGGGTGGGGTGGGGGGCGGGGGGCTGGTGGGGTTTAAATTCAAAAATTGGGAATCAAAGAAAAGCAAGGGGGTTGTGAGTGGTAATCCTTCGCTTATAAGTGTTTGAAATGACTGACTGCCTTAAGTTCAATGCATTAATGACTGTTAACAGTAAAAAAAAAACCACATTCTCTGTAAAACTAAAACATATATACTAAAGTTTTCACTTTTTTCTGACTTCAATTTAATACTCCATAGATGTTATAATACGTACACATATGGAAGCGCAAAACTGTAGTCGTATTATTATGACAATTCTTAATCAATAAATATTATTTTTTGAAATGTAAGGGCGGCGGCGGGAGGGGGCGAGATGGTGGTGTATACATAATCAATAAATATTATTTTTTGGGGTGGGGGTGGGGGTGGGGGTGGGGGTGGGGGTGGGGGTGGGAGTGGGGAGGGCGGTGGGGTGGGGTGGGGTGGGGTGGGTGTATACATAATCAATAAAAATTAATTTTTTGGGGGGGTGAGGGGTAGGTTTAGGGGTGGGTGGGAGGTGGGGTGTAGGGTAGGGGAAATTAAATTAAATTATATAAAATAATTCATGGAGAGAAGGAGGAAAAAAATTTAATTATATAATATAAATTATATAATTTAAATGAGTTATTTTAATTAATTAAGGAAAGATATATTAATTATTTAAATTAGTAGTTCATTACACTAAAAGTGTTAACTCTATTATGGATTAATTCCATAATTAGTAAAATGGTTTTTATACATAATTACAAGTGTATAAATTATAAAAGTATGTAATATGTATATAATGTAATATGTATAATGTATGTGTTATATAAGAGTGTAGTGTAATAATGCATACATGTTGATATATTAGCTCTTCAAAGTGTAAAAAATTAGGAACAATTACATATTCTAGTATATTTTTAGAAATAATTACAACAACAGTACATAAATAAAATAATTACAAAAGTAATATATTTTTTTATATTTATTTACAAAATTAATACATTTGGATATCCTTTAATTGTGGCTCACGATTCTCTCCCTTATCTATTCCCGTTAATTATTATTTTCTTATTCAAACACATTCAAACACAGCAGTCCCATTTTTGATCTCTGTTCCTGTTTCTATCTCTTTTTTCTTCATCCTCTTTTTTCCTACTATAAACCAAAGTGGCGGCAGTTTGCTCGGCAGAGGCCGCAGTGGACGGCAGAAGCGGGAGAGAAACGCCGACGAAGGTAGTTTACTGTGTTGTAGATCACCACGAGGGCATCGTTCAAGAAGTCCTAGGAGGAGATTTTAATGTTGTAATGCTTTTTGCAAGGGTTTGTAGGTTTCCATTTTGGGAAACAAGATTAAAATCTAATGACTTGGGTTGATGATTGCCATATATGGTGTCTAGGTAAACTGTTTGGAGCATTCCGTCTTTCTACTTCCTGTTCATTTTGCAACTAGCGAGGGTTTTACGTTTAAATTATGTAACATGTGGTGATTGTTGATTTCACTTTATAATTAGTCTTTCTTTATGCAATGATGTTAGATGACAAGCTTGCGTTGTGCGTTCTACAAATATTTCGTTTGATAGTGCAGTTGGTAGTCAAGGTAACCAAACTTTCATACCAAGGTAACCAGTTGGTAGTCAAACCTTCATACCAAAGTAACCAATTCAGGTTTATTAGATTACCTTCATAGTGCAGTTGGTAACCAAACATTCATATCAAGGTAACCAAACCTTCATACCAAGGTAACTAAACCTTCATACCAAGGTAACCAAACCTTCATACCAAGGTTACCAATCCACCTCCACACCTGCAGGTTTTTCATAGTGCAGTTGGTAACCAAACCTTCATACCAAGGTAACCAAACCGTCATACCAAGGTAACCAATCCACCTCCACACATTCAGTTTTTTCATAGTGCAGTTGGTAACCAAACCTTCATACCAAGGTAACCAATCCACCTCCATATCTGCAGTTTTTTCATAGTGCAGTTGGTAGCCAAACATTCATAACAAGGTAACCAATTCAGTGTTATTAGGTTACCAATTTATGTTGAATGTGATGCAGTTGGTAGCCAAACCTTCATACCAAGGTAACCAATTAAGTTTTATTAGGTTACCAATTTATTTTGAATGTGATGCAGTTGGTAGCCAAACCTTCATGCAGTTGGTTGCCAAACTTTCAGACCTAGGTAACCAATTTATACTGCAGGTGTGGAGGTAGATTGGTTACCTTGGTATAAAGGTTTGGTTACCTAGGTACGAAGATTTGGTTATCAACATTACATTACACATCACTCTCTTATCTCTCTCTTTCCTAATACAGTGTTCTTATTTTCATTTGGACATGAAATTGGACTTGGAATTTTTCGGACATGAAGAAATTATGAAAAATCAAATATCCACCTCCTTTCTCCATCCCATCGACCATTTTGTAGTCGACTCTCGCTGTCTCACCGGTGAAGGGGGAGGAGGGATTGATTAATATCAGCATCTGAATTATGAATCTATTCTATTCTGTTTGTAGCAAACTTAAGATTCGTGACAAATATTCGCAGCGGTTGAGGAGGAAGATGACGTTGCCAAACTTTCAGACCAAGGTAACCAATTCAGTTCTATTAAGTTACCAATTTAGTTTGAATGTGATGCAGTTGGTAGCCAACCCTTCATACAAAAGTAATCATTTTAGTTTTTGTGGGTAACCAAATAGTCATAAAAAAAATTCAGAACAGTAACAGTTACATCTATTTATTTTCAAATTTTTTGTAGGGCAAATCTTCTTCTTCTCGTTGGCGTTTTGGACAACGAAGATTCGCGGCGGAGTAGCGGAGGAAAGGGCTACTGTGAGGGAGATGAATATTTGAATTTGAATTATTTATTTAAATTTGAATATTTGAATTTGTTTTTGTTGTTAGATCCCAAATATTTGAATTTGAATTATTAATTATGACATGTATTTCTCCTTGATTTTAGGTTTCCTTATTAATGTGAATTGCGTTATTTTTGTAATTATTTTGTGGATGCACTGTTATTGTAATTACTTTTTAATTGTTGTATATTAGTGTAAAGGACCAAAAAAATTATTATAGACTAATATGGGTCAAAACTAGTTAAACTAGATCCAACCCATATTTGTAATAATAATATGGGTTCCAAAACCAAACCAATCCATCATTTAAAAACTAGTTAACCAACCCAATAGATCCAAATGATTTTGGTTAACTATATAGTTTTCAACTTAAATTGTCAGGTCTAGTTATGAAGGACAACAAAAGAAAGATGAATAATATGTCAATTTTTTCTTATCATGTATTATATTATTTTACGATTGTACATACATATATTAGAAAGGGTGAATGATGCTAAAAATCAATAAACTTTAATTTCTTAATATAAATTCTAAAAATTAACAATAAGTAAATAGAAAAGAGTTGAGTTATATATTATTAAAATTTTATGTCGAATTAATCGTATATCAAATACATTGCAAAAAAAAATATTCAACATATATATATATATATATATATATATATATATATCATTTTTTTGGGAGTAATTAAGCAAATTAGGCTCAAATTAAAATAAGGAAAGGAATGTGTTGGATTGAAAGTCCAAATAATATAAGGAAAGGTTAAATATAGAATTATGTGGGAGTAAAGTATTTTATTTATAGTTGGATTGAGCATTTGAGCTACAGACTACAGTTTCCATAAATAAATAAATAAAAAGAGTGGTCAGTTCGCAGAGACTTAATTCCCTCCTAGTCTGTAAGAGTAGAATATTATTTGTAATATAACATTAATAAACTATTTAAAATTACTTAAAGGTAATAATTAATTTATGTACTATTCACAATTTTGAATAATCATATAATTAATGATTGACTAATCAATTCATTATATTAATAGATATTTTTGGTAACTGGAGAATATTATTTACATCATGCATAAGCATAACCTTAATTTAATTACTTTCTTTCTTTTGTTTCTAAATTTAGATTAATTATTTTATTTTATTTTTTTTATTTTTAATTACTTTCTTCGGTGCAAAAAATAATCTTCTTCACTATCTTGAACGTCATTCATTCTATGTGTGCTTCCTGAGGTATTAGCAATTCTTCATAATCATCAACTTTCACATGTTTACATTTATAATAATAATAATAATAATAATAATAATAATAATATTAGTGTTATATTAAATTAATGACTAGAGTTAGGTTAATGGCTTTTAAATGAGGTGACTATAGTTAGGTTAGTGGTTTTTAAATGATGTGACTATAGTTAGGTTAGTGAATTTTAAATGAGGTGGTTAGAGTTAAGCTAGTGACTTTTAAATGAGGTGGCAGCTTCTAAACTTTAGATCTAATAATTTTAAATCTGGACCTTTAAATGGCTTCATTTCAAATTGAAATGGAGAGGATCCTGATCCCAATATTAGGGTATAATTGTTTGGACCTAGGTGCTTCAATGGGCCTTTAAATGGCTTCATTTCAAATTGAAATGGAGAGGATCCTGATCCCAATGTTAGGGCATAATTGTTTGGGCCTAGGTGCTTCGGTGGGCCATAATTCACGTTGAGGAATCTTCCCCACATAAGAGTATGTTTTTGCAGTTGGAGGATTGTAAGAAATCTAATATTCCTACTTATATTTTGTTTCTAACTCTTAAGTAAAGAGTCAAGATAGTATTCGATTTCCTTTCTTTAAGGAGGTATAATTTTATCCCATTAAGATATCTATCCTAAGGAGGAATTCTATTTCCATACGGATACGGACATGTAGGAGGAGGTGTGATAATTATAAATACAAGACTACACCATAATTCTCAGGTATCTCATTATTTTTTCAGCACTAAAACTTAATACCTCCAATGTTAAATCTTATTCTGCATGTACTTATTCTCACACCGGAGCTATCCCGGCGGCTCAGGCCGTCAAGTTTCTCCTTGTGATCACTTCATTTCTATGCAAAATTGACGCACTATTGATGATTAAGGCGTGTGAACAAATTCTGGCATTAACACTTATGTATTCATTGGTTTATCAATTAAATATAAGGCTTGCTTTGTCTAATTGACTTGAAATTAAGTATCAATATGACTTTATTTTATTAGACAATTTGTAAATAGGAAGTAAGAACAAAATATATGCTGGTATTTTCTTGAAATGCATTTATGTATTATATGACTCAACATATAATTATTTGTTGGAAGTGTCAATAGAATAATATTCTTAAATAGCTCCCATAGTCCCATGTTATTATTTGGATAAAAAAATGCATTATCTGATTATCATTATTAAGTGCTTTTTATGTAACACAATCTTATTTGGTGCTAATTAGTAGTTGCTTGACAGCTTCTTTAGATAAATTACTTGTTGGTTGAGACTTGAGAATTGGATAGTTGGATAGTTTGTTATTTACCTACTAGTTGCTTTTATTTTACAGTGAACACTAGTACCAAAATGATTGTGCTAAAAAGAATTCCGCGTGGAAATATGGTCGTCAAGTTGATCCTACAAATAGGGATAAATTTATGGCCAATTTTTTGTTCAAAAATTACAACCGGAGGAATGTTTCGGATCAAGCAACATCTAGTACGAGGGAAAAGAAATTGAAGAAGAAGATTGAAGAATTTATGACCAACAAAAAGCAATTGAAGGAGCGAATTGATGTAATTCCACAATACAAGAATATTGGTGATGAAGAGGAAGATGATGAATTGATGATGACAATGTTGTGGGGCTTAATCCGCTCAAAAATAAGAGAGCTTTGTCGTCTCAGTCCGGATTCGCAAGTACTATTCCGAGTACTATAGGATCCTTTAAGAAGTTAAAACAACCAACACAAAAGTGTCGAATTGATTTGATGTTAACCCATGATCCAAAAATTGTTGTGCAAAATCGAAAGGCAAATAAGGATTGATGAGAATGATGCTGCAGCAAGAAAGGAGATGAGAGATAGAGCTTGTAGCGCAATAGCAAAGTGGATGTATGATGCGGGGATTGCGTTTAATGCTCTTAATTATGATAGTTTCGATGTGGCAATCGAGGCTATTGACCAATATGGTCCAGGCATGAAACCACCAAGTTATCATGAAGTGAGAGTTCCTTTACTCAAAAAAGAAATTGATAACACAAAAAAATTATGAAGGACCATGAGGATGAATGGAATGAAAATGGTTGTAATTCTATTCTGTGATGGTTGGAAAGACAAGAGAAGACTTTGATTAACTTTTTAGTAAATAGTCCTTACTAAAAATGTTGGTTGTGTATGTTCATTGAATCTGTTGATGTTTCTTCCTATTCGAAGACTGAAGAGAAGATGCATGATTAATTAATTTGTCATTGTGTGGAGAAGATTGGACCTTCTAATGTTGTCCAAGTTGTTACCGATAGTGCTTCATGTAACAAGTTAGCCAGTAAGATGTGTTATTAATGTTTAGTTAACTTTACTTCTAGATTTAGTCTATACACTTGCAATTTCTCATTCCCTTTCTATTTTTGTTCTTGAAAAGAAAGTTTTTGGAGGTAAATTATGAGCACTTGTCTTGGACATTGCGTGCAGCCCATTGTATGGACTTAATCTTGGACCAAATTTTCAGCATTCATTCGGTTAAAAGGACATTTGCAAGGGCTGTTTCTTTGAATTCTTTCATATTTACCTACCCTAGTGTTGAGAATATGTTGAGACAATTCACAAATGAAAGAGAATTGCTTAGGCCAGTAAATACTCGATTTGCCACAACTTTCATCACTTTGTCAAGGATCCACAAGCAAAAGAACAATTTGTGAAAGATGTTCACTTCAAAAAATTGTACGAGTAGCAAATGGGCAAAGGAGGCAGCGGGTAAAAGAGTAGCGGAGACTATTTTAATGCTTTCGATTTGGAATAATGTTGTCTTTTCTCTTAAGGTGGTGGGTCTTCTTGTTCGCATGCTTCGACTAGTTGATGGTGAAAAGAAGCCTGCAACCGTGTATATATATATATATAAATATATATATATATGGGGCTGCATCCACAGCAACCGGTTGCTGAAGCAACCACTTTATGCCAGCCGCTACTCCTTGTAGCGGCTTCTCCTCCAATTTCTCCCAAACCCAACCGCTACTCCTTGTAGCGGCTTGTCCAAACATTTTGTCCCAATTTTAATGTCACTTTTATTATATTAAACTTATAATAAATTATATTATTATAATAATAATATTAATTATTTGATTTATTAAATATAATAATAGAAATTATAATAATATTAATATAATTAATTGTTAGATTTAATAAGTATGATAATATTAATAATAACTAATAATAATATTAATTCTATAATAATAATAATTATTATTATTATTTGATTTAATAAATAAAATTATAAATAATATTAATTAAATTTAATGTAATAATAATAATAGATTGTTATTCTTTTTATTATTACTATTATTATTATTATAATTACTATTATTATTATTATTAATACTATTTTTTAATCCGCAACCGCTACACATAGTAATAATAATAATAATTTAACTATTATAATAATAATAATAATAATAATATAATATTACTATTATTTTTTGAGGTGAGGGTGGGGTGGAGTGGGGTGAGGGGAGGAGTGGGAGGTGGGGCGGGGGGGAGAGGGGCGGGGAGGTGAGGGTGTATACATAATTAATAAATATTATTTTTTTGGGTGGGGGTGGGGGTGGGGGGGTGGGGGGGTTGGGGGGGGGGGGGTGGGGCATTGAAATCCCCTAGTGCAAAGCTTGATGGCAGTTTCTCTTTCTAAACTAGCTCCCGCTCTAGTTTCGCCTGCTTCTACTTATGGCGTGGGGGCGTGAGGGGGTTGGGGGGTGGGGGTATTGAAGGAAATTAAATTAAATTATATAATATAATATAAAATAATTTATGGAGAGAAGGAGGAAATAAAATTTAATTATATAATTTAAATGAGTTATTTTAATTAATTAAGGGAAGATATATGAATTATTTAAATTAGTAGTTTGTTACACTAAAAGTGGTAACTTTATTATGGATTAATTCCATAATTAGTGAAATAATTTTTATACATAATTACAAGTGTATAAATTACAAAAGTATGTAATATGTATATAATGTAATATGTATAATGTATATGTGTTATATAAGAATGTAGTGTAATAATACATACATGTTGATGTATTAACTCTTCAAAGTGTAAAAAATTATTATAAACAAATATGGGTCAAAAGTAGTTAAAATAGATCCAACCCATATTTGTAATAATAATATGGGTTCAAAACCAAATCAACCCAACACTTAAAAATTAATTAACCAACCCAATAAATTCAAATGATTTTGGTTAATTATATAATTTTCAACTTAAATTGCCAAGTCTAATTACCACTATGCTACGGGTTGATTTTGTGCTTCTTGAACTTGTAGTTGAATAGGATTTTGGGCTTTTGAATAATTAGTTGATATATATTTGTACGTATGTATGTGTGTATATATATATATTTACATTTTTAAGCACTTCGATAAGGCGTGTGCCTTGCCTCGTGCTCAGGTCCAGCATAGACCTTTGCGCCTCGGTGCGCCTCTTGCATTAAATAACTATGGTCGCTGCTAAGTTGTTTTAAGTTCTTCTTCGAATAACTTAGCAATAGTAAGAATTTCTTAGAATCGTAGAGTGAAGCACTTGGAGTTTCATCACTTTGACAAGTTGATCGATTGTTAGCATCAATGTTTGAGGCAACAATCCTTATATAGAATCTCATTGGATTATGTCCTTTGGATTGTTTCCGTTGCTCCATTTTGTGTGGGACACTTGTCTGAAATTCAGAGTGTGTGCACACTTAGAAGGGGGAAATTGAATAGGTGTATCTAACTAAACTAATTAACAATGACGCTTTTAAAATTTTTTACTAAATAAACGGCAAAACTATGCTTTTGGTCATCGAAGTTGGCACGTATTACTGAATACTTGATTGAACTTTTAATTTATCAAATTAACTCACTGAACTAATTATTATTTTCAAATTGGGTTATTCCGTTAAAAAAAGTTGACAGACGTTAATTTTTTATCTACGTGGCGCTGACGTGGACGTAAAAAAAAGAAAAAAAGAAAAGAAAATGACATGGAAAATAAAAGACAGCATAAAAAATAAAAAATATTGCTTATGTGGCAAATAAAAACTTGAAAATAAAAATATCTTTTTGCAAAATAGATCTAACCATCTTCTTTATTTGATTCATTTTATTCTTCATCAAAACAGATCTAACCAAAATAGATGAACATACAACCCAGATCTAAATACACAAAATCAAAGTCAAAATTTTTATCTTCCCCAAATCTTCCCTTTTATCAAAATTCTTTATCTTCCCCAAATTTTCATCAAATCTCAACAAATCTACATACATCTTTCCACACCATTTTTTCGTCTATATCATCACTTTCCTCCCCACCCTCCACGACGTACGGACCTTCTCTCTCTCCCGCAAATGGCAAAACCTCTGGACCTCCTTACCGTCTCTCAACTTCGATTTCCTTCTCTTCCCTGCCTCCGATCACCCCCTCCTCCACGCGCCGCCGCTGCGCTAATTTCGTCGACCTAACCCTAATCCTCCGCCCTCACACCCCTCTCGCCGATCTCTTCGAGATCATCGGCTCCGGTGACCGCCTCTCCTCTGCTCTGTTTGTTGTTTGTTGATAATGAAGAAGGGGGTTTGTATTTTCTTCTTCACAGCCCCACCACCACTTATCTCACCTCCACCACCAATTTGATGGCCGATCTTACAGCAGGCAGAGCCGACAATTATACATGACACCTATGGCCACCACCCTCCGCCGCATCCACATCCTTCCACCCTCCGCCGCATCCACATTCTTCAAATTTGTCAAAACAGATGAAACCCAACAAAATTCAAAAAGCATACAACCCAGATCTAAATACACAAAACCTTTAAAGTCCGACCGAAAACATGATGAACATACAACCCAGATCTAAATACACAAAACAGATCTTAAAAATTAATACTAACAGACAAAACTCATATCTGAATTCTGAGCATGAACGAAAAAAACAACAAGAATACCCATCTTTCTTTCCACCGAAGAGGATGGAATGTGAACTGTATAAGCTATAAAGTCATCTACACTGTCTTCAAATACGAAATGAAACCTTCTGCCATCTGAAGATTGGCGGTTGCCGCCGCTTAAAATCTCCGTCCTGAATCAGTTTTTGTGAATAAAGGTACTGGATGTGTTCAAGACTTTTCAAAGGTTCTGTCATAGAGACAACAACTTTAAGTTCCTGTTCTGCCATATATTGATGAAAATCCACAACTTTATTTTGGAGTCGAACCCATGAGATTGACTGAATTCTCTAATACCCAGTGGAGAATTTGATAAAAGGGAAGATTTGGGGAAGATGAAGATTTTGATAAAAAGGAAGATTTGGGGAAGATGAACATTTTAATTTTGATTTTAATGTTTAGTTATTTTGATTTTGATTTTTCACCAAATCAAGCATCGGATGTATGTGATGGTTTTCGATTTTTTTGTTTTTTTTACTTGCCATGTGTGGAAAAAAATATTATTTTTATTTGTTTGTTTAATTATTAATGTTGTCTTTTTTTTAAGGAAAATATGTTTGGTTTTTTAATGGATTAAGATTTGATTTATCTTGATAAATAAATTTGATTTAATGAATGAAAAAATATTTTATTTTTATTAGTTTTTGTTTTGTTTTATTATGTTTTAGTCATTTTTAAAATTTTAAAATGTTAAAAATGAGTCAAAAAATAAATTTTTTTATGCTGTCTGCCATGTCATTTTCTTTCCTTTTTTTCTTTTTTTTTTACGTTCACGTAAGCGCCATGTAGATAAAAAATTAACGTCTGTCAACTTTTTTTAACGGAATTACCCAATTTGAAAATAATAATTAGTTCGGTGAGTTAATTTGATAAATTAAAAGTTCAATCAGGTATTCAGTAATGCGTGCCAACTTCGGTGATCAAAAGCATAGTTTTGCCCTAAATAAACTATCCAGACAAGTTAAAGCCTATCTGCTTAAGGTATATATAAAGCTCGTTACGTAGAGAAACTATACAAAAGTAAAATATGTCTGCTTAAGTGTATATATTAAACTGATATGCAAAACCTTCTTTGTATTATTTAGACAAGTTAGAACTTTTTTACTTTGGTATTTATTCGATCATGTTATGAAGATACTTAGATTTTAACGATACGAGTATGAAATGTGTTTAAGTGCATAATTTAAGTATTGTAAACAAGATAAACAGTAAACCACAACACCAAAATTTTTACATGATTTGTCCATTAGCCTCTAATATAATGACCTAATACACGTCCAATATCAACTAGTATTGGAGACTCTTTTATTAAAATAATATTCAATCAATTACAAAATCAACTCCATGTACAAACAACTCTGACTATGTTGTACATTATTGTCCCACCTCTTGCACCACTACAACCGCTTGCACCACTACAACCTTTAGAGCTTGTTTTGTACAAGCGTATCCACCACTAGATCAAACACAAACCACACTTGGTTTGTATACGAGTTTTAATCAAGAACAAATATGATTATAATATCTACGAATTTTCATCAACACGAAATTAATAACAAAACAAAATCAGAATGCTGAAAGCTTTCCTTTTAATGCACTATTTACTTTTTCAATTCGTTGGCTTGAAACTTATGCGGAGAAGAATATATATAGAGAAGAAAGCAAAGAAAATAAAAGGTCAATTGCACAATTTCAGCAATTCCAATAAAATCAAATTGTAGGAAAGGATTTTGAATTTGAAAACTAAACAGCTTGAATTAAGGCAGATTGACTCACAGGATAATATCTCACCAAAATCAGCAGCTTAAAATAAAGAATTAAGATTCCAGCAAAATCAACGATTTGAATAAAGGGAATCAACAACTAGATCAAAGAGATAAGATCTTTTGATATTGAAATACCTTTGGAAAAACATGGTTGATTAATATCTCAATTGATTTGGTTTCCAAAAATAGCTTCTTTAAAGGATTTGAATTTTAAGCACATGAAATCTTCTTTTATAAACTTATTTCCACCATAATAAATTTTTCTTGAAATTAATAACTAAAGGAATAAATTCTTATATTGATTTCCTATGTGAAATCCTAGAGACGTATCCAAGTGGCGGTCTAAAAAACTATTCTTCACATTGGATCACTTGAGATCTTGATATATGCATAATCAGTCCATAACATGAAAATCACAAAACATCTCCATACAAAATATATGTTGACATCATTAAAATAAAACTCATAAACAAACATCCTCCCCCCCTTTTTGATGATGACAATATGTTACTCCCCCTAAATATATGTTCCCCATAAGATTATGCATATTAAGGAGCAAAAAGTAGAATGATCATAAAAAATTGTCAACATAGCCAGTAGAATACTCATCATGAATATAACATCAAAAACAAAGTATCAGAATCAATATAGTACCAAAAAGTATTAACAACTTAATAAATTATCAAGGTACCACAAAAGATAATCAGATTATCACAAAATTTAGTTCAAAAAGTAAACCACCACCAAATTCAAATATTCCAATAATCTCCCCCCTTGTCATTATCAAAAAGACTAAACCTTCATTCACTGTCAGTCTCAAAGCTAATCTCATCCATCTTTGTTTCCATGGAATAGTAATTTGTTGAGCAGTTTGTTGAGCGACAATGCCATTTATCCTCTCTGAAACAGAGTTGATTTTTGCAGAAATTGCATCAACTTTCTCAAACAAATTTTCAACCTTAGTCATCATTTATTGCATTAGAGAAAATAGTTCAAAATTTGAAGGAGTAGAGGGAGTAATAGATGATGAAGGAGCACAACCCAAGGTATTGGATGGAGGTGGAAATGGAAGACCATGAAATGGGTTATCCATTGAATCTGTATGAGCCTGAACACCCCAAAACAGATTCTTTTCATCAGATACTACAAGACAAGAATTTTGAAACATTGTGTTGTCAATTTTATCATTCAGTAGAAAAACTTCCTCCTGATAAAAGGAAATGTGAAAATGCTAAAAAATAGTAGTTATAAAACCACCATAAGGAAAACACTTGGTTTTATTTTTTAAGCAACTTTCAATGTGTTTTATCATCAGTAAAGCAAAGTTAAATTTATTTCCTTACAAAATCAACGTGGAGAGGACCAAATCTTGGCAGGTCATATCAGAACGACCACCAATTCTACGAATCAAGTTTGACCGGATAATTTTATGAAATGGTGCTCTTAAGACGGTTGTTTCAATAACTTTTGGTAAGAAAACGAGTTCAGTTGTGTCATATGTCTTTGACGATTCTTAGTTGTTCAAGAACAGTCAGATTGCCAAGCTCAAGAGGACCTTTGAGGTGCTGTTTGTTTACATCTGATTGTCTCTTAATGGACTGCCTCTTATTCGTTAAGAGGCATGATGCTGTTTGTTTGTTTTTTTGTTACCTCTGAATGCCTCTTAATTGGTAAGACAGAAAATGAAATCTTAATAATTAAGAGGT
The DNA here is from genome assembly GCA_020205555.1 of Panax stipuleanatus. NCBI lineage: Eukaryota > Viridiplantae > Streptophyta > Magnoliopsida > Apiales > Araliaceae > Panax > Panax stipuleanatus. The sequence continues at coordinate 31,429,111 of CM035122.1, read as the reverse complement.
GCCTCTTAATGAAATTTTTTTAATATTTTTTTTATATAAATATATTCAACAATATTATTCACTCATTTTTATTAAATTGAATATTTAAAATTATTAAATAAAATTTTATCCTTTAAAATGGTAAAATAGTGTCATTAGGAGACAACTTCCTTTTTAGTTATCAAACAGTTTTTTAGATTCAGACCTCATAACCATTCAGATGATCTAATTTATTAAGACATCATAATCATTCAGATCTTAATTCCCAAGTTTATCAAACACAACCTGAGGGTGAATGGACAAATACCAGAATAAGGGATGTTAAATAGAGTTCCAAGCAAATTTGCATCCACGTAAATTACTATATTTTGAGTCATGGTTTCTATTGTATCAGATTTTATTGTCATATTACCATAAAATTGTTTAATAAAAACAAGATAAACACGAGGATTTGGAGTTAACATCTTACCTAAACCAACAACTTCAAACCACACTTTTGAAACAATAATGTATCAACAAGTTTTTCATAGACTTTCTGTTTAGTGACCATGGATGATTGAAAAGGACGAGTATATTTAGACGATCGGAAAGTCAAGGGAGTAGTCGATACCTTAGGAGCAGAAGGTGGACATGAAGGAGGTGGTTCATGATGTGTTGGATCGGGGATGACTATAATCTCTACTGATTTCTTCTTCGATCAAGAGGAATCACCCTTTCTCTTCATAGACTTCTTCGATGAAACCACCAAATCAGCTGATGCTCATTTAAGAAGACGATTATTCCGTCGAGCTTCCCGTAATGTAACTTCAGTGGCCATGCTTTCATCCCCCAGTTGATTTTCTACCAATGGAAACCATATGTCCTCCTCGAGTGGATGAGCCTGAGAAAACCCTAAGTTTTACACGGGAGAAAGAGCAAGGAGAGAACGAGATGGAGAATGAGGGAAATAGAGAAAAGATAGGACACGATAATATAATAGAGAGAGAAAGAAATAGAAGCCCTTTGGACTTCTGATTCCCGTTAAAAATATTTTAGTAAGATTCCAAAATTACCCATTCTTACCATATCAATGATTTGTTAAATTAGGAAGCAATAATATATACCGAGAGCACAAAATATCGTGCTTAATAAAATCAATATGCAAACATATAAATGTTATGCACAGATAGACATGCATGTTAGGAATCTAATACTACCTCCATCTCATAATAAGTATTTTTTTAGGCTTAATATTTTTTTTTCAAAATAAATGATGTGTTAGAATTTCAATACAATTTTTATAATATTTTTTCATATGTGCCCTTATGCAACCAATGATATTTATTGCATATTTATTGAGAAGTTGAAAGATTGAAGAAAGAGAAAGAGAGACCAAAAGGCAATAAAAAGTCTCAAACAAAACAAAAAAAGTATATTAAGGGTATTTTTGCCATTTTAGCTTGTGTATTGATTTGTATGATTTAAGCTAAAAAACACTTATTATGGGACGGAGATAGTAATAGATTATTAGATTGATTAAGTAAGGGGGTTTGATTAGAACCCTTATTAGATTCCAAATGTATATGATTTAATAATGAAGTATGTATATGATTTAATGATGAAACTTATAAAGTATATTTGTATGAATAATTTTTGTGCAGTCCTTAACTGAGATATCTATGTACACGGACTTAAAATAGTTGATCCTTATCTTGTATACACGTGTAATAGATAGAATCATTTTAAAAGGATGTTCTGCATGATAACAACATCATCAGCAGAGAAATCTACATGTGCTTAAAGTGAAACTTGATTAATGTAAATTTGTACAAGTAAGTTTTGTAAATTCCTTTAAAAAGAATTGATGTACAAGGACTTAGATTAGAAACATCAAATAATGTTAGGTTGATCTTGTGACAACCCGAGAATTTATAAGATTTTAAATAATTAAATAAAGGTTAAATAATAAGACCTAGACTGAAAATAGAGAATGAATTTAAAATTTTTGTGAAGGACTTATATGATTTTGTGTATTATTTATATATTTATTTAACATATAAAGAGAATTAAGAATAAATTCTTGTAACCTAATATATATATTAGGTATGATAATTAAATAACTTAAGGTTATAATAAGTAAGGATGTTAGTATTTAAATTTTTTACTAACGCTAAGAGATTAAGTTTATTATCTCAATATATTAATTTTATTAAAGCAAGTCTAATTGGGTTAAGTGATTATATGAGTAAGAATTTGATTTACAATTTAGTGTAATAGAAACCCTAATTAAATGATTAGGGTAGGACCGAATTAAAAATTAGTGGACTATGTTAATTTACATAGCCCAACTATTTTATTAGCAAGCCCAAAAGAATTAATTTGGAGCCCAAGACTTTAGCTCAATTATAAGGGACATTATTTGGACATTTGATTAGCTAAATAAAGCATGAAAGAATTAAACCAAATAAAAAAGAGAGGCCCATAATTTCGGCCCACAATGAAGGAGAAAAGAGAGATGCATGTATGTAATAATTATACTTACTAACTCCTACCTAATCCAAGCAATGTGTCACCTTAAGATCAGTCCACCTATTTTAGCCACTCTTGCAAGCAAACTCAAGCTTACAAGCAACAACTTAATGATGGAGGAAGAGAGAGAAGTGGAAAGATAATATAGATATACCAATGATATATCTATACACGTTTTCAATCATCTAAACTCTCCCTCTCTCTTAAAAATTATTTTTTTACTTACTAAAGGAAAAAGGAAATAAGAAGCAATATTCTCTCACCTTTCTCTTCCTCCAACCCGCCACTTAGAGAAAGAAAAGAGAGAGAGATCAGCCATGTATTAGGCAAAGAGAGAGAAGGAGGTAGCCATGGAAGGAGAAAAATTTGCACACAAAAGGTATAAAACATCTTAAACTAATTTATTTCTAATTTAATTTGTTTTGATGGGATGTAGATCCTAGGTTTCAAAACCTTAGATCTACATGATTTAGAGTATGTGGTGTTTAGATCTAACTATTTGGTGTATCAAAAGTTAGATCTAAATCAAGAAATAGGAAATAAGTTTTTCAAAGTAAGAAAACCTAATTTTTTAGCTTTATTTGTGTTTAATCTTATGATTTGTGATTTTTGGTGAATTAGATCATGGATCATGATAGATCCATGAGTATAAGAAGTATTAGTATGTGTTATGATGGTTTATGATGGTTTATGATGTTTGATGTTTGGCTAATCAAGAGATCTAGGAAGATTTCTTAGAAAACACAAAAATTGAAAAATCAGATTTTGAGAAAACGTAACATGAAATTCAAACGACCATATCTCCTAGTGTATTTTGAATTTTTGAGTGTGGTTAATTTTTGGAGTTAGATCTAGAAATCTTCTAACTTTTTCAAGTGGAATCACTGAAAAAGGAGTTATAAATTTTCGTGTGGACTGAAATTAGCAAAGGACGTAAAATCTGAAAATGACAAAATGCAATCTGTCCAGAAATTTCAAGGACTGTTTCAACCACTTAATTTGTGTAATAAATTTCAATCTTTTGGGACATTAAAATATATGTTATAAAGTAGCTTGTGTCCAAAAATGAGCTCATTCCGATTTAAATTGAGCAAGTTATAACTATTTTAATATTTGTATTTTTTCGACGAAAATCGCTATAACCGGAGTTGTATAACTCTGATGGCCACGAAATTTAAACTGGAGGCTCACGATAACATGTGTAAGATCCCGCCAAAAATTGAGATTTTTTGAGTTAAGCGTGAGGTAGCAAATTTCTTAAGGAATTAACTAGAAATTGATTTTTGAAAAATACTAAAGAAAATTGAAAAATTAATTTTGTGTATGGAATACATGTATTTATGTGTGGACAAAAGATAAAAAAATAATTATGTTAAAAAAAGAGAATCCAGGTTGCTGGATTGGAATCCAGTTTGCTGGATTGCAATTTGGTTTGCTGGATTGGCCACCAAGATGTTGGGTTGGTATGTTTGGATAATCCAGGATGCTGGATTGATCTATTTGGATAATCTAGGTTGTTGGATTAAAGGATTGATGAATCCAGGCTTGCTGGATTTGAGGTTAGTTGAATCCAGGTTTGCTGGATTGGATGTTAGTTGAATCCAGGCTTGCTGGATTGGAGGTCAGTTGTATGCAGTCTGCTGGATTGGGAATTAGTTACTAAATTTGAAATTCAATCTGAATCTAGGTTGCTGGATTATGTATTCGACTTACTAAATTATAAAGGACTTATAAAATGAAAGACTAAGTGTTAATTCACAAGTTATATGATACAGTAGTGTGAAGTCTAAGGTAGTATAGTCGTACCCTTTAATGGTTGATGTATAGTAGCTGGGCTAAACGACTCCTTCATATGGGGAAGGGATCTACGAATTAGTAACCGATCTAACTCACTGTGAAAATAGTGTAGACTAGACGGAAACTAATTTGTTAGTTGTTTGTGGGAAACCACTCAGTATACTATATTGAATATTATTAAAGACTCGATGTGTGCTAGGTTTAGACTTGAGTATATGTATAGTGTTAAGGTTATCTAATATTTGACTATGTGTTTAAATGTTAGATAGTTTACTTATAAAGTATGTTATGCTAATTAAAAGATATATCTTATAACTGATAGGTCTTTTCAATAAAACGATTAAATTAAATTGCGTAGCAGTAGTTAACGAATCAGGCAAGTTTTCTTTAACTCAAACTTGAGTTATATTTTCAAAGCATGTTCGTGAATAATTATTATTGATTATTCACATCTACACTGATTATTGATTCGTACCTTGTGCATGTTGTATATGTTCATCAGGTATGAAAGGTTGATCACCTTCATTACCATTTGGTCTAGTTAAATTTGTTCATGTTTATTGTTGATCATTCATCATTATTGATTATGTCATTCAGTTTTGAAATTGATTCATATTCTTTCACAATCACTATATTGTTGAAAGTTTGTCAGCTTATTATTCTTTTCAATCATGATATATCTTCATTTGAACTTAAACTTGCTAGGCAAACTTGCTGCTCACCCTTGCTATATCATGATAAATATTTCAGATTAAAGACGAAACTTCGGACACAGTTAAAGGCAAAGACAAGTTCCAGGATGGAATTATTATACGGTTAAAATGGTAATAGTAGTGAATACAAATGATATTGTATGTCGTGTAGGATATGGAATGCAGGTATTAAGTTAAGGTTACAGACCTTGGGAATTATGTTGTAAAAGTTATTGTATAAACAATTTATGTTTATATCTTCCGCAATAATTATAGAAATGATGTATCGTAACGTACCAGGTTCGAGGTTCTGGGGACCCGAATTTGGGGGCGTCACAGATATTATAAAAATTGATATGATGTATAGATGATAAGAATTTATGATCGTAAAGTTACTTTGTCAGCCCACAACATGAAGATACTACGTAGAGTCAACATTGTTGGTGCAACATCATAAGATCGTAGAGATCACTCCATCTCTTAGAATGAGAATCAGCTTGTGAAGTGAACAAATGATCTCAAAGTTGCAAGGCTATCACGGAGTTACAGAAGGATTTGAAGAAGCTGTTGAACATCATCTAGCAAAGTCGATCAACTCTCTAAGTGATCAATGGACCATAAAGTAAAGACTGCTCAGTAAAGGATGATTGTAGAATACTCCAAGCAGACACTAAATAGAAGCACTATAGTAAGATAACTCTAAGATCATTCAGTGAAATCGAGATAGTAAAGTCAGCCTCAAAATGGTAAAGCAGAAGGTGAGGTGCTGACTACACAAAGTAGAGGAGATCACCAAGCTTAGTCTGTGCCATCACTACTAGAAATTTAACCTATAGCGACGGTCGGCACGGAACCGTCGCTATAGGGTATCTATAGCGGAGGTCATGGGTTGACCGTCGGTATAGGGTGAAAACACAGCTCTATTGCAAGGGTCGCCGCTTGACCCACGCTATAGATATAAAAAAAGCCCTATACCGAGGCCTTTTATTTGGCCGTAGCTAATGGGAATTTCGCTCTTAAGCGAATTTAATCCCTATATTATTTTTAGGCTCCAAAGCTAAAGCTATCAGTATACTAATTTTTCCCCCAAAAAGTCGATCCCTCTCAACTCCCCTAAATCTCTTATAGCCAGCCCTAAATCTCTCATACCCAACCATAAATCTCATAAGACGAAATCATCTTACCCAACCCCTAAATAGCCAACAACGATCCAAAGCACAGAGAAGAGGAAGAAACCGTAGCCGACAAAGATGAATAAACTGGAGCGTAAGTCGCTCCGATTGTAAGGCCAGAAGTAGCCGCCGTCACTACCGGTGAAGAAGATGAAGACAATCCTCGATCTACACTTTCTCTCAACCTTATTATTTGCTAATCGATCTGTTAGAGCAAAATTTAGGGTTTTCTTTTTTAATTGTTTTTGAATTTTTGTGCAGTAAATCAAAGCTTTATAGATTTGATAAAGATGGAAATCGGCCGAATGAACGATTTAGCATATTTATATATTACGATATCTGTCTTTTGGTCTGACCAGAATTGTTCCTAATTGCAGCCTGTTCATAAATGGATGGTCGGTCATATATTTCCCATGCTTAAGAAATGGTATTTCTAAGGTAATTGACCTTCCCTTTTAGATTTCAAGCAGGGTTTACTGGAATTTCCTCTTCTTTCTTTGTTAGTAGCTTGGTTTTGTTCCCCGTTTGGGGTTTATGAAATTGTGTTCATCCGTTGTTACCTGCTGATACAGGGAGTTGCTGTTGTAATTGCCTTCCTCATATCTGCCATATTTCATGAGGTATAGTCCAATCTTTCAATCTCTTTTATGTGTAGTAAAAGCGGTATGATATTGTCATAGAGCAATTCTTAAAGCCAAAGAACATGCTACACTTTGGAGTTGTATTGTGTTGCTCTATCACTGAAAAATCTGCTCTATATGATATCCGATACTAAAAGACATATGAATACATTTGTTGATATTCTGCAGCTATGCATTGCTGTTCCTTGCCACATATTCAAGTTTTGGGCTTTTATAGGAATCATGTTTCAGGTACTATTCTCCAACACTAGAACATGTTAATCTGAATATTACTCATGAGAATGAGTAATCCATATGTGAGGTGTAGCATATGTTTCCGGTAAATGTTACTCTTTCAATTTGTGGTTTCCTGCGTTTTGCTTCACCAGGAAGGACATAAATCTCGTCTGTAGTTCATACAGGGTTTGGTAGTAGTTAGTAAAATTGATATGCATCGTATATTTGATCCAAATTAGTTCTCTATTCAAATGTAATAGAACCTGTAAAGCATTTAGTTTTTGTAATTTAATTATAATTATCTAGCACTCAGTATTCCAACTGCAAAGAATTTCAGTATTTAACAGAAAAGTAGGATATATATGCTACTCATAAGATATGTTATCATACATCCTTCTAATGATACTTCAAGTGGAGTGGAGTATTCATTCGATTAAAGTTTAAACATTCCAAAACTCAATTGATCTTTCATTTTCTAGTGTCCCCATTTCAAGTACTATAGTTCTTGGATTACAAAAATGTTGTATCATATCCCAATTTTCTTGATCTCGTCTAGGTGAGTGCCCCAAAGATTTTTTTATTAAAACTATGACTCGCAAAAAGAAGCTCCAGACAAGTCTGATAGTGTACACTTTTTGTAAAAGTGGCTTTGCTTTCCTAGCTTATGGATGTTATATGCATATAGAGTTTCATTACAGGAATGATGTTGAAGGGAAAGAAATTCCTTCCTTGCATATTTATGGGAAGTTGGACATTTTGTGAAGATTTTCTGTCTTGTTATTTATAATATTTCTTTTTATCTTTTTTGTTTTTTTGGTTTTGAGCAACATTACTTACTAGAGGTGAGGAATAAGGTGACACACCTACTATCATTTCCATGCTGGTGGGTGGTTGATTTACCATATATCTGCAATAAATATGTGCTAAAATTAACTTACCACATTACCTGGTGAAATTCTTATTTTTGATAAATTTTATATCCATGTTGTGGTCTCCAGGCCTTGTTGCAGTCAGAAAAGCAAAATTCTGAGGGTTTGGAGAGCAAATATGCTGAATCTGAATAATGCAGCGAAGAAAGGCGTAAGAAGTTAGAAGAAACAGAAAAGAAAGTTCATCAATTCCAGGAATCTATGAGAGGGTAATGTATCCATCATGAATGCTTTCCTATGACCTTCTTAATTTCTTGTTTACAAAACACATGCCATACTTAAATATTTTATTATTTTAGTATACTGTCTTCCCTATATAAATATTTGTTTCTCAGAAGTAGATTAGATAAATTGCACATACAACCGGGTACTACACTTTAAATTCCATGAAATGATACATGTGATTGTGCACTCAGCTTGGTTGGTCACCATTAGTAGTCTGAGAACAAAATTCTGAGAATGTAATGTGAGGGTAGCTAAATGACCCGAAAAAATATCAACTAACTTATTCCTCTTTTTTTTTTCTTTTTTTTTTTTTTTTTTTTCCATTTTTGCAAACTAAATTGTTGTTTACACTTATAAATTCATTAATTGAGACCATAAAATATTGAGCACAAACTGACGTTACTTGAGATAAAAAAAACAAATTATTTAGAAAAAGGTTTGGAGCTCTTCCCCTATGTGCCAAAACTCTTATGTGCCAATAAATATTTGCCGAAACCTGCACATGATAAAGGGCCACTGAATTTCCCAGGTTGAAATTAACTCTTATGTGCCAAAACCTGCACATGATAAAGGGATAGCATTTTAAATAAATTGTTGGTCAGCAAAGTGGAAAGAAAAATTGTAAGTTAGTTGGCCAAAGGTCATTTAGTTTACGAGTAACCGCACATTTGGTTTATATAGTCAGAAATTTGATATGATAAGAGCTTTTACTAAGACAAACACTGACATCAATTTATTCTGGATAACTTTCATAAATCACTTTTAGTGACACGAGACGAGATCAAAAGTACATAGAATGCAGCACACTTTTAGTTTGTTTACAGGGAATAGGGATTAAGAATCAAGAGTTGAGTGTATGGTTTGCTCTTGAAGATCTAATTTTACATAGTTAGACAGCATGTTACAATTCTTCTACAATTAAGGTTTTAGTTTCATAATAATTTTGATTTTTATGGTATTGCTGGTATATTTAATTGAATCCTTTGACCACATCTAGTATTAGATTCTATTTTCATTGTATTATAAAGTTGGTATTCTTCCATTATATTTAAGTAATGAGCTATCCAGGGAAGAACCTTTAGAAACATCTTCACAAATGAAAAATAGTCAACAGCACTTGCATTTATTGTAGTGGGTATAATATACTGAAATAACTTCTTTGCAAGCAATCATCTTTGTATATATATGTCCATAATATTATTAGACTTATCTATATGCTACTCATCATCTGTATGAATTTATGTAGGATGATTGAATCTTTTTTCTTTCAATAATATAACTGGAAATATCTTATCTTTGTATATTTGTTTGCCACCAAAAGCTTACAATATCTCCATTTCGTTCTTTATAAATTTGATGTTTTTTATATATAACAACTTACGTTATGTTTTAATGTAGCAAATTTGGGATGAGGTTGGTGGAAGTGATGAGGAACAGGACAATATGCTTCTTCAGTTAGAGTTAGAGCATAACTACTTGGATGTGTACAAGAGAAAGGTGATCTGGCAGCAAAGTTAAGGGCACACCTTCTGCAGGCATTAGCAGATTCTAGACTTGAGCTAATCAGTCTTCTATCAACACTTAGAGAGAAAACATATTTGTTCAATTGTATCATGTATAGTAATATATTTCTCTTCCTATATTGTGTTTGGATGAGATGTAAACAATAATTACTGAAAATATACGATTAGTGTGATATCTACACTTCTTTAGAGCTATTGATATATAATTTTTTTTTATGTTTTATTTGATATTGTATTATGTTTGTTCAATAAATATTTGTAGCACTATTTAATTTTTTTTTAAATCTAAAAGGGCTATAGCGAGGGTCGGCGACCGTCGCTATAGCTCCATACATATAGCGACGATCGGGACCGTCACTATTGATATGTATTGACCGTCGTTTTTGGGTTGCTTTTTAGATACGGTCCGACCGTTGGTATAGGTATGAAAGACCGTCGCTATAGGTTTTAGCGACGGCAGCAAAGGCGAGGGTCGGCGACCGTCGCTATAGCCTATAGCGACGGTCTTTTAGTCTATAGCGAGGGTCGGCGACCGTCGCTATAGGTCGATTTTCTAGTAGTGCATGGACATAAAGTGAAGATTACTCAAGAAGAAGCATATGATAAAAGAATATACTCTGATGATATCTGAGTATATATCTCACAAGAAGAGATCTCCAGAAGAAATCTAAAGGTAACAACTGCAAGGATATTCTATCTAATCATAAAACTCAAAACAGATCGCAGAGCAATCAGGACTTCGTATTGAAGCGGCCAATACTTGAGAACAAAGAAAAACAGCTCACTCAGTAGTATATTGTCGACTTAACAAAAATAGCTAGAGTAACAAGAGAATCTGCACATCAAGTTGAAGCTTCAAAATTCTAATCAGAAGATGTAGTCGCAGTACGTAGAAATGATGATACAGAACACAAGTCTATACCTTCCATCATTCTACTATCAACAGTTAAAAGAAGACAAGGACAAAAAGTTCAAAACGAACGTAAGGCTCAATCCTACGATTCTTGTAACAACAGATCGTAGAGTTTGTGTCAGGTTTGACAATGAGACTGACAAATGGAACGTTGCAAGAAGATGATCTTAAAGTATCAGAAGATGTATTCTTGGAAGAAAACAAAGGTATATCTACAGACTAGTTGGCTGAAAGAAAGCTGTTAGAAAAGCTATAAAGGATACTATATATTTGATATGACAAGTCTTAAGTCAGAAAGTACATTGACACATAGCCTTATAAAGTCAAAATCAAAGATATCAAAGTATCCAAGCATTAAATGTTCCAATGTATACTTCTCAACGGGAAGATTTAAAAAAAGTATAAAAGCCAACATTAATCAAAAGATGAAAAAGGAGAATGATGGGCACTGAATGTCAAAACAGAAAGAAGGATCATCATCAGAAATGAACATTGGGCTGAAAAAGAGAAAACGTAGAGTAAGGTCAACTCTATAAGCAGAAGAATGTTCAAAGCTGCCAAGCCCAAAAAGAAAAGGAGATTAAAGTTAATCTTGGCAGCACCTCATCAGGTTGCAAGAAGCTGATGAGTATATGAAAAGGTTAGAGCCACATAGACAATGACAAAAGAGCTAGAAAGCTCAAAAGTAAATGAGCCAGAGCCGTAGAGCCAAGAAAGTGGAGGATATGGCAGAAATGATGGTCCAAACATGAAGAAGCCATATAGTTGATGCTGATGATGTAAGAGTGGCAGATCAGAAGGCAAACCTCAGAGCACCACTATACACTTCATCAGGAACACTCAGAATCAACTAGATGAAGACATAGAGTATAAGTCTACGATCCTAAAAGTGTTCAATGCTGCTAAGAACAAAAGTTAAATAGTTTAAGTGAATAGCTTAGCAGCACATCAACATTAATCATGAGTAGCTACTGATAATCAAAAGATATCAAGCTTCAACAATAGAGTTCAGCAAGCGTCAAGAAGATGATCAACAAAGCTTCTAAGTACTATAAGATGAAGAGCATTCAAGCCATCTTAGTAGCACCTTAAACACACTTCTACAAAATAGGAAGAATGGTTAGTGGATCCTGGTCTATATGACCAAAGTGGGGTTGGTGGATCCTGTTCTTAAGGACTGAGTTGGGATCAGTGGATCCTGGTCCTTAGTGACCGAATTGCTGAGTCTAAGTGACTCGATGCCGAGTCTTTATGACTCGAAGGAATCCTAGGGATTCAGATGTAAATGGTCTGTTGGGCCTATATCCTTTGTGGATATCCTACTCATTGAGTAAAAGAGTGGAGTAGGAGTTGTTTAGTCTCTGAAACACTTAAAATCCTCCTATGTCTTTTACATTATGTTATCTATAATTTCTATATCTGCTATGTATTTGCTCATTCATAGAACTTTTTTAAATTGAGATTTCTAAGTAAATCTTCAAGGGGAGTTTTCTAACTTATATTCTGCTGCGTATAGATAATCTTTACTAATTAATTATTTGGTAACATTCAAATAAGTAATTATGAAAGAATTTTAAAGATCTATTCAATGCCCCTTCTAGATCTATAGTGTGCCTTTGGGAAATAACAATTGGTATCAGAGCAGGTTCTCACAAACATAAAGCTAACACTTTGAGTTGATTCAATGCATTATTCAAAAACCATTTCTAAACTAAGTAATGAAAGTTAAACACGTCTTTTAAACAAAAATGAACTCACATGCTGAAATCTACATATGCAGGTATGTACAAAGGAATGTTAATTATCTACTTGATGCTATCTAGAGTAGATCTCCGTGCATAAATGAAGTTATTATCAGATAAATCCATCAAGACAATGATAAGGCAGCAAATCGAGCTATCCACCTACAGGGAAGTAAAGATGCGGTCAAAGCTACATGGACTCATGAATACATTCTTATAGTGTATGTATAAAGATATCAGAATCTGCACCTCTGCCAAAGGAGTCTGAGAAGTGTCACCAGCTATGATCAAGAGCACAACTTCATTCTAAGTTATTTCTCCTGAAGAAATGATCAATGATGAATGAAGGAATTAATAGGCTTCTCAACTGACCCAGTTAAATTGGAAAGACTCATCCCAATAAAGATCAGAATCTTGAGGTTCTCATAGGCTATACAAGGAATATAGGACATTAAAATATCTTTCGCTATTTTAAAAAGCAAGGGATATGTTAGTTATGCTCAGCTCTAAATGTATATCTTGTTAGGAATATACATGAGAATGTTATTCCTATTTTATATGATTTGATTATGATATAAATGAATGAATATGCAAGTATGCTTGCATTGATAAAAGCTGTAAAGTCCTTTGATAGATAATAGGAATATATGTACGAGGACTTAGACTGAAATGATCAAATATGTTAGGTTGATCCTACATAAACAAAACAGCTTTATAAAGTCCTTAAAAAGAAATGATGTACAAGGACGATAAATATAGAAAGATCAAACTTGTTAGGTTGATCAAATAAAGTGTAATAAATAGGCTTGTCTGATCATCGAGCACTGCACCAGCATCGTAGTCTGCCAGGAGAGACAAGGAAGACTCGAGAACTATCAAGGCGGAATAGTAGTCTGCAAGGATAGTAGAACTCGGAGTTCGTAGTCTGCCAGGAGAGACGAGAAAGGATCGTAGTGTGTTGGGAAGAACTTTCTCAGAGCCGTAGTCTGCTGAGGAAGTTATGCTCAGAATCATAGAGACAGCCTGTCTATGAGCTGACCGAGCATCTTCCAGAGCTATGTCAAGAATTGTATATCACACTTGTAGTAGTGGAGTTTACTGATCATATCACAGGCAGAGATAGTAGTCGAGCCAGATCAGACGAGGACAGCAAGCATGAAAGGCAGAAATCGTAGTCTGTCAAGATCTGATCTCGGAGTCGTAGCGTCTGCAGAAACAAGGCTAAATCGTAGTCTGCAGGACTAAGGCGTCTACAGAGGTTGCTCACAATGCCAAGGCAGAATTGTAGTGTTAACACGATTCTCAACAGATGAGCACTCCCATAGAATCCAAAGATGAAGCCTCTGGTTTGAGCTGCAAAGATACATTCCACCTGAAGGAAACCAGAGAGCACTCAACCAATGGCATGCAAGCTAACGGAAGATCTAAGCACCAACTCAATCGTCATCCAAGATGAGTTGTGAAGCCATTCGAGATGAAATCTTCCACAAGCCGATCAGAAGAAGACTTCAGGATAAAGTAACTGACTAGAGAAAGTTAGCAAGTGCAGTACCTGTCAAGAGAACAGAAGACAACGATCTTGGGATTAACCAGGATCGTAGTATTTGCCAAATGAGCAGGAACTAATGCAGTTTACACAGAGATACTGGCCAACTTATGAAAAATAAGACAGAAGTGATTAAGCATGGGTCAGACCATTGTTGATAGGTGAACGGGAGATCACCAGAAGAAAGAGAGCTGGGTATGCCATAAATTTGATGTGTCTTACTATTCAGAAGGAGGCCAGAACGACAAGTCAAGCTATCAGTTCCTGAGATCAGTCAAGGCAAGCAGAAGTGTTGAAGTATTACACAAGTGAAGGAAGAGGTGTTCTGCAATGCAGACCCAAAGAACACTCTTCAGAATCGTAGGGTTGTCTTAATCAGTCAAAGAGCAACATTCAACAAAGAACACTATGATCAAGGTCCAAGAACATTTGCATCAGAATTGTAGAGTTCGGGCATCTGAATATTGAAGCACTGGCAACGTCTCAATATGAAGACTGACATCCGAACGTTGCTAATTGAAAACATCGATGCAAAAGGACAACTCCTGTAGATTCGAATCAGAGAATCAGAAAGGAGATATAAAGGTGACTACCAGCCTGACACAGAATAGTGACATCTCTGAGGCGGTAGGTGAAGTAGTAGACTGCTGTGTCAGTAAAGTTAAAAAGGAGCTGTCACGTCACATCAGCAGTCTGCACCAAATAACTCGAGATCTGCGAAGCAATTCAAATAGCTTCCAACGACTATTTTCCAATGGGAAGATCCTGAAAGGGTATTTAACAGCTGAAGCTTCAAAGATGAAAGAGTTGCTAAGTTAAAGAATCGTTGAGTTGTTGGAATGCTACATTGTTGACTCTACTGAGTTCCACCAGAGCTGAACAGAACAAGTCTCAGTGGCAGTGAGACTACGAAGGTGGAAGTGAAGCAGATTTGAAGAAGGACTTGAACAGACTAAAGTTTCACTCAACAAGGATGAGAATGCCATTGAAGATGGCAGCTAAGCTGAGAGCCGAGAAGGCCAGGAAGATAGCATTCAGGAAAGTGGCTGTGCATAAAGAAGATCAGAAGAGCCACTCTACAGATCACCATGAAGAACCAGAAGTTGAACAAGTACATATGCAAAACCATGTCTGTATATCAATCAAGAAAAAGGCTGCTAAGGATCAGAAGAAGGTGACCCACAATGAAAAGCCTTAGCAGACCTATGTGGTGATGGTGCACAGCTGACATCAGAAGAAGATGAGTTGAACAGAATGAAGATTAGCTGCACCTGAGAAGAAGTGGTCCAGACTCTACGCAGAATGTAAAGAGAACCACGCCAAGCTGCTAAGTACAAAGATGATCAAGCTTCAAGACATCTTAGCAGTAAGGCACCAACAACAACAACAACTACAACAACAAGTAGCCAGGGCCTGAGGTGTCCTTGTCCGGAGGGACTAAATGAAGTTCCAAGCCTGCTGGGCTTGAAGAGTTCGTAGAGAACTGGAGTTCCAAGGCTGCTGGCCTTGAAGAGTTCTTAGTGAACTGAAGTTCCAAGGCTGCTGGCCTTGAAGGAATCTTAGTGATTCAGGGTGCTGCCTTTCCTTAGTGGAATTCCTGCGAGAGTGCAGAAGAGTGGATTAGGATCTTGAGTCTCTGAACCACTTAAAATCCCTTGTGTCTTTTACATTCTGTCATTTACATTCTGTCTTTACATTATGTACTTAACTGTTATAACTGTTATGTTTGTATTAACTACTTACATCTAAACTAACTCCAAGAACAATGTATCAATGTTTATCAATATATCAATGAAGGGGACATTTAACTTATTCCGCTTGTGCTTGAAATAATTCTTATGTTTGTCATGTGCTAACTTCTTAGCAATACAAAATAAAATGGAAAAGAGTTTAAAAACGCAAAGGATCTATTCAACCCCCCTTTTAGATCTATTGTGTGCCTACTGGGAACTAACAATTGGTATCAGAGCAGGTTCTCATGCTATATTCAAAAGCTAATCGCTTTGAGTCTGATCCTAGGCACAAACATTGATCTAAACTTAGTTTAGTAGTAAGTCACTTGTAAATGCAGATGAGCTCACAAGTTGAAAATAATGTGTACAGAGCTAAATGTGTATATACACCTGAAGCTGCTCAGATTGGTCCATGTTCTCAAATGCTATAGCAACAAGTCCAATCCTTGTCCACGGTCAATCTTGTGGTTTGAAGACCAGAAATGGGAAGTCAAGAGGTATCAACAGCAAAGAATCAAGCATCCTCCATTTTGAAAGATGAAAGGCCATACATGCTAAGAAACGCTTATCCAGAGTAGAAAGAGGACTTTCTCAAATATGTATTTGGCTAACCAGTAGTTGGATGTGAACCCTGAGGTTCAAGGTGATTAAAGAACTAAAGATGCCAAGACGTTCTTAGCTTACCTCTTCAAGGCTATGACTGATTGATCGAAGGACAAATGGAGCAACAAGCTGTCAGAAATAAATATAAAGATATGCACATCAATGCCTAACCTCATTATAGCAAGGTAAATGACTGTCAAGATACTGACAATGTAAAGGTATGGTTCCTCATTCATTATAAATGTGTACATGATGTTGCATCACCTTATGTACTATAACAGTATTCTATCAAGAGACCATACTCTTCCTAAAAAGGGGAAGAGAGAAAGTAGACTAAGATTGGAAACTTAATTGCTAACAAACTTTCTTTCCATCCAAGTCTTAAGTTGAAGATAACATCTTGAAAGATGTCTAAAATAGGTCATAAGAATATCAAGATTTAATTAATCTTAAGTGGAGTAATCCTTGCTGAAGGGTTAGTATGTATGTACAAACCTATGTTCTAGGTTTTTGATAATACATAGAGTATGATCAGTTCTAGAGGAGTATCTTGAAGATTCTTAGAAACTGATCATTCCCATGAATCTACCAGATACAAATAACTAATAGAGTTGATTCCTACTCTGCGAACATTCAAGATCTATGAACATAACCAAGCAAAGGATAAAACCATCAAAGAAAAAGAGTGTATTATTAAAATGATTAATCTGACATACACTCACCATCATGCATTTTAAATGTCATATCTAAATCTGATACATGCATGGATATGATCATTGATGCTAAATTTGATGTAAATTCAAATATATGAGGAATAGGGATTTTGAGAAAACTAACCTAGCAGGACCCAATCAAGCTTGAGTACCAAAATAGAAATTATCTAAACCTGCAGGTACTTAGTCTATCTGACCACACTAAGGAATGCTGAAGCAGATGGCTTCAGTCACGAAGATTCACCCAGCTGGAGGCTCAAGACATTTCAGCAATGTTCTTATCAAAATCATCCTATGCTAAAGCCGGTTTCTGAAGATTTGCTGAGCCCACATGAACGAAGCTCACAAGATTGTTGATCTACATATGGAAGCTGACCATTCATGCCAAGATGAAAAAGATCCTCTATGCTTATTCGTACAAAGCATATCAACTCAGAGGGAACATTAAAGAAGTTCACATCAGAGGATCATCAAGCATTGATCATGAAGAATGCATCATAGAAGTAGAAATCCACGAGTGCGGTCTCTCAAAGAGCTTAAAGAAAATCGTAGTGTTCTCTACGGTCAAGACTGAGTCAAGCTTGTGCAAGCCAACACACAACAATTATGGTACAATGACCACAATCGTAGTGTTCCTGCAGTCAGCATCAAAGTCCGCAGTTCTGATTAAGGAGAAAGGGAAACTAACTGAAGGAAGGCTGTTAGATGTTGACAAGTTAATAGTCCCAAATGAGTCTTCATTCATCCTTAGTGTATATTGATGAAACTAAGGAAGGACTACAAGCCTACTGAAAATGCCTGTTCAGGTATCAGATAATGAAAACTACGTTCATAGTTCTGTCAACAATCGTGGAGTGATCAGTCCTGAAGATATCTCTCTCCATGATCCAAGGAAGCTTTTATGATAGAGATGATTTTAGTCAGAAGGATATATGCAAGACTGCCTTCTGATGAATATGAAGAAGAAGAATTCATGCTTCTTTGAGAAGATAGCATCATCTATAAGGGAGCAGTGATCTACTAAGAGCAGCAGCACTAAAAGTGTCTAACATGATTAATGAATCAAATTCTTCAGATCTTCCAAGCAGAAAAGATAGTCATTTGATTGACTCAGAAAGATCAAGTGAGAAGCTGAAGAAGCTGTAAATTTCAGAAGAAGAAGAAAAGCAGTCACAGAACTAAGAAGTTCTCGCTCACTACGATTGAAGAGGTGTCACCAATCGTAGAGTCCAGATAAATTATGACTGCAGATGGAGAAGCTGCTACAGCCTCTCAGCCTGAACAATTATTAGGGCTGAATCTGAAGAAAGTAAAAAGGCTATGTCCAAATCAAAGAAAAAGACCACGAAATTTATCAAGAAGTTTGATCTGACAGATGAAGATATGGAGATGGTGTAGCTCAGGGAGCAAAATGAAGAAGTGGAATTCTTGCCAGAAGTTGTGAGAAAATCTCAGAAGATAAGTCAATCATGGTGTATACCACGATTATCAAGACCACTTCTGCTAAAGATCATAGAGAACAGGAGCTAATCCAAAACAGAAAAATTCCAGTTACAGAGTCCCAAAATTCTGTTACTGATGAACCAAATGAATATCCATCATAGTCAATAGTAATGTCCCAAAACATGCTGCTGATAGTCATATTAGCCACCCACCTCAAAATCATGGAGTGCCTATGATCAAACATCTGATCATAGTATAAGAGCAGAAGGACACCACGATTACAACCTTTACAAAAACCAAATCCAATGAATATCCAGAGTTGGTAAATGAACTCCCCAGCAGAGAGGTCAGCTGTGATGTCAGTACTAACCTTGTATAAGTCTTTTCATCTAGTAAGCGCCTCAAGGACAAACCTGATTCTTAGCGTTGAGCTAAGAGGTTGGCCCTTCTTGAGCTACCTTACTTTAGAAGGAATGCTAATGTGGAATGCATCACAAGAATCTTTGCTGAAGCAAGCAACATCTCATCAGAAGATTACAAGCTGTAAATGAGAATTGCCAATCCCTCAGAGGCTAATGGAGAAGGTGTCTATTAAAGTATGACCATAGACTACGATATTCGAAGAAGATGCAAAGGATATAGATCAGCCTGGGAAATCGTGGAGTACTAAGCTAAGTCATACGTCACTCCACGGATTGAAGAAGTCAATGGTCAACAGAAGAAAAGTCAAATTTGGTTAACTGACACGATGGAGAAGTTACAGATTGTGACCTATCAACTTCTTACAATTGTCCCACTAAAAAACGTGGAGGGAACAGTTACAAGAGGGAAATTCAAATTATTGGCAGTTTCATTTTAAAGAGTTCATCAAAAGCTGCAAACCTGTCAAATCCATACACTTACCCTCTCAAGCCAAAATCTAAACACTTCCAAACAGTCAAACCTTCTCAAATAGATATCCTTTCTCAAATCGCTTCCTGCTACCTAACAAAGCCATAAACCCAGAAAACCCTAACTCTTAAAATGGCAAATTGGCGAGTAATCACTGGCATTCAGCTCGGGACTAAGATATTTGAGAAATCTGAGAAGAAGTTCAAAGATATTCTTGAACTTGTGAAGAAAGCTGGATTCTCAGAATGCCTTGAGTCAAATACTCCAATCTATGTTAACTTGGTTAAAGAGTTCTACTCCAACATGACTACAAACTCTGGAACCCTTTCTACCAAAGTAAAAGGTCAGATTCTGAAGCTGAAATCTTCTAACATCAATCAGTGCTTAGGTTTTCCTGACCTAGGTCTAAAAGATCTTGATGAAGTCAACACTGAAGAAGCCAAGAAGATCATGAGGTACAGAAGAAACCCTAGTCTGAAGGACATGAAGAAAAAGGAGCTTCCTAAAGAATTTGAGTTCCTCGCAGAGATTGTAGGTAAATGTATATTATGCAAGGACACTACACATGACACTGTGAGTGATCAACAGCTGAAGATCATGTCTGCGATAGTCCTGAAGAAGCGTATCAACTTTGGAGTTATTCTGATCGACCAAATGTCCAAATAGCTGGATAGAGCAGAGAATAAGAGGTTAACGGGGAAACAACTCATAAAGTTTTTCCATGGAAGGCTATTGAGTATTATTCTGAAGAAGAGGCTGAAGAACAAAATTAAAGATGACGAAGGTGAAGTTCTTAACAGCCATAAGATAATGACTACACAGCTGTTTGCAAACTGGAAGAAGAACCCAATGGAGAACAAACGGCTAATACATGGCAGCAGCAACAAGAGTACTTCAAAGAAGAGAAAGACAAGTGCCATGAAAGAAGAAGAACTGTCACACTCTGAAGATTCAGAGCCCAAGTCTGTAAAGCCTTCTAAGAAGAAAGCCAAAATGGTGCAGAAGCAAAAGTCAGTTCCCCAAAGAAGTATATCTACTGAAGAAGAAAACATAGAGTCAGAAGATAAAGTGGGAACTGAGAACTTTAAGGATGATTCTTCAAGGAGCAAGTCTGATAATGAAGGAGAAGCTGCAAGTCCTATGGCTAATCCTCAGAGTAGTCATTCTGTTGATAAAGGAGAATCTAATCTTGAAATAGTTAGATCTCCTAGTGCTGAAGTATCAAGGAGCCCTTATGATGGTTCAAAAGACATAGAGTCTGAAGAAGAAACATCTGTCCCTCCTGCTGTTGAACCTCAAGGAAGTCTGTCTGATGATTCAGATACTTCAAAATCTAAAGATGAAGAAAGATCTGAATCTCCTGAAGTTGAACCCCTAAAAAGGAGGAAGAGCAACAAATTGCATGATCAAGCTATTCTCGGAAAGAGAGGAGAATCGTCTATAGCTATCATAGAACTCAGTGATGATGAGGCTGTATCAAAGGGAAGACAAATGAAGATGTCAGCAAAGAATAGCAGCAAAAGGATGAAGACTAAAGAGCTAGAAGAGGCTAGTGAATCTGCAAAGGCAAGCTCTGTTGATGTTAATGTTGATGATGATCAAATGCTGAAACAAACTGATGAGTCAGTTGAAGGAAGTCTACACCAGTCTGACTCAAGCTTAGATCATGAAGAAAGTAAAGGAGATTCCAATCCTGAGGATGACGTGCCAGAAGATTTTCACATCCCTTGTCCTGTTTAACGCAAGAGAAGAATAGTGGTAGAAATTGATGAAGAACCACTAGATGCACTTCTAAAGAAATGGATTAATCATGGGAATGGAAGGTTGCATGTGGTGAAAATGACTGCAGCACATCTACTCAACCATCGTGAAACTATAAAGCTAGACTCTTCAACCTTGATTTATGATACTAAAATCAAGGATCATTCTATAAGATGGTTTCATCCTCACATGGCATGGGTAAAGGCATCCCTCACCGGAGATAGTGGATATCTCACATTGTGTTTCTCCCATCTTCCCAACCTAGAGCTGGTGGCACAGAACTTTCTAAGGGTTAAGAAATTTGCAACTCTGTTAATCAAAGACCAATCTCATTTCAAGGTCTATCTACATGCTGAAAATCATTACATCCCCTACGATTGTCGAGCAGATTCAGATGGTGGAAAGATCTTTCCCAAGTCTACAATCGTAGAGTCCTTTCACTTTACTAATGTAGATGATCAAACTGAGTTTGAAAAGCTCTATGCTGATCCAGCAGTGTTGACTGATAATCCTCCATCCTTCAACAATGATTGGTACTCAACGATCTATCAGATTCTCACTACTTTTGAAAACTTGTCCAAGGGTGAAAATCATGGAGTCCAATTTGGTTCTCAGTATAAGATTGATCAACCAATCGCTCAGCAGGAGGTTGACCAAACAGCTGCTCAGAAAGAGGACGAACAACTTGATGCCAGATCTCTTCAAAAGCAAGAGTTGCTAAAGAACTCTGAAGAACTGATTGAGGAGATCTCTCTTATAGCTGCAGAAGTCAAGGACATGTCAACAGGAGAAGACAATGAGCTGTCAAAAAGGCTTCAAGCCAGACTCTCAGACATATCCCTCAAGCTTCAACTAAGGGATCAAGTTTTTCTGAAGGCTATGAGTGATCAGAAGGAAGAAGCTCTACGAGCTCAGAAGGCTAATGAAGAGCAAATTCTATCTCTCTCTGACAAGATTGACAATCTGAATCAGTCTTTCTCCCTACAACTTGAGCTAAACCAACAAGATCTCAAGATTGAGGTTGGTAACTCATCTCACCTGATGGAGCAGCTTATGTCAAACGTGGAGTAGCTCTCACAAGTGATTAATGACAAAAAGGGGGAGAAAAAGAGACATAAAAAGAGGCATTCAAGGAGGAGCAAAGGAGAGAAGAATGAAGGAAGAAAAGAAGGTCAAGAGCAGAAAGGCAAAGGAGGAGAAGAAGAAGAAGATAGCAGCAGCAGAAGCAGCAGTAGCAGAAGCAGAGTCATCATCTGAGGGGGAGCAAAAAGATGATGACCCTATGAAGACAGAATTATAGGAGGAGCCAAACAAAGAAGAGCATGCAACTGAACCAGAACCTGATCAGACAGAGAAGTGAAGCATGCATCTGAGGGGGAGCAGGGGAAAGAAGAAAAAGAAGAAAGAAAGATGAGTAGCTGAATAGATAATCAACAGACATCCTGGAGACATACATGGAGCAAAAAATGTACATCTCTATCTAGTTAGGTATGTTCTGGATCCAGGATGTAGATTGTCATAGTTTGTGTAATTCCATACTATCATCAATGACATTCATGATTATCTATTTTAGAAATACAGCTACTCACTGTATATAAGATTCATTCATCTCATGCATATGCACTGATTATTTTTGTCATAATCAAATAGGGGGAGATTATTAGGAATACACATGAGAATGTTATTCCTATTTTATATGATTTGATTATAATATAAATAAATGAATATGCAAGTATGCTTGCATTGATAAAAGCTGTAAAGTCCTTTGATAGATAATAGGAATATATGTACAAGGACTTAGACTGAAATGATCAAATATGTTAGGTTGATCCTACATAAACAAAACAGCTTTGTAAAATCCTTAAAAAGAAATGATGTACAAGGACTATAAATATAGAAAGATCAAACTTGTTAGGTTGATCTTATAAAGTGTAATAGATGGGCTTGTCTGATCATCGAGCACTGCACCAGCATCGTAATATGCCAGGAGAGATAAGAAAGACTCAAGAACTATCAAGGCAGAATCGTAGGCTGCAAGGATAGTAGATCTTGGAGTTCGTAGTCTGCCAGGAGAGATGAGAAAGGATCGTAGTGTGTCGGGAAGAACTTTCTCAGAGCCGTAGTCTGCTGAGGAAGTCATGCTCAGAATCGTAGAGACAGCCTGTCTATGAACCGACCGAGAATCTGCCAGAGCTAAGTCAAGAATCGTAGATCACACTTGTAGTAGTGGAGTCTACTGATCATATCAGACGCAAAGATCGTAGTCGAGCTAGATCAGACGAGGACAACAAGCATGAAAGGTAGAAATCGTAGTCTGTCAAGATCTGATCTTGGAGTCGTAGTGTCTACAGAAACAAGGCTAAATCGTAGTCTGCAGGACTAAGGCGTCTACAGAGGTTGCTCACAATGCCAAGGCAGAATCGTAGTGTCAACACGATTCTCAACAGATGAGCACTCCCATAGAATCCAAAGATGAAGCCTCTGGTTTGAGCTACAAAGATACATTCCACCTGTAGGAAACCAGAGAGCACTCAACAAATGGCATGCAAGCTAACGAAAGATCTAAGCACCAACTCAATCGTCATTCAGGATGAGTTGTGAAGCCATTCGAGATGAAGTCTTCCACAAGCCGATCAGAAGAAGACTTCAGATAAAGTAACTGACTAGAGAAAGTTAGCAAGTGCAGTAGCTGTCAAGAAAACAGAAGACAACGATCTTGGGATTAACCAGGATCGTAGTGTTTGCCAAACGAGCAAGAACTAATGCAGTTTACACAGAGATACTAGCCAACTTATGAAAAATAAGACAGAAGTGATTAAGCATGGGTCAGACCATTGTTGATAGGTGAACGGGAGATCACCAGAAGAAAGAGAGCTGGGTATGCCATAAATTTGATGTGTCTTACTATTCAGAAGGAGGCCAGAACGACAAGTCAAGCTATCAGTTCCTGAGATCAGTCAAGGCAAGCAGAAGTGTTGAAGTATTACACAAGTGAAGGAAGAGGTGTTCTACAATGCAGACCCAAAGAACACTCTTCAGAATCGTAGTGTTGTCTTAATCAGTCAAAGAGAAACATTCGACAAGGCACACTACGATCAAGGTCCAAGAATATTTGCATCAGAATCATAGAGTTTGGGCATCTGTATATTGAAGCACTGGCAACGTCTCAATATAAAGACTGACATCCAAACGTTGCTAATTGAGAGCATCGATGCAAAAGGACAACTCCTATAGATTCAAATCAGAGAATCAGAAAGGAGATATAAAGGTGACTACCAGCCTGACACGAAATAGTGACATCTCTGAGGCAGAAGGTGAAGTAGCAGACTGCTATATCAGTAAAGTCAAAAAGGAGTTGTCACGTCAGATCAGCAGTCTGCACCAAATAACTCTAGATCTGCGAAGCAATTCAAATAGCTTCCAACGGCTATTTTCCAATGAGAAGATCCTGGAAGGGTATTTAACAGCTGAAGCTTCAAAAGATGAAAGAGTTTCTAAGTTGAAGAATCGTTGAGTTGTTGGAATGCTACATTATTGACTCTACGAGTTCCACCAGAGCTGAACAGAACAAGTTTCAATGGCAGTGAGACTACGAAGGTGGAAGTGTAGCAGATTTGAAGATGAACTTGAACAGACTAAAGCTTCACTCAACAAGGATGAGAATGCCATTGAAGATGGCAGCTAAGCTGAGAGCCAAGAAGGCTAAGAAGATAGCATTCAGGAAAGTGGCTGAGCATAAAGAAGATCAGAAGAGCCACTCTACAGATCACCATGAAGAACAAGAAGTTAAACAAGTACATATGCAGAACCATATCTGCATATCAATTAAGAATGGTTCAAAGGCTGCTAAGGATCAGAAGAAGGTGGCCCACAATGAAAAGCCTTAGCAGACCTATGTGGTGATGGTGCACAGCTGACATCAACAGCATGAAGATCAGCTGCACCTGAGAAGAAGTGGTCCAGACTCTACGCAGAATGCAAAGAGGGCCACGCCAAGCTGCTAAGTACAAAGATGATCAAGCTTCAAGACATCTTAGCAGCAAGGCACCACCTACAACAACAACTACAACAACAAGTAGCCAAGGCCTGAGAGGTCCTTGTCCGGAGGGACTAAATGAAGTTCCAAGCCTGCTGGGCTTGAAGAGTTCATAGAGAACTGGAGTTCCAAGGCTACTGGCCTTGAAGAGTTCTTAGTGAATTGAAGTTCCAAGGCTGCTGGCCTTGAAGGAATCTTAGTGATTCAGGGTGCTGCCTTTCCTTAGTGGATTTCCTACGAGAGTGCAGAAGAGTGGATTAGGAGCTTGAGTCTCTGAAGCCACTTAAAACCCCTTATGTCTTTTACATTCTATCATTTACATCCTGTCTTTACATTATGTACTTAACTGCTGTAACTGTTATGTTTGTATTAACTACTTACATCTAAACTAACTCCAAGAACAATGTATCAATGTTTATCAATATATCAATGAAGGAGACATTTAACTTATTCCGCTGTGCTTGAAATGATTCTTATGTTTGTCATGTGCTAACTTCTTAGCAATACAAAATAAAATGGAAAAGAGTTTAAAAACGCAAAGGATCTATTCAACCCCCCTTCTAGATCTATTGTGTGCCTGCTGGGAACTAACATATTTGATAAAGCAAGATGATTATTCTGGAAAGTGCTATAATTAATGATTGTTGGTGAATTTCAAGATTGGACAATCTATTTCAACGACAAAACTAAATGGTTCAAGCTGAACCATTGACTGTCAAGAGATTAGCATCAATGAGGTATATGGCATTACTTTCTTTAATTATGTGCATTGATGATTTAAGAATTGTTGTCTATGCTATTTTATATGTGTTGCATTAATCTGTAAATGCTTCAGGATCCTATTGAAGATATAGTTTCTACTTCAAAAGGAAAGAGAGAAAGTGCAGGCAGAACTTTGTTGTACTCTGTGAAACATTACTTCTCTATCCAAGCTTGAAGTTGAAGATGAATTTTCAAATAAGATATTTGAAGTATATGCACTGAGAAAATCTATTCTTGTCTTTGTGATGAGAAATAAAAATCTCAATATGAATTCATTATTTATCAAATGAATTTAACAGACCTCTTGTTAGAGATTTATTTTGACAAAGTCAGTTCTGAAGTTTGAAGATCTATTTTCTACTTCGGATGTGGAACTCTTAATGAAAATTAGTGATAATAATTATCTTCATTCTTGATTGGAGATATTACTATTATGAAATTCATAGAGATTGCTTAAGTTAAGTACTTCAGGTTGTTCAAATTCTACTGACTAAGTTCAAAATATCATAGAGCTATCTGTCACACAATGATCTAAGTTTTTGACAAATCGTAGAGTGTAGCCAAAACTACAGCAATACCTCAAAAAGTCGTAGAACTTGATCAACTTAACGAACTAACCAGGTGAAACCAGTAGAGTTGATCATTACTCTGTGGAAGTTTAAAATCATAGATCATAATGAAAGTAGAAGGAACATCAACCAAAAAGGAAAAGCCTATCATCCATTAATGTTCAATGAGAAATGGAATTCATACACATACACACACACACACACACTCTTACAACATATTATTTGAGTTAATCATGATATGTGCATATGTGATTTGCATTGCTATATTAATGTCATTTTATACGAAGATCCAAATGTCTATAAAACTTGGATAGTTATATATAACTAACCCAGCAAGACCCAAACATCATGGGTACCAAAGATAGAATATCATTTAACTTGCAGTTACAAGTATTGTATGCCTCTATCAAAGATTCCACAAGTTGATGCTTGAAACTTATATTTGTTGTCAAGGAGCTTATATAAATTGCCAAATCGAGAAATTATTCAAAATGCTTTTGAAGATATTATCTCTAGATCATCAGTCGCTAACGCTTAGTCAAAAAATTATTCGTTTAATCTGAAGATAAAGAAATCTCATGAATATTCAATAGAGTTCTATCTTCATGAAGTGATCGTAAAAGGACTTCTAATCATAGAAACTCTCATCTCATATCAGCATTCATGAGAATGATCCAAGTAGCCTGCAAGATAAGAAAATGTCTTAAGAGATGCTCATCTTTCAGATTGAAGAACAAAAAAACTCGACTACTGCAAAAGCTAAAGCTGATCAAGCCATATCTGATGGTTTTAATACTGGTCGAGCATATCACAAGAATTGTCAAACCAGACTATGAGAACTTCTTCTTTTATGTCATCAATCTTTCATCTATAAAAAATTAAGTCATGTTCTAAAGAAGAAGATGATTGATGAAAGAATTAATTGCCAAGTCCAAGGAAAAAAAAGAATTGAGAACTAAAGGAAGATTTAGCTCAGCGATCAGCACATTCTTCAGATACTTCTCAACAATTGGCTTATGTCATTAACGATCGTAGAAGATGCCACTAAGAGTGTTAACCCAACGATCGTAAAGCCCGAAGATCCTATTTCTAAGTAGGAGCAACCAAGAGAATCTCAAATCTCTCTCTCATCTTAATCAACCACTTTTCAACAAG
The DNA here is from genome assembly GCA_020205555.1 of Panax stipuleanatus. NCBI lineage: Eukaryota > Viridiplantae > Streptophyta > Magnoliopsida > Apiales > Araliaceae > Panax > Panax stipuleanatus. Next base: position 31,401,562 of record CM035122.1, on the reverse strand, counting down.
TGCTAGACGACTCTTAGTTACCTCCATAAAGGGCATAATGACAAGGATTGTGCAAAGTTATTTCTACTGGGCAAGGAGTTCTAGACACTGCTCACCTTCTTTCAAATAAGTTTGAAGGGACAGGAACAGGCAAACTTAAGAGGGAAGAAAGGATGCCATAACAAATTATGGAGAAATATGGTACTAAATCAAAAGGATGAATAAGGGAAATGTGTCATCAACATCCAAAAGTAGAGAAAGTTATCTATATAGGGGAGCAAAAAGATCAGGCCAAGCAAGAAGAGAAAGAATAATAAGAAGAAATGTTCCTTACTCAACGAGTCGGGCACACCATCGAATATGAAAAAGCCTGTCATTAATAGATACTGGACTTGAAGAAGGGACTCATATCTCTGAGTAACCAGTTGCATAAATTGAGGGGGAGATGTTCAAGAAAATGTTATGATCCTCTAAAATCTCTTGAAGATACTAAGAAAGCTGAATGCTAAGAGGAAAAAGACATATGATCATTAAATTGACTGAAGTAGTAAAGTGAAAAGTTATTATACAAAGTTAACGATTGACCAAGGATGATTAAACATGACCAAGATACAGAGAAGTTAAGTCCATGCTCTTGGAAGGGAAGTGAGCTATTAAAGATGATATCGAGTAGCTACAAAGGTTCAGAGGATGAAAAGGCAACTGCTTTTAATATGGAAATGACATATGTTCCAAAGTGCTATAATTTTAGGGAATTTATCTAAGAAACATTTCAAATTCTGACGATTGTTTTTCCCTAACCAAACTTCTAAACCTATTTTTCATCATAAGCCTACAAACCTTTCATCAACTCAAGTTATTGATCATTACATACCATCAACTTGCTCTAAACTCTAAAGCCCTAAAATACCATCAGAAAACCAAAACCCTCTCGTCCAAAATCCATTCCTTTTCAGATCCACCTTAATAGGAAATTTCCAGGGTAAAGGAAAAAGAAATGCAGGTGAGTCTAGGCAGGCTAAAAAGGATAACATGTCTCCTAGCATTCAACATCAAGATACATCTGCAAATCAGTTATCCTGGAAGAAATGGAAAGTCGGTGGAAGGAAATTTGAAAAGAATGATGAATCTGTGCTAAGGAGTTCAAATGAAACTTTGGTCGATTCTCAAGGAACAGAGAAAAAGGTTGTTCTGACTAAAGACAACAAGACTGAGGAATGAAGTGGAAATATGAAGGTCTTCAAGGTATCTTCCCATGAAACAACTGGAGAAGACATTAACATGGATACCTTCTCGTCTGAATCTTAGGACATCACAAATCGAGCAGAGATGATCATGGAATCATGAAAGAGGTAGAGATCTGAACAAGTGATGCCAGTCACATGGAAATCGAAGAAAGTCTTCATCAAATTTATTCAAACGGTACTTCTACCAAAGATCTCAACATCTCAAAACAAGGGCTACATCATTTGGTGGTTCTCCAGCTTCCCAAACATTCTCCTAGTCTTTGAGGTTTTTCCACGATAATCCACACTTGTAACTTTACTGATTTGTGATAAGCTCTGATATGAAAGCTACTATCATTTGTTAGGTTTGTATATAGTGCGATCATGCAATCAAATCACATAAAAGTAGCGAAAGCGCGATAAAATGGATTTTAAAAATTTCATACAAACCATCACCATGATCATACCTTGTACTCAATTATCACTTAATATAAAGGAAATGAAGAATCAGATTCATACCCTTGTAGAAACAAGCTTCCTCAGGTACGAGTTCAACTCCAAGTCATTTGTGTTCTCCTTGAATTCAACGGGTTAGATTCCTTCATTTGATCAACGTTAGCCATCCAAGCATTTGGCCTCTAGAGGAGATCCACCAAGGAAGAATAGGTATTCAAGAAGATGGGTGTTTGACAAACCCATAATTTCTATCTATATAGAAAATCTTAGTACTCTCCCAACTCTTGTAATAAGTGTGTAACCCTAACCCATAATAATATTTTTTTTATTTATAGATGTAGGCAACCCTCCTAAACCATTTAGGAATAGAGTTTCATTTAATTAATTAAACTCTTTTAATTAATTGTATTCATAATCCAATTAGGAATTCATGAGATTACTTTTATTAATTAATTCCCAAACACTTTTAGGAATTAAATAATAGTAATAATAATAATAATAATAAGACTCCTCTTATTAATTTATATTTAATATTTTTAAAATATTAAATAATAAATATTAAGCTATTTAATTTATTCTATCACCATAGATTAAATTAAATACACTTAACATATTATTACGATTATGTCATTTACTTTTTAAATAAATATTTTTCTTTTATAGTGTGACCCTTTAGGTTCTCCATATGAAATCCGGTCAAATCAATTAGAACAATTCTAATCTTATTTAAATAAATAAATTAAACTATTTATTTTATTTAAATAAATAACATTTATTCTATAATAAGGGTAAGCCCCTTTAGCAATCAACGGCTTTCAAGATAATATGGATTTTAACATTAATCATAAAAGAACCTTTGAGTGAATAGTTATCGTATAATTCAATCCTTCTACCATACAATGTACCAATTAAATATAAGACATGGAATTACTTTCAAGTCTTATTTTATTTAATTATATATATTTTGATTCTCAAATGCACAACTCTAAATAATGCAAATTAGAAAGTCCTTTCTAATTTCATTGTCGACGTTGGAAAATTTAAGAAATACTGCGGGTCGGTTCATAACCCGATTTTCCTCAAATCGATCTTCCTAAGTTATCTCTACCATTGTTCTTTTTATTGCAAAAAAAGGTTTTGAAGGATTTTTTAGGAAAGAGGCCAACATGTGTTTATCTCGACGATTTGATTTGATTGATTAACAGAGTCGCCAGTTGGTAGTTTTGAAAATGATTGTACCAACTCAACCAAGTTTGATTTGAAAAGAGGCCCAATTGATGGACACTGTCGAAACTTGATCTTTGAAATCGGAGTTTTGAGTTCGGGGGCTTGGTTAAGTGTGGGGAAGGTGTTAGGCACCCCACGACTCCCGTGTAAACACGGTACCGCAATCTTTTCATATTTCTCTTAAAACTGGAATGCGTGAGTGAATGCTATTTAAAAATTGGGCCTTTTAATTGATTGAAAGATTTGACAGGCTTCGTTGAGCCTATATACGAAGGGTTTGATTTGATTTAAAAATCAATCTTTGATTTAATTTGCAAAAAGCATTATTTAATTTGATTTGCAAAAGCTTTTGAATTGAATTGACAATGATGTTTTGAAAGCTGGTTTTATCAAACCTTTACGCTGACATAGGAATTGAAGCATATTGCTATCCCTCAATTTTATCTTTATAGCCTTAAGGCTGCATGCAATTGGTGATTTGTCGGACTGCGAAGCATCCTCGATCACTAAAAATATAAAGTGTCGGTCTCCTCATGGGTATGAAAACCATCGGAGGGACGCTGACACGACAATCTATATTTTCACTATGTTGAGACCTTAAATTCGGATAACCATTTTAAGGTCTGTGCATGTACATTTGACAGGACAAAAAACTACATCTTTAAACTGGAGTTTGTCCATCATGGGAATCAGACTCTGATCAGTTTGATCATGAATCCCACGATTCCTAGGCTCACATATGAATAGCTAAAAACATGCACAGTTCAAGTTTGTACAGAAGCACATAAATATCCCAAAATAGCCAGAACCAGGGATTCATTCAGTAAATCCTGGTCCGCACGGTCGAAGCGTCTAGTTCCCCTAGATAGCAATCTAAGGGACGCGAGGTTGCTTTTGAAGCTGAAACTATAAAAATAACTAGATTTAAAAAAATATCAGCTATTATAGCCTTCAGGTTCTGTCGGGACCTGTTTAATCAGTTGAAAGCTAGAAGTGGCGAGATTTGGATAAATCTAGTTTGCCCGCAGAAATGTCAGTGCAAATTCATATACAAATGAATATTAAATTAATAGTTGAATAAATTGAACAAAGTAATATATATATAGTTAGATATATATAAAAGCTATAAAGGGCGATAGGTTTTCACTCGCAAGCCCAGGACTAGAATTAAAATATATATGTAGATATATATTGACAGAAACGTAGTCAACCAAGACTGGAAAGATGACCAGTGATGATGAAGGCTGCTTATATATGCATAAATATATATAAAAGCAGTAAAAAGGCCACAGATTGATCCAGGCCGAACTGAAATATAAATTGCAGAAAAATAGTCAACCAGTGACTGGGGAGAGCACCCAATATGGCGAAGTGTGCAAAAATAGTAAAAAGATCGATGTGTTTTGACGCCTGTGCCCGGACTAAATTAATATATATATATATATATATATTGACAAGAATGTAGTCAACCAATATTGGTACGAAGGACCAGTTATGGTGAAAATCGCTTAGATATGCGTAAATATATATAAAAGCAGGTAAACTACGTCGGATTTGAAATTCTGGCTTGACAGAATTGAAATGTTAGTACATAAACAGTTAAATATATACAAAAAAGGCCAAACCCGGACTAGGAAGATAACCCAGTGTGACGCCCCTAGAATAGGTCCAGTCAACCCAATCCATTCTGAGTCGCCAAATACATGGTACAGAATTCAAATACAATCTTTTATATCAAACGGTCGTGCAAAATATGACCACACAACTGTGAGTGTTAATACAAATATGTAGAAAATATTAACATTCAAACTAAGTCCTCATTACAATTATTATCACACTATTTATTAGAAATAATGAAGACTACTACAGCTCTAACTCGGACAATCACTCTGTCCCCCGACTAGTTCCTGCGACATTCTCATTTCCTGAAGAGGACAATAGATGAAAAGGGTGAGCTCAACTAGCCCAGTAAAGAATATTATGACTAAGATAATGAAAATAAATTATCGTTAGTCTTCAACAATTCAGATAAAATATTATTGACAACAAGTTTTAGATCAATATTCGCAGCTGAAATAACAATTCATTAGAAGAGTTAAGTAGAGAATGAAGTCTACTATCTTCTATGATTTAAAAGTCCATCATCAATATTTTATCCCTGTAACATCAATCAATATACATCTCAAATCAAATATTCATCTTTGCGCTACGGGCCAAAGATATTCATTTGTATCACCAATGGTCATGTTCATCTCAACACCTATCCATCTTTGCACTACAACCAAAGATATTCATCAGGTAATCATTCATCTTTGCTCTACAGGCCAAAGATATTAAGTTATACCACCTTTTAGGACTGAGGATGATGAAAAATATTTTAAAGAACTAATCTAGTGAGATATAGGACAAAGATTAATGATTCGTATTTTAGTTTATCCAATTCAAAAATACTTCAGTAATAATCAATTGTGGAGCAAAATTCAAGAATAAAGCTCAAAACTTAGATCCAATCAAAGATAGAAACCTTAATAAGCAACTTGGATAAATAAAAAAAAATTAATTTTTTCGGTGAATAGTGTCGTATACGTGAATAGTGCCTTATACGTGAATAGTAACTGTTGGGTAAAATCTAGTTACGCACAACACGCAAGTATACGTGGTCAACAAGTAATAAAGTGAAAGTAAAGTGTCGATCCCACGAGGAATTATTTAACAAGAATCACCAAGTACTAACCCGTAACCAACTCAATCTTATTTAAACGAATGAATTTCAATATATAAATAAACTAATTCTAATTACGACTAATTACCACTAGTTAAATTAAGATTATTTAAGATCACAACTTCACTTATTGCTTCATCTAAGTTAACATACTTCTCATCAATTATTCTCTCTATACTGAATTGTTAATCAAGAACACGAAAGTAAATATAACCACCTCTCGATGTATCATACCATACTCACTCAAATCCACATATGATAGAATTAAGCAAGACACCCTAATTAACTAATCCACTATATTTCTATGTGAATTACAATTAAAAAGGATTTAATCACAAGTTCTCTATAAGATTACATATGGCGTAAAGGAATAACTCTATCCTAAACACAAATCATAATTTCCATCTATGCAGAAATCACAAACACATGCTATCATGATCAGATCTAAATCTATATTCCTCAATCAATTTCATATAGATTATCACAGTAATTAATGGCCAATCAATTAAACAATTAAGTCCAAATCACAATAGACAATCACAACGACAGAACATAATAATTGATAGCGAAGCATATTAAAATAAACTACACAGCAAGATCCATTGTAATCTCAAACAAAGAATTAGTTCATTGAATTAAAACTAAGAATCCACAATTGAATACACATTAATAGATAAGAAAAAGATTAAGGAAAAGAATTGAATCTGTTGCCGGCAAATTCGTCCTCCTTCTTGCTCTTGAACTGGATCTCCAATGGCTCCAATATGCTTCAATCTCCAAATCCCCTTTCAACTAGGGTTTATTATTTTATTTATTCTAAACTAACTAAAACTATCTAATTGAATATATTAATAAATCCCACCTAAGCTACTGCTAATATTATATATATATATATATCTCCTAAGCTCTCCGTCCACTCCACCCTATATTCATTTAGACTCCTTTTTTATTAGGGTTCTTTACATTAATATACAACATTTACTAAAAAATTACAAAATCAGTACACAAACAAAATAATTACAAAAAGAGTGCAATATGGAGAAATTAATTACACCACGTATCTTTTAAACCCTGAAAAAAGTAAAAACTGTGAGACAGTTACCATTCGTTGCCATCCCAAACAAATCTATCAAACTAAGATATCCATATCCTAATCCTTCCATTTTTATCAACAAATCCCTCCGTGCTAAACAAATCCGTGCTTTATCAACAAATCCCTCCGTGCTTTATCAACATTCGTGCTCTGTAAACACGAAGAATACTCAGGTTGCCTACAATCGTGACTCCAAGTAAACATCTACAATTTTTCACCGATGAAAAACCCAGTCAGTTATGCATTAAGAATCCGTATGTTTCTTCTTTAAATTTTTTTAAGTTAATTTGGTTTGAAGTTTGATTTTCATTGTTTGGTTGCCCAGATCTGTATTAAGATTAAATGATCCCTAAGTAATGGTGCGCATTGATTTGATTTTAGTTACCACAAACTGTTGATTTGGTTGAAATTCGTATTTATAAATATTAAACAATTTATTTACAATGCATGGTTAAATATGAAACAATTAATAACCAAATCAGTGATTTAATTACCTTTATATAAGTGTTTGTTTACCTATGTTTACTTGTTCAGTCTATAATTGGTAACCAGATCATGATACGCATTGATTTGAGTATGATCTGAATGCAAACAATGTGATTCATACTAATAGTTACCAATTAGTTATATTTTGGTTACTTTCTTATAAGTGTTTGGTTACCACATATTATTGTTTTGGTTACCATTCACAGCAGTGTATTTTTTTGTACTGCTTCATTTTTTTCTTTTTTTATTACATATATTTTGCTTACTGTCGAATATTTATTTGGTTACTTAGCTTTACTTGATAGCTTTACTTAACTTTACTATATATTACTAATTTGTTTACCTATGTTTACTTGTTGAGTCTTTAATTGGTAACCAGATCATGATACGCAGGGATTTGATTATGAGCTGAATGCAAACAATGTGTTTCATACTAATGGTTACCAATTAATTGTATTTTGGTTACTGTCATATAAGTATTTGGTTACCACATACTATCGTTTTGGTTACCATTCACAGCAGTGTATTTTTGTACTGCTTCAGCTTTTTCTTTTTTTTATTACATATATTTTGCTTACTATCGAATATCTATTTGGTTACTTAGCTTTACTTGTTAACTACTTAAATGCTTCCCATGTCATGATACGCATTGATTTGATTATTAGCTAAAGCCAAACAATGTGTTTCATATTTATGTTTACCAATTAGATATATGTTGGTTACTATATACTACCAATTTGTTTACATATGTTTACTTGTTCAGTCTATAATTGGTAACCAGATCATGATACGCATTGATTTGAGTATGAGCTAAATACAAACAATGTGATTCATACTAATGGTTACCAATTAGTTATATTTTGGTTACTTTCTTATAAGTGTTTGGTTACCACATACTATTGTTTTGGTTAACATTCACAGCAGTGTATTTTTTTGTACTGCTTCAGTTTTTTCTTTTTTTTATTACATATATTTTGCTTACTGTCGAATATCTATTTGGTTACTTAGCTTTAATTGATAGCTTTTTAAATGCTCCCCATATCATGATGCACACTGATTTGAGTATTAACTAAAGGCAAAAATTGTGTTTCACATTTATGGTTACCAATTAGATATATGTTGGTTACTATATACTTCTGATTTGGTTAACATTAACAATGTTATATTTTTTTAATTGAGTCAGTTACTAGACGACGGAGATGATTCCAGTTGTGGTTTATTTCAACTGGAACGTGGTCTGCCAGTAACCAATACAACAATTTTGAAGTTACCGGCCTAATAGTCCCTTCAACTTGTTCATTCTCAGAAATGAACAACTTGGTATGCAGTGCAATAATGGCAGACGCCAACACAACAAAATTGTCAATCAAATTTCAGATTCGAAGCGACATTCCACCAATCAGTATCTCAAATGAAGCAACCTTTCAGATTTTATATGGAAGTGTGTAGAAAAACAGATGAACAAGGCAAATTTCCACTGATTATAGATGAGATATACAGCAATGGAGGAAATTCAATTCTGCAAAACTTGAGAAGTGAAGAAGAAAATAGGATGCAATCTGTAAGGCCAATCAGTTCGACACAATGGAATTCAGATCTTATACCACTGGCAACACAAGAATACCAAATTGCAACACAATATGCTGAGCAGCTTGCCATTGAAGCTATTGATCAAGAACAAGACAGACAACAAAACATAGGATACGCAGAAGAACAATATGATGATGTAATATCAGATCCGAATGAATATGAAGTAAAAGTACATCAAACTTACAGAGATAAAAAAATCCTATCACAAGCAATAAGAATACATTCAATCAGGCAAAATCGATAACACAAGGTTCAAAGAACAAGTGGTAGAGACTTTGTGCTAGTTTGCATAGAGGATGAAAAGTGCAATTGGAAGTTGAGAGCATCAAAGTTTCGAAAAACCGGTATGTTCAAGGTGAGAGAATTCAATGATATCCACACTTGTAGAGCTGACCTACTGTTGGGAGATCACAGACAAGTAAATAGTGAGTTGGTTAGTGAATGCATAATGCATAGGTTAACAAATTTGAAGAAAATATACACACCAACAGATATTGTAGAAGATATGATGACCGAGTATAATGTGTCTATGTCTTACCAAAAAGCCTGGAGATCAAAGGAGAAAGCATTGGAAAAGGTGAGAGGAAATCCACACGACTACTCGTTGATCCCTTCATGGTTGCACATGTTGAAGAAAACAAATCCAGGTAACGGTTGCAATCAATTCTTACATTTCTAATAAATAATTGGTAACCAATTTTACCTAAATTGGTTACATGTGTATGAAGCTTTGGCTACCAACTGGACTCTGGAAAAAAAAATAATGATTTTTTATTGGTAGTCGATATCTACATAAAAGGTTACTCTTAAATGGCATTGTAGACATTATACGCACCATATGTAAATGCTAATTAATTGGCTACCAGTAACCATACAAATTGTTACCATATTCTCCAAGTATGAATAACAGCTACTCCATACATTTATATTGACATTAATGAATTTTCATATCAGGCTCAATCACAGCCCTGGAGTTGGAAACAAATGGACGTTTCAAGTATCTATTCTTTGCAATAGGAGCATCTATTGAAGCATGGCATCATTGTTTCCCAATCATTGTACTTGATGGAACATTCATACAATCAACCTACGGGGGGACACTCCTCATAGCAAGCACCCAAGATGCAAACAGAAACATTGTTCCAATTGATTTTGCAGTGGTTGACAGTGAAAACGAACTATCTTGGAGATGGTTTTTCGTCAATTTGAGAAAGGCTTGTGGAGTAAGAGAAGGACAATGCATTGTTTCAGATAGACATGAAGCCATTGTACATGGACTGAACTTTGTGTTCCCCGATGTCATGCATGGTTCATGTACATATCATGTTTTGAAAAATATAAAAAACAGATTTAAAAAGAAAGGAGATGAACTCAAAAAAGCCTACAATGGGGCTTGTAGAGCTTACACTATTGAAGAGTTCAACCGACATATGGTTGTACTTGATGCAATTGATACTCGAATAAGGACGTATTTGGAGGAAGAGGTTAAGTTAGAGAAGTGCACAAGACTCCATGGCACTGTAAGCAGATACTCAACCATGACTTCAAACACAGCCGAATCTATCAACAATGCAATCAAAGGTATCAGGGAACTTCCAGTTACAGCAATGGTTGAATGCCTCCGTTGTATGGTTCAAAGATGGTATTTCAAAAACAAACAAGCGGCTATATCAACATTCACTACCCTTTCCACAGCAGCTGAGAGAACATTGCAATTTAATATCATTGAGTCAAAGAAACTTAAGGTTAGTGATGCACCTTTTAAATTAATACATGCATGTATACCATAAGTTGCATTTGCATTTTATGGAAACCTCTATAGTCATTACAGCTTGCATATATATGCTGAAAAGGTAACCAACATTAAATATGCCTTAAATTATTCAGAATTAAAAAACAAATTTATTATACATACTAACTACATCCTTAAATTGTGTTGTAGGTTGAGACATCAAACTTAGTGATTTTTACTGTTTACGATGTCACAACACACTTTATTGTGGACATGAAACAAAGGACATGCACATGCAATAAATTTCAGTACCACGAGATGCCTTGTCCACACGCTGCTGCTGTTATCAACAAAAGGAATTTGAGCTGTTACGAATTTTGCTCAAAAAACTACTCAAAATCAACTTTGGTAAACACATATTCAGCTTCCATCATGCCATTAGATGATAAAGAGAATTGGGATGTGCCAGAAGAAATAAGAAGCATATGTGTAAAACCACCAAATGCAAGAAGACCTGCGGGAAGACCAAAGATAGGGAGGTACAAGCATGGATCTGAAAACAAAATTCAAAACAAATGCAGCAGATGCCAAGAAAAAGGACACAACAGGAAAACATGTAGTAATCCACCAATTTTACGATCAAAGAATATTTGATATAGTGCATCAGCAAAAAAAGGTTTAGTTAAAAAATAGTTGTTTGTTTACTTTAAGTAACCAATACACATTCATATGGTAACTTTGTTATTGATGTTAAGTAAACAATATTGCTTTACACAATAATGAATAAAATTTTTGCATTTTTTTCAAATTTTCACAAATGAATAACTTATTACAATATAATTCCACGATATAGTAGTGACAATATTGACTAAATAAATTTATTTGAATAATCCAATATGTTTCATAAGAATGGTTGCCAATTAGTTATATTTTGTTTACTATCAAATAAGTAGTTGGTTACTTAAGTTTACTTGTTAAGCATTTAAATGATCCCCAGGTCGTGATACGCATTGATTTGCTTAAAAGCTGAATGAAAACAATATTTTTCATATTTATGGTTACAAATAATCTATAATATAGTTACCACATACTATTGATTTGGTTACCATTCACATTAGTGTATTTATAATTGGTAACCAGATCATGAGACGCAGTGATTTTATTTTAAACTGAATGCAAACAATGTGTTTCGTAAGAATGGTTACCAATTATTTATATTTTGGTTACTGTCATATAAGTATTTGGTTACTTAAGTTTACTTGTTAAGTATTTAAATGATCCCCAGGTTGTGATACGCACTGATTTGATTAAAAGCTGAATGAAAACATTTTTTTTAATATTTATGTTTACCAATAATCTATTAATTATTTATCACATACTAATGATTTGGTTATCATTCAAAAAATATTTATTTGGTTACCATTCACATAAGTGTAAATAATATCACTACGCACACCACGTTGGGTAAAATATAGTTACACATAACACGCAAGTATACGTGGCCAACAAGTAATAAAGTGAACGGATAACAGATAATTGTTGAACAAGTAATTATATAAATTAATCACACACATAGAGAATAACCTGGGAATAACATCCATAAACTGCGTTTAAAAACACTAAATCATCCATTACAATTTATGTAGTTACCACATACTATTGATTTGGTTACCACATACTATTTATGTAGTTACCACATACTATTTATGTAGTTACCACATAAATTAATCACACACTAAATCATCCATTACAATTTACTTGTTAAATATTTAAATGATCCCCAGATAGTGATACGCATTGATTTGATTACAAGCTGAATGCAAACAATTTTTTCCATATTTATGGTTACCAATAAGCTATAAATTAGTTACAAAATACTTTTGATTTGGTTACCAAACACATTATTGTCTTTATAATTGGTAACCAGATCATGAGACGCAGGGAATTGATTATGAGATGAATGCAAACTATGTGTTTCATAAGAATGGTTATTAATTAGTAATATTCTGGTTACTGTAATGTACGTATTTGGTTACTTAAGTTTACTTGTTAAATATTTAAATGATGCCAAATTCATGATACGCAATGATTTGATTACAAGCCGAATGAAAACATTTTTTTTTAATATTTATGTTTACCAATAACCTATAAATTATTTACCACATATTAATGATTTGATTACCATACACAACCTATTTATTTGGTTACCATTCATATATTTCCTTTGAGGGCACGCCAGGGCGGGGGTAGCAGTGTATCGTTTTGGAATGGTTATCAATTAGTTACTTTTTGGTAACTGTTATAACAGAATGGTTATCAATAAGCTATATATTAGTTAATGTCATATAAGAATGGTAACCAATTAGTTATAATTTGGTAACATGACTTGCTTTCAGAAGGAAGCTAACCTTCCTCTTCATTACAATAATTGCTAATAACCATATCTCACTAAATACACAAACAACAAATTCAAGCCCAAACAGCATTGAATTGGAATCAACGAATAGCTTGGCGACATTGACAACGATTAAATTGGTGTCTTTCTATATATCCATGTGCAAATCAGTGACTGTTCATATATAATGTCATGATTCATTAATTCAAAAAAAAAATTAAAAAATCTGCAATCAGAGGAGAGTTGTTTGAATTGACAACCAGATACGTATTCACTCATTCATCATATGAATATTGAATATAACAAGCTCACAGTATTTTAACTAGAAAGATACTTTATTAAAATAGAATAAAATACATAATTTCATTAGCATAAGAATTCACTAATCAATAACAAGTTAGTAACCATAACAAATGGTTATGAATTTCCAAATAAAACCATGTTAAAAAAAAGAAGAAAATAGATAGACAACCACTATTCTGGGACAAGTCTTCCTGGATATTCTCTATCAGAATCGTAACCTTCAAGTTGCTTGTTCCTAGCATGAATGAATAGGTTAACACATAATTTCTTCCTGTACTGGATGATGGGGAATGGTTTGAGAATTTCGTCAAACTTTTTATGAAGAAAATGTTCCGCAAAACAAACCGTAAACATACCGCAATCACTGCAAAAACAAACAAAACAAAAAAACAAATCAAACCAAACATCATACTTGTTTGAATAGTATTGGAAACGAAAAAAATATAAACCTTACCCCTCGATTTGTTCAGGCAAACCTTCTGCAAACTCAAGCTCAATTAAATCCTGCTCCCCCTTCTTAATATACGGTTCACTAGTACAATCAATATCTGATCTATCCTTCCAGAACCCACATTTAGAAAATATTACGGGTAACATGAAGATGTAAGGATCACAGACATCAATTATTTTTGTTCGCATGACTGTCCTGGTTGGTTGCAAAGAATTGTAAACTACTAGACGTCTACGATGTACATCAAATATCAACAAAAACCAATGCTCAGGAGCTGTCATGTGAATTGGAAACAACACATAATCCACATCTACCCAAGGTGTGTTCACATCCATCAAATATCCACGAATGTATTCAACGACATCGCCTTCACCAGAGAGTATAGTCATATCTGAATTATTACGAACATGTTGACCATATAAAGAAGACAACTTAGCATGAAACCAACAATCGGTAGTAGTGACCCTGATCTTAATATTGGCAGAGTGTTTAGCCAATTTTCTGAAGTAATAGAAGGCAATGTTGATATGCTGTACCAACAAACAAACAAAAATACAAAAGCTAAAATTATAACTTTCTGATATAAGTAACCAATGTTGTATAACCTAGTGACCAAAACACATATATAAGGTAACCAACTATAATTTAATGCAATATCAAATGAGAAAATCACCTTATAAAAACAACAAAATGGAATTAAGGGTAACACAACAGATTTTCACAAATCAAGATACTTACATCATGGTCAAGCCACTGACCAGGAGTCTTCAAATGGTAGAACCACATTTTAGATGATATTATAACAGACCCAAAACTGAACGCAGGTTCAATCTTATCATGATGTCCAGAGAATTTTTCAGTCCTTCAATGTAAAAGAATACAAGAAAAATAAAACAAATTATTATTTTTACAAAAAACTATATTATTGTGTACAGTAAGATAATGTGTGACGCGAAATAGCATACCTTTTCCTGTTATTTAACCCAATCTTGTACCATTGATCAAACAATATATCATCAAAATGGGATGGCATACCCATGCAAACATTGGAAAATGCAGAAACACCAATTCGTATTTTTGAAGGAATAACATCAGAACCAGATGAAGCAGCAGAACCAAACCTCGTTGTGTATGGACTCCTCAAAACCGCACTCTTCGAAGAAGCACGAACCGGTCTAGCACAAGGTTTGGACGCAATCCTCTCCACTTCAGCACAGTGAATTATATCCTGAGTAGTTAAAATCATTTCATCAAGAACCGAACTATTTTGTGCCTCGATTTTACCCACCTATATCAATTGAGAAAAAAGGACACAAATACAATTAAAATTACAAACTGACTGAGCAGTAACATAAATAATATAATAAAGTAACCAATCCAATATATAAAGATAACTGATATTGAAAAAAACACAAACCTCAGTAGGAGTATAAACAACAATTTCTTTCCCAACAGACTTGTTCAATATATCAAAAGTTGGATTGTCATTCTTCATGCCAACCTGTAAAAAAAAATAATCAACGACACAAAATTGTATAACAAATACAAAATAAACAAATGTGTTTAACCTTATAATAATCTCCACCACTGTGATCGCCACCCGTATCACAAACATCATCATCTATTTTTAAATCAAACAGTTTTGCATCATCCGAACCATTGCCTACATCAGCGGCCTCATCATATTTAGCATCATCATCGAACCCATTACCATTATTGGGACCTTCCGAACCATCATCACAATCATTCGCACCGTTGCTAACATCAGGGCGGCCATGTAAATGCTTTCTCAACATCTTACTAATGTCCCTGCAAATCTCGATACGAAAAACACGTAATTCTTCCTTCAAATCAGCCCCCAACTCCTCAATGCATTTCTTAACTTCAACCAACTTCTTCTCCAAAGGGCTCACACGTGCATCGACAATATTTTTGACATCAGAAAGTGAAAAACCCAGATCTTTACCCTTTGTGTTATTATCCTCTTTTATATACTGCTCATTCGAACCACCATCATGTCCATGTAAAAATTGAAAACCACCCAAATCCAACCGATCCATCTCATCAGCTTTAGGAATGAGCATTTGAATCTTCATCTGAAACAAAGTGTTAACATTAAATATATCACCTTTAAAATATTGAACAATCAAAATAAACAAAAAAGTACACGAAAAACAAAAACTTAATATTAGTAACCAAATGTATATAAAAAGGTAACCAAACATAATATAAATGGTAACCAACATACCTGTCCAGAACCAAAACCTATATCATTCAACTTGTCAAATGTAGGAGCCTTCCCTAATTCCTTCCATCTAAATAATCTAACTTCTGACGGATGATCATCAATACATATACACTGGTCTTTAAGAGTAATAATTGTTTCAAACAAGAAAACTTGGAAAACATATGGCAATCCATTCAACTTATAATATCTACAATAATTGTCCTTGTAAAAATTGTATGTTACACACCCATTCCTGCCCTTCTTTAACTGTCCCTTCACAGCAACGGATAAAGACCTCTTCATCTGTTCAAAGACGATTTTCCCCCAAGGATAACTATCAAATTCACCATAAGATAAAAAATTAAGCAATACCTCATCAACATGATTTTCTAAAAAAGTAGCTAGTATGAAATTGAAAACCAGAAATATAACAGACATCCTGACAGCTTCCTCATCATCATCAAATACAACCCCACGATATATCTTCCCGATACTAGAACGGGTAACAACCTCATCTCCAAAAAACTTTGCCACTAACTGATTTTCTCCTCCCTTGAATGCAGAAATGTCCTCATCTCCTTGCCCACGCAAACCAGAAATTAAACAAAATTCGGGCAACCCAAATCTTACCCTTTTGTCACCAAACAAGAACCACATTTCCCCCTTATCCCTCTGATAAACTTCTCTAACCAAAGCCTGATGGATTAATTGTGAAAACATTTGAGACACACCAACATTTATAAATTTTCCAAAACAAGTCAACTTAAGCTTTTCCAATTGATTTACAGTCAATTTCTTCATGATGACACTAGGCACCTCCATATCAGACCAATAAACGATTTTTGCAGTGAAATTGCGTTGGCGCTCACTGTAATATAGATCCCAAAACTGCATATACAATACATTACCACAAAAAAAACTATCAGCAGTATCCAGTTATAAAATAACTAGTAACCAAAACACAATCAGCACGTTTCCAAAAACATTTTAAACCACCTAAATTAGTGTGCAAAAAGTACTTAGTAACCAAAATATACTATAACAGTAACCAACACTGAAATTGAAGGGTATATAACCATTTAACAAATTTTCATTCATCATTAACCAAATATAACAGCACCATTTCCCAAAACAAATTTAGAAGTAGCCATAAACAACTAAGGATTCCAAATTTTTAAAAACAACTTAAATATCACACCTTGAGATGATTTTGCCGGGGGATAATATTCGCGCTAGAAATTTTTTCCCCAACTTCAGCTTCGTTACCATCTTTGTTTGCAGAATCTTCAAAATCAGAATCCGAATCCATTAATTCTTTGCGCACCTTTAAAACCTGTCTCCCCGATTTTTTATCCTTCAAAGGGGATTTAAAAAATCCCTTCTTCCCCTGCAGAGGGGACTTGACCACACCATCCTCCATACTTCTTTTTCTCTTCCCATCATTTTTCTTAACAACAACCCCCCTAACATTCTTCCTCGTATTAACCATCCTATACAAAATCACAATAACATTAAAATAAGTTCAAAATTTTTAATCTCATATCCAACGAAATAACGCTGCAAATAGATGTGTAAATTATAGTAAATAAAATATCCAATTTCTTGGAAACATATGAATTGAGGAAGTAGCATCTTACATTAAATTAATCTACAAACTAAATATGAAAAATTGATCATAAAACCACTCAATTAAACAAATAAAAACATAATTTTCTGAATATTCACAGTTAAAAAATATAGTGAAAAGGAAAAAAGCCTCACAATTAATTTCTGTCCTAAAACTGTATCTAGTGAGGTTCATAAGAACCAAACATATGTTCTTTCTTACTACAACATTACTGGTACAAAATCAAAAATTGATGCACATATTCAGAGTTGGAACCAAATTAACACCCTTTCATAAATCAAAAACCACAATGAATACCAAATTGGTTTCCAAGTTCCCAATTTTCAAAATAATGGTTTCAAACTGAAGAAGCTTCAATAAAAAAATTTATAAAAACGACTTCTAGATTGCTGTCATGAAAAGACAATGGTTACATAAACTAAACACACCTGAATCGGCGAGTGGAAGAGCGTCAACAATCACACCCAAAACAAAGGAAACACCGGCAAATATGAAGATGAAGCACCGGCAAAGATGGAGAACGAAATAGCCTTGCAGAGCAAAACTCGGTTTTCAAGTTCCCAAAAACCAAAATAAGGGTTTCCAACTGAACAATCACACCCAAAACAAAGGAAACACCGGCAAATATGAAGATGAAGCACCGGCAAAGATGGAGAACGAAATAGCCTTGCAGAGCAAAACTCGGTTTCCAAGTTCCCAAAAACCAAAATAAGGGTTTCCAACTGAATACTCTTCAATTAACCGGCAAATATGGATATGAAGCACCGCAAAAAATGGAGACGAAATAACACTTTCAGAGCAAAAATTGGTTTCCAAGTTCCCAAATACCAAAATAAGGGTTTCCAACGGAATACTTTCGGTTAACAAGTTAAAGACACGTACAGGTTAACAATTCAAAAATATATTACCCCTATAAACACGGGCCATATCAAAAACTCATTAAATCATTGAACTAAAAAAAAGGGATAAGAATGCACAGTTTTTGTAAATAAAATATAACAAATGCACTAATTTTATAAATATTTTATTTATGTATTATTTTTGTAATATTTTATTAAAATGTACTCAAATATGTAATTGTTCCTTTTTATTACAAGTAGCTCATCCCACCAAGTTAAAATAGGAAAAAGACGTGCAGCCACTTGTATTGGGTCTATTAGTGCACTAGAGTCCGAATATGAGTAGGAAAAGGAGACTGCAGCTCTCTTAAATCCTAAGCTGCTCCGTGGCCCATCTCCCAAGCTGAGCTCCCTCCGTTTGCAACGGGTCAAGTCCCCTCAATGTAATATAATTCATGAGTAGCCTACTCTCTCTCCCATCCACTAATAATCCGTGGCCCTCCTTTTTCTAAAAGGTCCAGCCCATTTTTTCTCCTGCAAATGCTGCCTTATTCCCCTTTTTGTATCCCTATTATAACACTTTCATAGCAGCCCACCTTATCATTCCACATGTATCTTGTTGCTTCCGTGTCCTGTTCAAAGTAGGAGAGTAAACAGCTGGCCCACTTGTTGCATATGTTACGTGTCCCTCCTTTTAATAACACAATTCTGCCAGCCTTCAACTGATAGCCCACGTAAGAAAGGAAATCAACATCTGGCCCACTTTATCTCCTTATTCCACTAGCAGCCAATCCGTGTCCTACCTAGCATCCCAATCCTAGTCCACTCGGCAAAATAAAAGGATCCAGCTGCTTTAATAACATATACTCCTAGCACCTTTAATATGCTACCTGACGTCCCATATCTGCAGCCCACTATCTCCCTGCTTTGCACGAATCCGAATGGGCAAAGGAAATCAGTTGACCCAATAGCGCCTCTCCACCCCAGCGGGGTGTCCTTACTAAATGTCCCGCCCCAGCGGGCAAACTTACTGTCCAGCCTCTGCATTATGCCCTGGGTCCACTTTATAAGCTTCTTCAATTCCCTTTTTATATCATAATTTGCAGCCATCTTTTTATATCCTAGCAGCTTCCATATCATGCTCAATTGCTAATTCTAAAATCAAACCGTTGCCCACTACTTGATTTGTATTCCAGAAATAAGAAATTCGTAGCCCACATCTTTAGCTTCACTTGGTATGATATTCAAAGACCCATATGCTGCCCATTTCGTGGTTGATAATTATCATGACAACCGAACCGTGGCCTTCATAATTTGATTACTTGCTTAGCATGATCCCTTGGTCCATCAATTGCCGAATTAGGTTCAGCTCAATTGGTCCCAAATTTAGCATCCACATCTTCTTTTATGCCACTTTCGCATCCATTCCGTTACCTACACACAAGAGTATAAATCAAGTTAAAATGATAGGAAACTCACTTAAAAACAACAAGAATCAAGCTATAACGAATACCGATGAGTAGGTATAAAACCCACTCATCAGTAACCCCGACGGAAAAAAGTAAGAATTTCATAATACCATCCATGCCAATATTTTGGTATAATGATATTAAAAAGAATAACATCATTTACGAAAGAAAATAACATCCATTACCTCAAAAGAATAGTACTTCTGACTGGAATATCGGATATAAGGCTGAAGAAAGCTTGCATTGAATAGCAACACTCAAAGTATCTAAATACTCACAAAAATACGCTCGATATTATAGAGAGAGAAAACTTCTGATTCTGGTGTGATTTTCAATTCTAATCTAAGCACCCTATTTATAGAAAAAACTTAGGATGCTAGGATTGACAATTCAAGCCAACGGAGCAATTTTTTTTTCAAAGTTTGGCAGGTTGGCAGCATACCAAGGTTTACTCCTTATTTTTCAGCATTTACAACCCACAAAAAAACAAAAGTGGGGCCTGCCCATGTTTTTAATAAAAATATTTATTCCAAAACTTCAATAATTCATAATAAATAGCCTTTTTATCAGAAAAATACAAATTCGTTGTCTTTTCTATAGGAAATTTAATTCTCTACAACTTTGTAGAAGGAAGTTTTTCCAAATTCCCAACCGAAAATAGTCGAAATTCCATAAACGGGTGATTTTTCACACTAAAATACTGATAAAAATACATCAGTACTAACTCCTTCTTTTATATCCATAAAATAAATATTTTTTTATCATATAAATCAATAATTAATTATTCACAAATAATATTACAGAACTACAATACTAACAACCAGGTCGTTCTAAGGAAAGAGGGAGCCTTCCGATAAGGATTTCTCCTTACTGGCGCGCAATTAAATAACCCCTCCTAGACAGAACTTCCTTAGACATTGTCAATAATACTATCTAATAATATTATTCAAATAATATGACTTATTGAGTTGATAATGTAAAATACTGTGCAGTAACAATTATTGAATCAATAATACAAAATATCAATGGTAGTAATTATTAAATCAATCATATAAAATAGCAACGTAGAAATTATTGATATAAAATATCAATGTAACAATTATTGATATAAAATATCAATGTAGCAATTATTAAAAATATCATGCAATTATTGAATCATTAATATAAAATATTGAACAGTAATTATTGTAACAATTATTGAGTAAGTGACTTCTTACGTAAGAACCAATAATTCAAAATACTGTGCAATACCGTGTGCTACTGTGCACAATGCGTATTACTGTATTTTTATCACCGGGTATTTCAACAGTTTAACCGTAACAGTTTTACCGTTATTTATAAAAAGGTTATTTCTGTCGCTTTCTATATCCGACAGTTATTCCGTTGTGGGGCCCACAAATAGCTGCGCCGTTGTACGAATATTCTCCGACAACAAGAATATTCTACGACCAAATGAATATTCCCCGACGACAATAAATATTTTATAACCACTTGCTCATTTTGAAATATTTGCACATTTCACCCATAACTTTTCACATTTATCAAATATACACCTTACTATTTCGAAATAATATATAAAGAAAATTAAATCTTTATTTATAAAATTCGGGGTCTTACACCCAGTCCGGCGAAGTTGCCAAAACGGTGTGTGCTAGTGCATTGAAGCTACTGGAGCTGACGGATTGTCAATCCGAGTTGTAGAAATGTTAAAAACGGAGTTTATATACAAAAAATGTATCAATTTTTGACGAAAATAGCCACGGAACTAAGTTCCGGGCATATTTAGAAGATAAAACTTGATATGCAGGTGCAAAATAGTGCAAAGTTGTAGTATTGACTTGATGATCGTAAAAATACTTACAATGGACTGCACTACGGGCTTTTTGCCGAATCGTAGGCCTTAAACGTCCAAATCTACCGGTGGTTTTTTTATATGTGGTAGTATATGGGTATATCTATGTGTTGGAGTGAAAATATTTGGGTTTGGAAGAGGTGTAAAAGTCGAAAAATCAGTTGGGCATGGCTTCGCTGTGCTTCTTCTTTTTTTTTTTTTTTTTCAAATAAGAGGGGGCTGCCCCTCTATTTATAGAGGGGGGAGCTGCACCTCTATATGTGACTGCCGCAGGTAGAGGTGCGGCCACTCAAGGTGGGTCCTGCATCCTCGGCTTGGTCATCTCGAAGTACGTGCACTCTGAAGCAATGCGATGTCCGATCGAAAACTTTTGAACTTTTGATCGGAGCGTCTGTTTGAGGCGTGCGATACCTTTTCAGGAAAGCTCTCGCCGAGAGTATTGCAATGACATGGGAAAAAACATTTTCTGAGTCCAGTAAGACGGGTTCAGAACCAGGTCTTCGATTCTTCGCAGGTTGTCCGTTGAACTGTCTTGCGTTGTTGCCACTCGGGATGGTCGTTAAGGTTCATTCTGACTTTGGCGGCATCAATTTGACTTTAGTTTGACCAAGTATGTTGAAAGTTGGTAAAATAACCGTTGTAGCCCTCCCGGGGCTGCCTGTAGTGTCGGCATGGTCGCTAGTTGACTTTCGGGAGCTGATTCCAAGACTTGGATCCCAGTCGAGTCTTTTGACCTCAGGGTTGTCTCTGAGGCTGATGTAGTCGTTTCAAGTTTTGCTATGGAGTTGTTGCGATGCTTCAGGCTGATGTCTGAAGTTGGCCTGACGTCCCGGGTTGAGATCGGGGATGACCTGCACTTCCCGGGTTGAGACCGGGTTTTATTGGTACCTCCCGGGTTGAGATCGGGGTTGATTTGATTTCCCGGGTTAAGACCGGGGTTGATTGATACCTCCTGGGTTGCTGTTGGGGCTGATTAGTACCTCCTGGGTTGAGACCGGGGATGACCTTGATGATCCGATTGACTGTCAGAGCTTGATTGATGGCCTGATTGACTGTCGGAGCTTTATTGATTGTCCGATTGACTGTCGAAACTTGATTGATGGTCCGATTGACTGTCGAAACTTGATTGATGGTCCAATTAATTGTCAAAACTTGATTGATGGTCCGATTGACTGTCAGAGCTTGATTGATGGTTCGATTGACTATCGGAACTTGATTACCCATATTGGGAATCGGATTTGACTGGAGCACCGATATTGTGGATCGAATTTGGGGTTGATTGACGGTTCTACCCTTCTATTGGATGAGTATCGGGGCAAGGAAAATCTCGAGTGTCTATATTCATTCTACCTCGACCAAGGATTCCTGAGTTGTCATTTATCGAATCACATAGGACAGTCTCTCCTTTTACTAGATGTGGTAGATTCTTTGTTAACCATTCATTATCTCCATGTACAAACTATTATACCCAAGCATACCCTTTAATATACCTAAAGGTCTTAAGGGACATGCCAAAGCATAACTCATCATACACAAGATACTATGATGATCTCAAGTTTAAGGATCACTTGTACTACTATCACTAGAGGAATTCCTATTGACAGGCAAGTAAAACTCCATTAGGTATTCCTTAATGAGCCACGTTCAGTGAACTTATTCTCCAATAAGCACCTACATACTTGCTTTAGTGTCTCCACACAAATGATTATGAGATCAATTATTCTCTTCCTAAGAGCATGCAACATATGTATCAATCTATCCGGATTCACTAATCACCTTTTTAGTAATCCAACGACTGGGATCTATTTTAGTTTTAAGCAATCTAAGAATTTAGATCTCATTAGCATGATCATCATCATGATTCTAAAAGCATTGCTTAAAATTATGGGTTTATCACTTATTATATAACAACACCATGTTGATAAAGTAAAAGCCTTTAATAAATGAATTCTTTTATTAATAATAAATGAATAAGATTACAAAGTATATGCTAGATCATATCAAATATGATTAGCTTGTGTGCATACTACTTTTAATCTCCCACTTACACTAAAGTCAATCGCCATGGTATCTCATACCCATCTTTTTTAAGTGACGATAAAACTACTGTTGTGTTAAAGCTTTAGTAAATGGATCTTTAATGTTGTCTTGAGATTCAACACGCTCCAGGGTGACGTCTCTTCTTTCAATGATCTCTCTATTCAAATGAAATCACCGCAACATGTGTTTGAATTTCTGATGAGACCTGGGTTCCATGGCCTGTGCAACAGCTCTAGTGTTGTCACATAATAAAGGTACTGCTCCTCTAATGCTAGGAACCACACCAAGTTTAGTTATGAACTTATTAATCCAAAAAGCCTCATTTGCAGCTTCACTTGCAGCTATGTACTTTACCTTTATCCTTGAATCAACAACTGTTTGCTTCTTGGAACTCTTCCAGCTCACTGCGCCACCGTTCAAGGTAAACACATACCCCGAAACGGATTTACTGTCATCTTGGTCTTTTTGAAAACTTGAGTCTGTGTAGCCCTTCTAGTTTCAATTCAGACCCGACCGTAGACAAGAAATACATCCTTAGTTCTTCTTAAGAAATTTAGGATATTTTTCACTGCCTTCCAATGCTCTTCTCCTAGATACGAATGATATCTGTTTGTTATACTAAGTGCATGAGTGACATCCGATCTAGTACATATCATACCACACATACTAGATCCTATTGTTGAAGCATAAGGAATCTTACTCATACGGTCTCTCTACTTAGGTGTCTTTAGGGTTTGTTTCTTGGAGAGATGTATTTCATTGCTCATCGACATGAGACCTTTCTTGGAATCTTCCATGCTAAACTTCTTTAGGATCGAGTCAATATACGTTCCTTAGGACAAGCCAAGCATCCTTTTAGATCTATCTTTATAGATCTTTATCCCCAAAATATAAGATGTCTCACCCAAGTCCTTCATGGAGAAGTGTGTAGATAACCAGATTTTGATTGATTGTAGCATAGGAATATAATTCCCTATCAGTAATATATCGTCAACATATAATACTAGGAATGAAACAGCGCTCCCACTAACTTTCTTACACACATGGTTCATCCTCATTTTTAATAAAATTAAACTCTTTGATTGTCTCATCAAAACGGATGTTCCACCTTCTAGAAGCTTGATTCAATCCATAAATAGATCGTTGTAGCTTAAAGACATGATTTGTTCCAACCGTTGAAACAAAACCCTCTAGATGTATTATATACACATCCTCCTCAAGTTTTCCATTGAGGAAGGTTATTTTTACTTCCATTTGCCAGATTTTGCAGTCATAATAAGCTGTAATTGCAAGCAAAATCCGAATCAATTTAAGCATAGCTATTGGTGAGAAGGTTTCATCATAGTCAACACCTTGTCTTTGTTTGAAACCTTTTGCAACCAATCGGGCCTTATAGGTCCAGTAATCTAATAGACTAAATTCCGCTCCAATCTTTCTTTTAAAGACCCATTTGCACCCAATAGGCTTAATTCCTTCAGGTGACGAAACAAAAGTCCATACCTGGTTTTCATAATGGAGTCCATCTCGGATTTCATGGCTTCTAGCCATTTCTCTGGGTCTTTACTACTCATAGCCTTTTCGTAAGTCAATGGATCATCATCATCTATGATGCGTACCTCATCGTCATCTTATATGATGAATCCATACCTCTCAGGTATCTTTGGTACTCATCCAGATTTACGAATAGGTTGTGGTACAGAAGGTGTCTCTACTTGGACAGGTTCATCCACTTGATCTGTAGTGGTTTGTGACTCTTGAACTTCTTCAAGATCTATTTTCCTCCCACTAGCCCCTTTAAGGATAAACTCCTTTTCCAAGAAGGAAGCTTTTTTTTTTGTTGCAACAAACACCTTTGCTCAAAATGATTGTAGAAATAGTGTCCTAAACTTTCTTTAGGATATCCCACAAATGTACACTTATTAGATCTTGTTCCAAACTTATCATTCTGAAACTTTTTCAGATAAGTTGGACATCTCCAAATCTTAACATGCTTAAGACTATGTTTCTTCCCTGTCCACATCTCATATGGAGTCTTAGGGACGAATTTCGTGGTGACCTTATTTAGTAGATATGCAGTTGATTCTAGGGCATAACCCCAGAATGATATTGGAAGCTCGGTAAAGCTCATCATAGAACGAACCATGTCCAACAATGTTCAATTTCTCCTTTCAGATATACCATTTGTGACGAACGAGAATTTTATAATTTAATTTGAATATTTATTGAATTAAATAAATATTTTGATGATTTATTTATTGAGTTATCGATGTTTTAATTATTGAGTTAAATAATTATTTGATAGAATTGTGGTAGATTAATTTAATTATATGTGTTATATTGATTAGATTAATGTGGAGAATTTTTATAGTTCAAAGTATGTATTTAATTGAGTTTATTTGATTAAATGAATTAAGTAATAAGCATAATGTTATCCTAATTAATTTATTAATTAATTAGAGATGTAATGATTTGACATAATTAATAAATGAAAATTTTAATTATGTGATAATGTGATTTAATGTGGATTATTATATTTTATTTAATTGAATTTAAGTAAGATTATTTGAGTAATTAAAAGTGTGACATTAAACTATATAATAAGCATTTAATTAAAATAATGAGAATGAGTTAGTAGAGGAGCCAACCAAACATACCCTTAAGATAGTGGGTGTCAATTAATTAACTGACCCACTATCTCTACCAGTTAATCATTATATGTGATATACTATACATATATTATATATCAGTATCCTTATATCTTATATTAGAAGAAGTTCAGAGAAGTTAGAAAGTTAGAGAGAAAAAGAGAGAATTTGAGAGAGAATTGAGAATTTAAGAAGAAGAGTTATAGATTCTAGAGTTCATATCATCATCAAACAGAGTTAGCAAGGGTATGATTCTTCAACCCAAGCCTTTAATTACACGTTCTTATGTTTTCTCCATGAAAATCAATTTTGAGTTCTCTGTGACTAAAGTTATCAATGATTATTGATTATGTGTGTATACATGTTAGTATATGATCATAACATATTTTCTATCATCTATGTACGTTTTAAAACAATCAATTTCGTGTAATTATGCCTTAATTGGATTTTTATGGATTTACAGAGTATGAAAAGTATAAAGAACACGTATATGGCCCTTATGTAAAAAATATCATGCTCTAATTGTTTAATTAAATTTAAATTGATAGTTGATTATGATTATACATGTTTAAATAAATAAAACGAAATTCAAACGGACGAATTCGGAGTTATAACGAATCCGCAACGTTGAATTTCACGATTTCTCTTGAAACTTTTCAAAATACCAAGAATGGTGAATTTAAGTGTTTTAATTTGAGTGATTATATGATCTAAAGTGTTAAAAGTATGCTAGATTCATTGTTTGATGTTCCTATGAAGTTTATACTACATGGGTAACATAAAAAAAATCGCCATGTTAGTTTAATTTGGATTTATTTGGCTTTTCTGAAAATTTTTGTGAACTGCGACTGGATTAGCAGAGGCATATCCGCCCCCGACGACTTTTAGCCTAGAAATACCCAACCCCACAGACATTCTTGCTGTCCAAATTTTTTTGATGTGTTTTAAGCCCTAACATGATGAACTAACTGAATGTAATGAACCTAATGGCATGTTAAGTGTATGAAACAATAATATAACATGTTGACATGTATAAGATAATTTGAAGCTTCATGTTAACAAGCTATGTGTGAATTTGGACATTGTTGTCGTAAGGTTGATTATGGTCGTTTACGAGTCATATTATGTGGTATGCATGTTGTGGTTCAGATTCATGTTATGTGGTTAATTAACAAGTTAAGACTTATGAACCAAGTTGTTAAGTTGAACTTAAGTGAGATGTTCGACTGGTTAAGCATAGTGATTATGAAACTAATCGATATCATATACATAATGTAATGTGTAGGACATTGAGGAATTGAATTATAATTATATTTGTAGCTTCGCGCACGAGGCAAGTGTTCTAAACTCAAACTTTACTTTTATTGAGCAAGTTTTCTTATCTATACTCTTTAAATTGAGCAAGTTTCTAAACCTTACTTTTATGTTGAGCAAATATCCCATTCCTAAACTTTACTTTATTGAGCAAACTTTCTATTCTTGAAATACTATCATGATGCAAGTTCTTATTCTTGTTTATTCAAGTTGAGATTCCATATGAGATATTATAATTCCTTTAAAGCATGATTCCACTAATACAATACTTATTCGATTGTATACTCTCGAGAATTATTATTCGATTTGAATATCGTTTATTATTGAACCTTGTAAGACTAGCGAACCCTTATTGATTCGACTAGTCTATAGTTGATGAACGTTCTAAATTCTAGAACTGTTATTGAACTTATCCAAACCAAACTTTCTTTGATGCGGACTCTGATGTCAAACTGAGATGAACAACCCTCTATAGGAGATTTTGTACGCTTTAGCGTTGAGATATTGTGTACAGTATAGTATTAAGGGCTGATCCCTCTAAGTACGAGTAGTAGAGTCCATATAGTCTAATGACCGTTAAAGGTTTAAAGTAGAAATACTTGACAACCTAGGACATAGTTCAAGGTCTTATGACCCTCAGATGTACTTTTGATTCTTGTTATTCATTCTTGATTCAAAAGTCGAGCTTTCTTATTCAGAATTCTTTGATTCATTCGCATGTTATTATACTATTATATTATTATACTTGTGGGCAATCGTGCTCACTCTTGCATAATAACATTGCAGTTAAGAACGAAAGGTCCGACGAGCCTTCCACTAGCAAAGGCAAGGGCAAAGTCAACAAGTGATGAAGACTTGTTTATTTGATAATATTTGTCTAAGACTTATTTTGTTGTTTAAGACTTATGTATTTATTTATGTTTTTCCGCACAGATGATTAAGGTTAGTAAATTGATTTAAGTATTATTTAGATGTTGTAACCCCATAAGGGGAGGATTTATTTCTATCTATTTTATGGTTTACATTTATTATGGGTAGATAGATATATGATATTTGTATAGTGAACACCAAATCCCGTAGAATTGAAGTACCCAGATTTGGGGGTGTCACACTATTCAACTGTGGTGTTCCTAGTGGAGTCCACTCTGAGATTATACCATTTTCTTTGAGACAATTGAGAAACTCATTGCTTAAGTATTCACCAACTCGATCCGATTAAAGAATCTTAATACTTTTGCCAGTTTGTTTCTCTACTTCATTTCTGAATTCTTTGAACATTTCAAACGATTCAGACGTGTATTTTATCAAATATATATATCCACATCTTGGATGATCATCAGTAAAAGAAATAAAATAATAATACCCTCCTCGTGTATTCGTTGTCATAGGTCCACATACATCTGTGTGTACCAACGCTAACAACTCTATAACTATATCTCCTTTTTCACTAAAAGGAGATTTAGTCATCTTACCCATGATACAAGATTCACAAGTTAGATATGATTCATTGTGACAACCCGAGAATTTATAAGATTAATAAAATCTTAAATGATTAAATAAAGGTTAAATAATAAGACCTAGACTGGAAATAGAGTATGGATTTAATAATTTTGTGAAGAAATTATATGGTTTTGTTTATATATTTATTTAACATATAAGGAGAATTAAGAATAAAGTCTTGTAACCTAATATATATATTAGGTATGGAAATTAAATAACCTAAGGGTTATAATATGTAAGGATGTTAGTATTTAAAATTTTTACTAACCTAAAAGATTAAGTTTATTATCTCAATTTATTAATTTTATTAAAGCAAGTCTAATTGGGTTAAGAAATTAAATGTACATGAGTAAGGATTTAAATTCCAATTATAGGGAATGGAAACCCTAATTAAATGATTAGGGTAGAATAGAATTAAAAGAATTGGACCTAATCTATTTTTATGGCCCAATTATATTATTATCAAGCCCAAAGTAATAAATTTGGTGCCCAAGATTTTAACCCAATAGAAGAGGAAGTTGGACATTTACTAAGTTTAATAAAGTAATAAAAAGAAAACAAAGTTGGGGATAAGGGAGGAGAATTCGGTCAACAAGGAACAAGGAAGAAAAAGAGAGCATATGAGCTCATCATTACAATTACTAACTCTTCACCAACTACTAGCCAAGTGTCACTCCAAGTGCTTATCCTCATTATTTAGTCTAGATTTGCAAGCAATCTAAGTCTACAAGCAACAATCTAAATGATTAAGGAAGAGATGTGAAGAGTGGAGTGTTGGACATTAATATGCATACATATTTGTATATCTAAATGACTCTC
The DNA here is from genome assembly GCA_020205555.1 of Panax stipuleanatus. Lineage (NCBI taxonomy): Eukaryota > Viridiplantae > Streptophyta > Magnoliopsida > Apiales > Araliaceae > Panax > Panax stipuleanatus. The sequence goes on along the minus strand of CM035122.1, from coordinate 31,371,570 downwards.
CCAAACAAAACCAATTTTTCTCTCTCTTTCTTCATATTTCCAAATAGACAAAAAGAAAACTAGAGAGAGAGGGAGAGGGAGATTTCGGATGGGTAAGGGAAGAAAGGAAGAGGATTTCATCTTCCTTTTTCCCAAAATCATCATCTACTTTGGAAGAACAATGAAGGCTAGCAAGAAATCAAAGGTATAAATAACTTTTATCAAAGTTATTTTTAATTATTTTCAATCAAAACTTGGATCTAGGATTTCAAAACTCCAAAATCTTAGATCTATATATTTATAATTGTTATATGTTTAGATCTATCACTTTTTATGATCAAAAGTTAGATAAAAAGCAAGAAAAAGGAAACTATGTTTTAAAAGTTAGAAAATTGTAATTTTCTTAGTATAAATTATGTTTTTGTTTGTGTTTGGTGAAGTTTTAATGAAATATATCATGGATCATGGTAGATCCTTGATCTTAAGGTGTATTAGTATGTATTATGATGGTTTATAAAGTTTAATGTTGGGTTAATCAAGAGATCTAGGAAGATTTATTAGAAAACACAAAAGTTTTAAAATCAGATTTTGAGAAAACGTAACAAGAAATTCAAACGACCATATCTCCTAGTGTATTTTGAATTTTTGAGTGTGGTCAATTTCTCGACTTAGATCTATGAGTCTTCTAACTTTTTCAAGTAGAATCACTGAAAAAGGAGTCATAGATTTTCGTGTGGACTGAAATTAGCAAAGGACAGTAAAATCTGAAAAAATCCAAAAAGTAGGCTGTCCGAATTTTTGAAGGGAATTTTCGTCCACTTATTTTATGAAATAAATTCCGGCATTTTGGGACATTAAAATATATGAGATGAAGTAGCTTGTGTCCAAAAATGAGCTCATTCCGACTTAAATTGAGCAAGTTATGACTATTTCAATATTTGTATTTTTCCGACGAAAATCGCTATAACCGTAGTTATATAACTTCGATGGCCATGAAATTTAAACTGGAGGCTCACGATAACATGTGTAAGATCCCACCAATAGTTGGGAATTTTTGGAGTTAAGCGTGATGTCGCAAATTTCTTAAGGAATTAACTAGAAATGGATTTTTGAAAAATACTAAAGGAAATTGAAAAATTCCTAAAAAATTATTTTTGTGTATGGAATACATGTATTTATGTATGGACAAAAGATAAAAAAATAATAAGATGATATGTTTAAAAAAGAGAAATCCAGCTTGCTGGATTGGCCATCAGCTTGCTGGATTTCAATCTGGTTTGTTGGATTGGCCACCAGGATGCTGGATTGGTATGTTTGGATAATCTAGGATGTTGGATTGATCTATTTGGATAATCCAGGTTGCTGGATTGATGGTCAGTTCAATCCAGCCTTGCTGGATTGGATGTCAGTTGAATCCAGTTTGCTGGATTGGAAAATAGTTTACTAAATTAAAATTTAGTTTGAATCCAGGTTGCTAGATTAGTTATATCAGATTTGTTATGTTGGGAAACAACAAGTTATTTGAATCTAGTTTGCTGGATTAGGTATTCGACTTACTAGATTATAAAGAAAGGCTTATAAAATGAAAGACTAAGTGTTAATTCACAAGTTATATGATATAGTAGTGTTAAGTCTAAGGTAGTACAGTCGTACTCTTTAATGGTTGATGTATAGTAGCTGGGCTAAACGACTCTTTCATATGGGGAAGGGATGTATGAATTAGTTAACGATCTAACTCGCTATGAAAACAGTGTAGACAAGACGGAAGCTAATTTGTTAGTTGTTTGTGGGAAACCACTCAGTATACTATATTGAATATTATTAAAGACTCGATGTGTGCTAGGTTTAGACTTGTGTATATGTATAGTGTTAAGGTTATCTAATATTTGACTATGTGTTTAAATGTTAGATAGTTTACTTATAAAGTATGTTATGCTGATTGAAAGATCAATCTTATAACTGATAGGTCTTTTCAATAAAGCGATTAAATTAGATTGCGTAGCAGTAATCGACGATGTAGTCAATTTTCTCTAGCTCAACTTTGAGGTATATTTCAAAGCATATTCGTGAATAATTATTGTTAATTATTGACATCTATATTGATTATTGATTTACACTTAGTGCATGTTGCATATGTTCATCAGGTATGAAAGGCTGATCACCTTCATTACCATAAGGTTCAGTTGAATTTATTCATGTTCATTGTTGGCTATTCAGTATTATTGATTCATGTTCTTTAACAATTCTAATATTGTTGAAAGTTTGTCAGCTTATTATTCTTTTCAATTATGATATATCTTCATTTGAACTTAAACTTGCTGGGCAAACTCGTTGCTCACCCTTGCTATATCATGATAAACATTTCAGATTAAGACGAAACATCGGACACAGGCAAATGTAAAGGCAAGTTCTAGGATTGGATTATTGTATGGTTAAAATGGTAATAGTATTGGATACAAATGACATTATATGTCGTGTAGGATATTGAATGCAGGTATTAAGTTAAGGTTACAGACCTAGGGAATTATGTTATAAAAGTTATTGTATAAACAATTTATGTTTATATCTTCCGCAATAGTTATAGAAATGATGTATCGTAACGTACCAGGTCCGAGGTTCTGGGGACCCGAATTTGGGGGCGTCACAGTTGGTATCAAAGCTGTAGGTTATAAACATTAGGTAGGGTTACCTTAGTCTATAACCGCAGAGATGAGGAATAAGAATAAACTCAAATAGAGTTTAAGTTCTAAGCGATGAATTTGGGCAAGGTATTAATAAGTCAATAAGATTCAAAGAAGAATCATGACAGATAATAATGATACAGAGTTACCTAACTCTGATAATAAAGATGAATAATAGTAATGAATAGATAGAGTCTAAAAGACTAAAAGTATAAATGAAAAGAAGATCGTAAAACAAAACGATCATAACATAGAAAAGAATCGTAATATAATACGATTATAATATCAGATTACAACGTGATCTGATGAGGTCATAAGAGGACAGATTATCAATTAAATGATTAAAAATTTTATAGCAGAATTGCTGTATGACAGTTGTACTATGAAATTGTACTATTAAAACTCAGGAAAGAGTTGTGAATTGTAGATACGGATTAAATGAAATTCGTATTGAGTATTGAGGGAACTAGGATTATATGGGATTTCAATTGAGGACTCATGTGATAGCTGAGTTGTACAAACTTTGTATGGGCGGGGGTTTTGTGCTTGGTCTAATGACTGTTTAGTTTATCACATTGATAATCATTGAAATGTTGGTGTCGCGCTATTCGCTATATGTATGATGAGAAGGTGATTCTTTTCTCATGTGTATAACGGATAGGTAGAAAATATAAGATTAGGTGCGAGTTCTTTAAACTCATACGTATGGTAAGTTTGTGACTCATAATCGTATGGTGAAACCCCTCAGCAAATGGACGACTTTGGTCTGACTAGGATAAGTTCCAAAACCCATAAGATTGTGGGAAGTTCCTGAACTCATAACGTGTGGTATGTTTGATGAACTATACGGGAGTATAGGAAAATTGTGAATGAAGGATTGAGGATAATAAAAATAGATAGAATTATTAAGCAATTGATCATTAGAAAAATTGATGTTTATGGTGGAAGCATAGATATTCCAAATCCTCTAGTTGTGCTAGACTTCAAAATTTTTGACATCAAGCTAAATTCGCATTGATGTGCCTTTACAAATATAAATGAATTTTGTTGTCAGCAACACATGGTTACAATTGTGTAGAAGTGGGCTTTGTACCACTAACACATCGTTACCTGTTGTGGCATGATAACACCAAAAATGAAGTTTTGTTATCCTCAAAACATGGTGATAATTGTGTATGTGTGGACTTCGGGACCCTGACACATTGTTACCTGTTGAATGATAACACAAACTAATTTTCAAAGATTTTTGAACTGTTTAAAAGAAAAGTCTATGCTAATTATTTCGGCTAGACAAAGATTATTTAAAATATCAAAACGTATTTTTTTTATCATTAATGCATCATGAAACCTGGTGCAAAGATGATAAAAACTATAGAGTTATTAATACAGTCTTACCTAGTGTTGGATGTGATCTAAAGATCGTTAGCCCACTATGGTATATTATTTTATGACAAAGTCGTAAAAAATGACTGAATCTTCAACGGACTATAAATATAGTGTGGTATAATGACTTAATAAAATAATTTTCAAAATTTTAAAGAATATTCAAGTGTTAATTAAATTTGGCCAGACACATGTTTTGATTGATATTGGAATTATTGGTATGTCTAAAGCTATTTGATTCAGCTAGACAATGTTTATGAAAATTCAAGTATCTCTTTGAGAACTTATCCCGAACAATATTATTTTGATTCGGACTTCAGGCTGAGTATGAACATCCCTAAATTGGAAAATATTTTGCGCCAAAGGCGGTGATGATGAACGCGAATGTCGTTCTAGCATGTAACATCTGATTAATGCAGGGCATACGGGCTGATCACCCAATGTGTCCGTAAGAATAGAGCGGTTTACAGATGAATTTTTGTTTAAACCTTTTCGAAATTGAAAAATAAAAGTTCATGGCCACTCAGCATTATATGAAAAGTTTTTTTTAACTCCTTGGGGAGAAGTCTAGGTAGAATGTGATGATAGAATAATTTCTCATAGAAGGAAGTCGTGTGTACTCATTAAATGAGAATGAAATCAGATAAAGGTTAAGTTGAAAACTTAGTTTTGGTGAATAGAAGGAGTAGGAATTAGTAGGCTGTAATTTCGAGGACGAAATTCTTAGAAGAAGGGGTGAATGTGACAACCCGAGAATTTATAAGATTAATAAAATCTTAAATGATTAAATAAAGGTTAAATAATAAGACCTAGATTGGAAATAGAGTATGGATTTAAAAATTTTGTGAAGAATTATATGGTTTTGTTTATATATTTATTTAACATATAAGAAGAATTAAGAATAAAGTCTTGTAACCTAATATATATATTAGGTATGAAATTAAATAACCTAAGGGTTATAATATGTAAGGATGTTAGTATTTAAATTTTTCCTAACCTAAGAGATTTAGTTTATTATCTCAATTTATTAATTTTATTAAAGCAAGTCTAATTGGGTTAAGAAATTAAATATACATGAGTAAGGATTTAAATTCTAATTATAGAGAATGAAAATCCTAATTAAATGATTAGGGTAGAATAGAATTAAAAGAATTGGACCTAATCTATTTTTATGGCCCAATTATTTTATTATCAAGCCCAAAGTAATAAATTTGGTGCCCAAGATTTTAACCCAATAGAAGAGGAAGTTGGACATTTAGTAAGTTTAATAAAGCAATAAAAAGAAAACAAAGTTGGGGATAAGGGAGGAGAATTCGGTCAACAAGGAACAAGGAAGAAAAAGAGAGCATGTGAGCTCATCATTACAATTACTAACTCTTCACCAACTACTAGCCAAGTGTCACTCAAAGTGTTTATCCTCATTATTTAGTCTAGATTTGCAAGCAATCTAAGTCTACAAGCAACAATCTAAATGATTAAGGAAGAGATGTGAAGAGTGGAGTGTTGGACATTAATATGCATACATATTTGTATATCTAAATGACTCTCCCAAACAAAATTAATTTTTCTCTCTCTTTCTTCTTATTTTCAAATAGCGAAAAAGAAAACTAGAGAGAGAGAGGGAGAGGGAGATTTCGGATGGGTAAGGGAAGAAAGGAAGAGGATTTCATCTTCCTTTTCCCAAAATCATCATCTACTTTGGAACAACAATGAAGGCTAGCAAGAAATCAAAGGTATAAATAACTTTTATCAAAGTTATTTTTAATCAAAACTTGGATCTAAGATTTCAAAACTCCAAAATATTAGATCTATATATTTATAAGTGTTATATGTTTAGATCTATCACTTTTTATGATCAAAAGTTAGATCAAAAGCAAGAAAAAGGAAACTATGTTTTAAAAGTTAGAAAATTATAATTTTCTTAGAATAAATTATGTTTTTGTTTGTGTTTGGTAAAGTTTTAATGAAATATATCATGGATCATGGTAGATCCTTGATCTTAAGATGTATTAGTATGTATTATGATGGTTTATAATGTTTAATGTTGGGTTAATCAAGAGATCTAGGAAAATTTCTTAGAAAATACAAAAATTTTAAAATCAGATTTTGAGAAAACGTAACATGAAATTCAAACGACCATATCTCCTAGTGTATTTTGAATTTTTGAGTGTGGTCAATTTTTTGACTTAGATTTATGAGTCTTCTAACTTTTTCAAGTGGAATCACTGAAAAAGGAGTCATAGATTTACGTATGGACTAAAATTAGCAAATGATGTAAAATCTAAAAAAAATCCAAAAAGTAGGCTGTTCGGATTTTTGAAGGGCTGTTTCGTCCACTTATTTTCTGAAATAAATTCCAGCCTTTTGGGACATTAAAATATATGAGATGATGTAGCTTGTGTCCAAAAATGAGCTCATTCTGACTTAAATTGAGCAAGTTATGACTATTTTAATATTTATATTTTTTCGACAAAAATTGCTATAACCGGAGTTGTATAACTCCGATGGCCACAAAATTTAAACTGGAGGCTCACGATAACATGTGTAAGATCCCACCAAGAGTTGAGAATTTTTGGAGTTAAGCGTGATGTAGCAAATTTCTTAAGGAATTAACTTGAAAATGGATTTTTGAAAAATACTAAAGAAAATTGAAAAATTCCTGAAAAATTATTTTTGTATATGGAATACTTGTATTTATGTATGGACAAAAGATAAAAAAAATAATAAGATGATTTGTTTAAAAAAGGAAAATCCAACTTGCTGGATTGGCCATCAGGTTGCTGGATTTCAATCTAGGTTTGCTGGATTGGCCACCAGGATGTTAGATTGGTATGTTTGGATAATCAAGGATGCTGGATTGATCTATTGGATAATCCAAGTTACTGGATTGATGGTCAGTTCAATCCAGGCTTGCTGGATTGGATGTAAGTTGAATCAAGTTTACTGGATTAGAAAATAGTTTATTAAATTGAAATTCAGTTTGAATTCAGGTTGCTGGATTAGTTATATCAGATTTGTTATGTTGGGAAACAACAAGTTATTTGAATCTAGGTTGCTGGATTAGGTATTCGACTTACCAGATTATAAAGAAAGACTTATAAAATGAAAGACTAAGTGTTAATTCACAAGTTATATGATACAGTAGTGTTAAGTCTAAGGTAGTACAGTCGTACTCTTTAATGGTTGCTGTATAGTAGCTGGGCTAAACGACTCCTTCATATGGGGAAGAGATCTATGAATTAACTCGCTATGAAAACATTGTAGACAAGATGAAAGCTAATTTGTTAGTTGTTTGTGGAAAACCACTCAGTATACTATATTGAATATTATTAAAGACTCGATGTGTGCTAGGTTTAGACTTGTGTATATGTATAGTGTTAAGGTTATCTAATATTTGACTATGTGTTTAAACGTTAGATAGTTTACTTATAAAGTATGTTATGCTAATTGAAAGATCAATCTTATAACTGATAGGTCTTTTCAATAAAGCGATTAAATTAGATTGCGTAGCAGTAATCGACGATGCAGGCAATTTTTCTCTAACTCAACTTTGAGTTATATTTCAAAGCATGTTCGTGAATAATTATTGTTAATTATTCACATCTATATTGATTATTGATTCGCACTTAGTGTATATTGCATATGTTCATTAGGTATGAAAGGCTGATCACCTTCATTACCATAAGGTTCAGTTGAATTTATTCATGTTCATTGTTAACTATTCAGCATTATTGATTCATGTTCTTTAACAATTCTTATATTGTTGAAAGTTTGTCAGCTTATTATTCTTTTCAATCATGATATATCTTCATTTGAACTTAAACTTGCTGGGCAAACTCGTTGCTCACCCTTGCTATATCATGATAAACATTTCAGATTAAGATGAAACTTCGGACACAGGCAAATGCAAAGACAAGTTCCAAGATTGGATTATTGTATGGTTAAAATGGTAATAGTATTGGATACAAATGACATTGTATGTCATGTAGGATATTAAATGCAGGTATTAAGTTAAGGTTACAGATCTAGGGAATTATGTTGTAAAAGTTATTATATAAACAATTTATGTTTATATCTTCGCAATAGTTATAAAAATGATGTATCGTAACGTACCAAGTCCGAGGTTCTGGGGACCCGGATTTGGGGGCGTCACATTCATAATCAAATAGCTCTAAAAGTCATTTTTTATGCAACTTGGATAATCTTGTTTCATTAATATGACTGAGTTTACAGTGCCACATAAAGGTATAGTTAACATCATCTCTTTTCCTTTTATTAGTTTGTTCAATTTGAAGTATATTTTCATGCAATTCAAGTATGTAAAGTCCATTCAGCAAATTACCAATATTATATAAAGCATTTTTATTATAAATAGAACAATTGCTGCTCTTTATTATAATATCAAAACCATCCATATCCAATACAGAAATTGAAATAATGTTTCTTATAAGTGTTAGAACAAAATAACAATTATTTAAACTAATAGACTTACCCGTAGGCAATGCTAAACAATAAGTCCCACAGCTAATGCAGCAACCTTAGCTGCATTTCTCACTCATAGGAAGACCTCATCCTTGTTTACCTTTCTACTTCTGCTTAGTCCCTGCATAGTGTTACATATGTGAGAACCACAACTGGTATCCAATACCCAAGTAGAACTTTGACTTTCAGAAAAATTAATTTCAATCATGAATAAACCTTTATCGGAAGTCGAAACTTCTCCAACTTTCTTCTGATTTTGTTCCACAAGAAACTTCTCGCATTTTCTTTTCCAGTGACCCGGCTTATTGCAATGGAAGCATATTCCTTTGCTATCTGTATCAGGTTTCTTATTATCCTTTCCTTTCTCCTTGCTCTTAGCCTTCTTGGATTTCTTCTTTTTAGAAGATACCTTGGGCCTCTTCCTTTTCTTGGAAGAATCATCCATTAATAAGACTTGGTCCTTCTTAGATGGGAAGTGACCTTTAGCAGTTTTCAACATGTTAAGTAATTTAGGAAAGCTAACATCCAACTTATTCATGTGAAAATTCACAACAAATTGTGAGAAGGTGTCTGGGAGTCACTGCAAGATCAAATCTAGACTTAACTCCCCATCCATTATGAACCCTAACTTACCAAGCTGTTCAATCAGATTGATCATATTCAGGACATGAATCTCAATAGTAGTGACCTCGGTCATCTGAGATCGGAAGAACTCGTTAGATATCTAATATCTAGCAGTCCTACTTTGCTCACAATAAAACTCTTTGAGGTGCAGTAATATAGTAGGAGAATCCATAGTTTTATGCTGATGCTGAAAATCGTTACTCATGGATGCGAGCATGATACATTGAGTCACGATTGCATCATCTTACCATTTTCTAAAAGTAGCAATCTCTTCCTCAGGGGCTGTGTCTGAAATATTTGCAAGGATGGGCGAATTTAGGACATAAGTAATCTTTTCAGCACTGAGAACAATTCTTAGATTTCTTAGCCAGTCTGTGGAATTTGGTCCGGTCAGTTTGTTAGGATCAAGTATGCTACACAGTGATATTAGTGAGTTTAACATTTTCAAATTCTGCATGTGAAAAAGATAATATTTTAGCATACATTCATTTAACTAATTATCAAAATAAATTATCTCTTTATTTTAATTGATATCTCCCACTATTTTCGTCATACTATAATACCCTCACAATATATAGTTCGATAAATCTAATTGTTGGCTCCCGAATGGGTATGACAATTACGCACAAATATACGCGGTCAACAAGTAATAAAGTGTAAGTACAGATATCGTTCCCACAGAGAATTAACAGATAAAGGGCCGCCAAACCACTAGCACTTAATCATTTCAGTCTTATTTAAACGAGCGGTAAAGTGAATGAATTTAAACTAATTAAACTAGACAAGAAATTACACTTACACTAAATAATCCTAGAGTAAAATCAGATAATGAAGACATGAGATTCCAATTTCACCTAATGATTCATTTAAGTCAACATACTTCCAGTTAGGTCAAATTAATAGCAATAGTTTGTTAGCCGAGAACACGAAAGTGAGATAAGGCCATCTTTCTATGCACCTAATCCATATCACATGCAATCCACAGATGATAGACGCACGTGAACACCCACATTACCTAAATCACTATATGTCTATGCGATCTACAAGTAAATAGGGTTTAAGCACAGGTTCTCTATTAACTACGAGCGGCGCTTCGGTATATATCTATCCTAAGCACAAATCATACATTCAATGCCATGTAAACATACAATCGCCCACTACTACAATTAGATCTAAACCCACACTTCGTCTTTCAAACCCATGTGGATTATCACAGTAATTGGTCATGACTCAATTAAGCAATGGAAGCGTAAATTATAATAGACAATCACATAGCAATTAATAAGAACCAACATGGAAGAGAAATCAACATAAACTACTCATTAGGTTCCATTGAAACCTCAAAATAAGTTTAAGTCATAAATGACTCAAATATATCATCCACACTATGAACATACATCATTCGATTACAAAATGAATACAAGGAGAGTAATGAGATAGAGAATGCAAATCTTTGTTCCTTCTCCAAGCTTGGATCTTTGATGATATCCAAATGCTTCAATCTTCAATACTAATCTAACCCTAGAAACTAACTAACTAATTAACCTTAACCTAATCTACTCCTAATCTAGACAAGGAATTGTAAGAGAAGGAAATGGAAAACTAGGGCTTAAGGCCAAAATATGCTCCCTAGTGGAGATTTTTTCATCAAATGGGGCAAGAAACCCTTATAAGCTAGGCCTCTCCCGTCTGTCTAAGTGAAGGTCAAAGCCTGGCAGTATTTTTGATTGGCGCGGCCGCGCGTGCTTAAGGCTTGAAGAGGGCGCGGCCGCTAGGCTCTAGAATCCTGAGTTTTGCTGGCTTTTTGTTGCTGGCTCAAGGCTGGCTGCTGCATGCTTTCTTGCTGCTTTCATTTGCACTTCTTAAGCCTTACTTGTTGCTCCTTCACCCATGCCATCCTTATGCTTTAAGCCGCTATCTGTGCTTTGCCCCAATTTTAGCGTTCTTTGGCTCTTTTTCGCTCAATGTGCACTAAAGGAATTCCTAAACCTGAAAATCACAAAACAAGGGAAAAACACATGAAAAGCACAAGAATACTTGAGTTTCGACAACAGAACAAGCTGGTTACTATCTGAATAAGTGGTCAATAAAACCACTTATCACTAATTAAATATTTGCTAGTGAGAATAAGGATCTCATTTCAAATGAATATAGCATTATGTGTGCATAACAAACTATATATAAATAAATAGGTAAATAATTTTTTGTCAATTACATTATCATGTAACTCCTTTTATTTTGTTTTATAAATCATAATGGCCAAGTGTGTGCACATCCGAACTAAAATGATCTAAGTTAAGTCAGACCCAACATTTACATATAAGTGAAGAGAAAACTACAGCCCTTGTGTGTGTACAACAAAGTGGTAATGTTCAATTCCTTATAAACATTCAATGTAATAAAATAACATCTTAAATATTTAATACTTGCCTTGTGTGTGCACAACAAATTCATATTAAATATTTAACACTATTATTTTACCATGCTAGAAGGCGATGTTCAATATTCCAAATATCTTTGAACGTTACAACTTAATATAATTTCTTGAGGGGTTTGTTATTAATTATCTCATCTTGTTTAGCGCACATGCACATATATATATAAAATACACGTCATATTATTTTATTTTAACATGCGAAGCACGTTGGGTAATATATATATATATATATATATATATATATATATAGCAAGTATGCATATATAGAATACTATATTCTACCCGGATTGATTATGAACTTTTATTCTAGTTTGGTTCACTAGAGCCACCAAGTGAACTATAAGGTCAAACCTAGGGTGCAAGAACTGAATTTAAATATAACTATTACATTTAAACTCGGGGCTCCATTACAAATGGGTCTTCAAACACTCTTTGCTTCTTTATCTCCCGTTCTTCAAGTAATTCTAACTAATCCTATTACATAAACTATTTACAATAAATAGAAACATTGATCAGCAGTCAAAGGGACGTACATAGGACGAAGATGGAAATTACATTAGGAAAAACTAGAGAAGACGAGGTACACAGACCCCATTTAAAAAACTCAATCATTCATGCATCCATCTAAAATAAAATCCAATCACATTTGCTAATAGTACATAATCAACCCCATTATCATGCATATCACCATATACATCAATAAATAACATTCATCTCATGAATAATAAATCCATTCCATATATGCATCGATATCATTTAATGGGCAAAAGTTTGCTAATATTTAGTTTTGAAACAAAATAAACTCTTTTATATTAATAAAAAACAAAATTAAAATTAAACTCCTTTAGTTTTTAGCAATCTAAAATCATATTCTAGATAAAATAAACATCTTTATTTCAAAGTTTTATCAATTAAATAAACCATTTATTTACAAAAAAAATAAAAATTCTCCTTTTAGAGAGTGACGCGGCCGCACCCAGAATTAACTGGGAAGCTGCGTGATAAATAGTTTTTATACCTATTTATCTGGTATCTATTACTATAATTAATTGCTTAAACCTATGTTTCGTAGTTACTTTTCATGCATTTTGTGTTCATTTTGTAGATTTTATGCTTGGGAACTGTGTGAGCAACTATTAGTATGGAAAAGTAAGGAAAAACAATTCGGACATCGTTTGGAGTACAATATACAAGCAAATACAAGAAGGAGAGAATATAGGGCTTTCAATGCCAAGTTGGATTCTTGTCTTGGAACATGGATTTTATTGTAGAGCTACTTCTTAGCTTTTTAGGACATTTTGAATCATCTCAATCGAAGTTCGGATGCGAGAGTTATGACCTTTGTACCAACGGACGTTGAATCTCAAAATTTGGAGTTGGCATTTACACAGCAGTCACTTGAAGTCCAATTTTGACCGTTATCCAGCCATTATTTATCAAATCTTAAAGAATGAAAGTTGTAGAACTCGTCGAGATCTTCAATTTGATAGGTGGCAGGCCCCGTAACTCCTCTCGAATCAAAAGTTATGATCGTTTTACCAAAGAACATTACATCAAAATTTTGACATCTGGTTCCTAAATGGCATATGGGGCAGCACAACTGCGCCCAAACCTGTCTGAATAGCAGTTTGTCTTTCATTTAATGGACCAATTGAGTTGTAGCTTGAAGGAGGTCAATTAGGGCTTATATATAGAAGATATCAGTGTGTGAACAGAAGACATTCCATCCTTTGGGATCATCATCTTGTATATATCATTATTAGAAATTCTACTCTTCTATTAGGTTAGATTATATTAGATTAGATAAACCCTAGATTAGATTAGAGTTGAAGATTGAAGCAATTGGAGAGCATTGGAAATTCAGAACTGAAGCAAGAGAGATCAGATTTGCATTTCTCAATTCCTCATTTCTCTTACTTCTAATTGTTATCTTTCAATGTATATTCGATTGTGGATATTGGATTTTACTTCAATCATGAATTAAACTCTATTTTGAGATTATCATGGATCTTGTTAACTTTGATATGCTTCAATCATATTTTAATCATCAATTTACAATTTAATATACAATTAATTCATGCTTTAATTGTATATTAAACTGTAAATTGATGATTGATTATGATTATGTATGTAAAAACGGAGAGAATGAAAATTAAACGGACTGATTTGTTGTTATATCGAATCTGTAACGAAGGATTTCATGAAAACTACTGAAACTATGAAAAATATCAAAAACATAAAAATTATGTGTTCTAAATTAGTTGTTTATGTGATTTAAGTTGTTAAAAGCATGCTAAAATTGTCAAATAATGTTTCTGTTAAGTTCAGAATGTATGGGTAACATTGAATTTGATGTTTGAGTATAATTTTGGCTTAAATTGGCTTATTTCTGTGTTCTTCGCGAACACTGTCAGACTGGTCAGCGACGCCGCAGTGTCGGTTCTTAGTGAAGAAACTGGGCGCTGCAGTGCCATGCTAGTGCTGGCTGACGTGTCACATCGCCGGTCCTGTGAAGAAACCCAGCGCTGCAGCGCTAGGCCAAGGGCTCGCTGACATAGGCTCGGCGCCGCAGAGCCGATCCCCAGTTCAAACTGGGCGCTACAGCTCTGGCTAGCATAATGACCCAGAGAATTTTATTTAAGTGTTCAAAGTTCAGAAATGTATTCTAAAACCTAATTTAATGAACATGATAACATGTTAATTATATATTGAGATGTTTAAACAGATTGTTAACTTGTTAATGATGTATTACATGATTAATTGATAAGTTAAATACGTGGTTTTAACTTAATTGTGCATGAAGTCTAATAACGTGTTCAAGAACTGATGTTTGTAATTCAATGAGTATAATTAGACTTAGAATTAATTGGTATATTGAATGTAATGGTATGTAGGATTAACTGAGGAACGTGATTTATAATTGTAGCTTACGCACGAGGCAAGTTTCTAAACTCAAACCTTTAATTGAGCAAGTTCCTAAACTTTACTTTTACATTACGCAAGTTATAAATCATATCCTTTTATTGAGCATGTTCTTACTCTTGTTGATTCACGTTCAAGATTCCATATGAGATGTCTTAATTCTTTTGAAGTAATAATCCAGTTATACAATACTTATTCAATTGTATACATTTGAGATTCATTATTTGATTTGAGTATCAGTTCTATTGTTGAGCCTTGTAAGACTAGCGAACCCTTATTGATTGCAACTAGTCCATAGTTGATGAGCGTTCTAAATTTTAGAACTGTTATTGAGCTTATTCAAATCAAACTTCCTTTGGTTTGGACTCTGATGTCAAACTGAGATGAACAACCCTTTATAGGGGAATATTTACGCGTTAGTGTTGAGATGATGTGCACATACATGGTACTAAGGGCTGATCCCCCTAAGTACGAGAATTAGAGTCCATATAATCTTACGACTGTTAAAGGTTTAAAGTAAAAATACTTGATTAACCTGGGACATAGTTCTTTGTCTTATGACCCTCAGATATACTTTTGATTCTTGTTATTCGTTCTTGATTCAAAAGCCGAGCTTTCTATTATTTAGAACTCATTGATTTCTCGCATGTTATTATTATTATGATATTGTTATACTTGTGGGCAATCGTTGCTCAGTCTTGCATAATAACATTGCAGCTAAGGTTGAAAGAATTGAGGAGCCTTCGACTAGTAAAGGCAAGGGAAAGATGAATAAGTGATGAAGACTTGTTTGTTTAATTAAGAATGTTGTGTTTAAGACTTATGATGTTATGTTATGACTTAACTGTTTATTTATGTTTCCGCACTTGATGTTTAAAGTTAGTTAACCTTGGATTTATTCGTTCAGATGTTGTAACCCCTTAAGGGGAGGATTCTATTTATTTATGAGTTTCATTATTTATGGGTAGATAGATATGTTATTATTGGACAATGAACACCAAATCCTGTGGAATTGAGTTACCCGGATTTGGGGGTGTCAGACCTATTCACTGCATATAATCCGATAAGAACTTGAACTTAAACCCTCTTTAATTGTAATTCACATAGAGATATAGTGGGTTAGTTAATTAGGGTGTTCACATTCATTCTATCATCTATGGATTTAGTGTGATATGGATATGGTACATCGAGAGATGGTCATATTTTACCTTCGTGTTCTTGATTAACAATCCAATATAAATTAATTTGACTTAACAGGAAGTGTATTAATTTAAATAAAGAAATAGGTGAAATTGTAATCTCAATCCTTAATTATCTAGTTTCATTCTAGGGATATTTAGTATTAGTTTAATTACATAGTTTTAATTCAAAATATCAAATCATTCGTTTAAATAAGATTAAGATGGTTACAGGTTAGTGCTTGGTGATTTTTGTTAAATAATTCTTTATGGGAACGATACTCTACTTACTCTTTATTACTTGTTGACTGTATATACTTGCACTGAATATATTGATCGGGAATACGACCAACAAGTTTTTGGCGTCGTTGTCGGGGAATTAGTTTAATAATTGTTGCCATAATTAATTTCAATCAAATTAGTCTTAACTTAAACATTTTTTATTTTATTTTAATTCTCTTCCTATATTTCTCTCTTTTCAGGTACCATGGATGACTTTGCTTATCAATGGCCATACACAAGAATGACTCAGCCAAGGGAAACATGGATTGATGGAGTCAACATAATTTCTACATTATCAGCACAGCTTGAGACACTTTCGAGGAAGTTGGACGTTATTACAACCCAACGTATTTGAAAGATAACAGTTACTTGTGATTATTGTACTGACAAACAATCCGAGTTATCAATGTACCGTCAGTTTTGGACCGGTACAATATGATGGTGGTAATTTCAACCAGTATGCATATCCCAACAATTATCAAGATTGGGGATATCACCAGGATTCTTCATGGAGCTATAATCAACAACATCAATGCTATGCTCCATATCCAACATATGCACCAGAATTCACATATCCATGAAGAATTCATGTCTAAGCTCATAGCAAACCAAGAGAAGATGATGATGAGTCAGGAAATAACGAGTCAAAATTTTCAAAAGCAGATGGAACAACTCATCAATACCTCAACCAATCGTCCTAAATACATGGATTCCGAAACTGAAATAAAAAATTCAAGATTGGAGAAATTATGATTCAAGTTCATAGCGTCAAATGAGGAGAGGATGGTTGAGTAAGAGATGTCAATTCAAAATCTTCAGATTCAGATAGACAAATGTTTAAAACCTTGAACAACCGTCCTTAAAACAATTGGTGCTATGACATAGATTCTGAGACTGATGGAGAGCCCGAGTTGAATCTGCAACTGGATGAGCCACAAGAGTTTGAAATAGAGGAGACAAGTGGGGATAAGGAAAATGAGGCCATCAAAGATCTAACTGTAAGTCTCAACGAAGATGAGCAAATCTAGCTAGTACCCCAAGTACCTTCTCTGTGACGCCCCCAAATCCGTGTAACATCAAACATAGGACATGGTGCTCACGATACAACATACACCATCATCTAACTACTGTAAGCTCCAGAAATAAACACAATAATAATAATAACTATTACATACTTATTCAAATAAAATCCCAAGTCTTCACAACCTTAAATAACTGAACTCAAACTTAGCGTTTATCGCTACATTACATCATATGCGAAAATATAAACTTATTACATAAATAACTAGCATCATTTCATCTTAGACTTTCCCTTGTCCTTGCTCGAGCCCTCAGCCTTCTCATCCTTAACTGAAAAGTTTAAGCAAGAATGAGCACAAATTGCCCAGCAAGTATATAAAGTAGTTTGAAAGCATACATCAGGAGTAAAAGCATCTGTATAGTTATATCTCAATAGTTGGAAGAATTATTAAGAGACAAACACGAATATCAAAGATAAGAGCTTAAGAGTTCTCAGTAGCATACTAAGGGGTGTTAAATACCCTGAACATTACTTTGTTACATCGAAAACCATCAGACGGTTTAACAATCAAATAGATTGTAAACAGTCTCTGCAAGTACTCCAGGTGATCAGCCTATCGTACCCTACATTGTGCACAAGTATGAAATTTAAATGCATAAGCATAAATGAGACTATATGCCCGACATCTGTTTGCCCGTTTATTCGGGTTGTTCATCTTAGTATTCATGCGAGACCGCACCAAAACAATTTGGATTAGTAAACATTAAAAGCTACAATGGATTTGAATTGTTCAAATATTATATCATTTTTTATCAATAATATCTAGTCGAAACAAAAGGCCAGAAAACATATGTGAAAGCAGTTCATTTACAAGTAAGAACTTTAAAGCATAACAGTTGAAATAATAACTGGAAAATCATCAACAACGCTTGCACAATAATCGAAGTTGTATAACTTTACGATGTAGGAACTTGTGCGTATAAACAAGTAGCACAAGTTCGATACTTACCCTCACTGCAATAAAGTGAGTAAAAGATTGAATAATCGTTCAACGAAAAATAGAGTTCAGAAACTTGCCTGATACGTCTTCTACAGTTTAAGCTATCAACTAGTCCTTCACCTAACCTAATCACATACGTCACTTTAAGCAATTTAGTATTCAAACACTACTTTGAAGTATAATTGCTTCCTTTTATTTAATTAGAATATTAAATTCAATTCCCATCCTATTACTAATATATTACAATCACACAATCATGTTGTATCACATAGGTAAAGTTGTTCAATATTGGAATCTGGAAGAAAAAGAAAATTTTAACTTTCTGACCCGACCCAGATCCGACCCGACCCAGACCGGCGCAGCTGCGCAGGCCTAATCCTTATGAGCGGCGCAGCTGCGCTGCTCATCTAACCCAGAATTTTTTTTCCTTCGCTTGCAGCCTACTTCAAGATTTAATTCCGAATAAACTACTAATGATTTGACTCTGATATTTGGACATAATACTCTTCATACATCATAGTATTTTATAAAAATATCACATTCATGAAACTAACATGTTAAGAACATAAACCAACAGCCTAGAACAGCGTGCACGGACTGCTCCCAGACTTAGAAAAAATTCTGGAAAACCCAGAATTTGTAGATTTTTCCTTAATAATATGCTTGCTACCGAAATTCGTATCTTGCTCAATTTATCTCTGTTTCCTTTGAAACTTGGACAGATTGGACATCATACAACATAGTATTTTACAAAATTATTACATACAATATTCGGTTCACTGAAGCTGTGATTCCAAGGCTCCGAAAAACCCGAAAAAATCACAAATTCCATGATAAAATTCATGATTTTGATCCTAGCATGCAAGGAATTGGTTCCTACTGTCCAGATCATATATACTAACCTAATTACACATGTTACATCATTCACTTTCACTAACTTTCCATGTTTTGAACAAATTAGCATCTAAGAATCATATTATCAAATATTTAGCATACATGGCATAATTCTTTAGAATTCAAAGCATACTTGGAATAATTAGACCAGAACTTGTGTTCTTAACATACTATAACCATCAGAAATCACAACCCAACCATCACATAATCCCAACAGACTATACTTTATAATTTTCATGCATTTTCTCCACTATTTTACTTAAGAACATAGAAAATGGGTTTATGGCTTACCTCTTGGATGAATTCCTACTTGAGTTAATCTGATTGAGCCTCACTTCTTGCTTGTTTAGACTCTGCAAATCCCCAGAATTCCTCCAAGTCCCTTCAAGCTCACACTCTCTCTATTTCCTCTCACGGTTAGAATTTTTAGCAAAGTGAGGAAGCATTAGGGTGGAGAGTATATATAACTTGAAATGGGTTGAATCTTCCACCCCTCCCAATTCCATAACGTCAATTCAACCTCATAATGTCTACCCATCAGTTTAGTCATAGTAGATTAGTGGAATGGAGTTAAGAAAATGAAAAGACTTTGGCATAAGGAGATATAACCTCCTCCTTGCCAACTTTCTACGTAATACGTATACTCCCTCTCCCTCTTGTCCCAATGTGGTTGTCACACGTGACCCACCAGATTTTCTTGCAGATACTATTTTAATCAATTTAACCAATTAATACGCTACTTGACCATTTTGCCCTCCGTAGACAAACCTTTCGATACTAATATCGATTCCTATTAGAATCGACGTTCCGGACGTCGTGGGACTATCCCTTTTGCCAACACACCTTCCGAAATTCATGATTGACTTTTTACCCAAAAAAGTTAATCGGTTGACTTTGACCAAAAAGTCAACCGCGACACATTTTGTGGTTACAGTCTATCCTGACTAATTTCGACGTTCCGGACTCAAAAACACAGTCCGCATCTCTAAATTTCGCTCCGAACTCTAACTCAAGTTTTAATACCATCCCACGAAAGTAATCAAATTAATAACTACTTAATTAATTCAAATAGTTAAATTAAACTAAACCAACCATTTAAATACATCTCATCTCATAACTTAAAATAAAATATATATGTATAACACATATACATCTAATATTAGAAATCACATACTAGTTTTACATAAATTCGTTTATTGATAATTATTCAATTACATAACGGTATCGGATATTGCATTCACCCTCCCTTATAAGGATTCCGTCCCCTGAATCATTACAAGTTAAACAAAAAGACTAGGGTAATTTTTCATTATTTTTTCCTCGAGTTCCCACGTAGCCTCCTCGGCGTTGTGGTTCCTCCATACTAACTTTACAGAAGGTATTATTTTATTTCTTAAAACTTGTTCTTTTCTAGAAATTAGCTGTACAGGAACCTCTTCATAGGTTAAGTCCTTTTCAAACTGGATGGGTTCATACTCTATGACATGCTTGTAATCCTTTATTAGTTCCAACCATCTTCTCTTTCTCATATTCAACTCCTTCTGCGTGAAGATATACTTCAGACTTCTATGGTCCGTGTATATTTCACACTTTACACCATATAAATAGTGCCTCCATATCTTTAGGGCAAATACTACCGCTGCCAATTCCAAGTCATGGGTAGGATATCCTTTTTCATAATCCTTCAATTGACGCGACGTGTACGCAATAACTTTACCATGGTGCATAAGCACACAGCCAAGTCCTTTGTGTGACGCATCACTGAAAATCACAAAATCACCTGTATCGTCCGATAAAGACAACACCGGCGCTTCACTCAGTCTTTTCATGAGTTCCTGAAAACTTTCTTCACACTTCTCTATCTAGACAAATTTTACCGACTTTTTCGTTAAATTCGTCAAAGTTGCTGCTATCTTTAAAAAATCCTGAGTAAACCTCCTGTAATAGCATGCCAAGCCTAAGAAACTTCTTACTTCTGTCGGTGTCTTCGGTTGCTCCCAATTCTGTACCGCTTCCTCCTTTGCTAGGATCCATGGAGATTCCGTTCTTGTCGATCATATGCCCTAGAAATTGAACTCTTTCCAACCAAAACTCACACTTTGAAAATTTTGCGTATAATTTATCCTTTCTCAATGCCTCTAACACCACTATTAAATGTTTAGCATGATCTTCCTGAGTCTTGGAATAAATCAGGATATCATCTATGAACACAACTACAAATTTATCTAAGTATTGCTTGAATACCCGATTCATCATGTCCATAAATGCCGCCGGCGCGTTCGTTAACCCAAATGACATCACCAGGAACTCGTAGTGGCCGTAACGAGTCCTGAACGCTGTCTTAGGTACATCTTCCTTCCTCACCTTCAACTGGTAATACCCCGTCCTCAAATCGATCTTGGAAAAATATTTCGCTCCCTTCAACTGATCGAACAGATCATCTATCCTAGGTAACGGGTACTTGTTCTTGATCGTCATTTTGTTCAACTCTCGATAGTCGATGCAAAGTCTCATCGATCCGTCATTCTTTTTCACAAATAAAACTGGTGCTCCCCAAGGAGACACACTCGGTTGAATATATTTCCTATCCAATAATTCCTGCAACTGTACCATCAGCTCCTTCATCTCTGCCGGTGCCATTCTGTATGGGTTTTTGAAATCGGGGCCGTTCCCGGTACTAAATCTATGACGAATTTGACCTCCCTATCTGGCAGAAAAACCCGGTAAATCCTCCAAAAATACATTCAAAAATTCATTCACCACTGGTATCTGTCCTATTTCTATCCCTACTTTCTGTGTATCGACGATATGGGCCAAATATCCTACACATCCCTTTCTTAGCAACTTTCTAGCTTGCATCATCGTCAAACAGCTCGAGTGTCTCGGCGACTTACTCCCATAGAACACCACCTTAGACTGATCTGGAGTCTTAAGGTTTATACACTTCTTTTGGCAATCTATTAATACCCCATGGTTAAATAATCAATCTATTCCTAGAATTACATCACATTCTCCTAATTGAATCGGAATTAAATCCACAGATAACTTATACCCTCTGATATCTACAACATAATTCCTATGAATATGGCTAACGGGAATTATTTCCTTATTACCAACTTCTATGTTTATAGGATATTCTAATTCTTCCTGGGGTAAGTTTAATCGTTGGGAGAATTCATGCGATACGAAGGAACAAGTAGCACCCGAATCAAATAATACTTAAGTAGATATATCATTGATCGGAATGATACCTGAAACCACATCCCTGGATGCGACCGCATTCTGAACTATCATGTTGAAAGTCCTAGCTGTTGGTCGATTATGAGTTGGTGGTCCAGTAATTATGAGATTTCCACCGCTTGGTCCCCTTCCTCCATTTCCTCCTCCTGAATTCTTCTTTGGGCAATTTCTTGCCTGATGATCCAATGCTCCATAGTTGAAGCATCCATTCCTCTTTGGTGCAGAGCAATTGGGAGAGATGTGCCCCTCTTGCTCGCAATTGAAACACACGTTCTTCCCTTTTAGACATGCACTCGAGTGATTCTTCCCACACTCCTTGCATGCCTTCAGTCCTCTTCTTTGTTTCCCCTGGTTTGCCCCCTGAGTTTCCCGGATTGAAGTTGTTGTTGCTGTTGTTATTCCACTTCCTTTTGTTTTCCCCTACCGTTGCTACTACCTTCCCCTCGATTTCCTCCTTCACTCTTCTTTTTCTTCTCATTGTTGAATTTCATCAGGGCTTCACTTCCGCCCTCAGCGATTATAGCCTTCTCCAGGAGAGTCGCGAAGCTGTTTGTCTGCAACACCAAAAGTCCGTTGTACAACCATGGTTTGAGACCCTGCTCAAACCTCCTCATTTTCCTCTCATCAGTGTCGACCTGATGAGGCGCGAACCTCGCCAGCTCGTTGAACTTTGCGGCGTACTGGGGTACCGTCATGTCCTCTTGCTTCAGCTCCAAGAATCGCATCTCTATGCGACTCTGCATACTCACAGGAAAGTATTTTTCAAAAAAGATCTTCTTAAACCCTTCCCAAGGTATCACACCTTCTCCAGCCCTGGTTTGGTTTGCCTCCCACCAGAAGTTGGCTTCACCCTTCAGCATGTATGTGGCGAAGATTATTTTCTGCTCATCTCATACTAGGGCGATAGCAAATGCCTTTTCAATTTCTTTGATCCATGTCTGGGCTTCGATGGGTTCAGTGGTTCCTTGGAACTCAGGGGGTCCCGTGCTCTTGAAGTCCTCAAAGTTTACCACTTGAGCCGCTGGAGGGTTATTGGTATTCGGGGTTCGATTCTGTAATGCCCCAACTAACATATCTACGAACTGTTGCATGGGGTTCGGTGGATCCCCAGCATTAACGCCTGACCCCTCTAGTACTTGTTGGCGACGTCTTCCTCTAGCTATCTATTTGTTTAAATAAACTTAATATTATCATCTCATAACTTATTCCTACAACATTTATGATTTACATAAAAACTTAAGCATCACATCACACATTTAAATAAAAGCATATTTATTTAATGAAAACCATAATACCTAAGGTATTTCATCATCTTATGGCATTAAGCCATTTACATCACTTTAAACCAAAATACTTAGTAAAAATCGAAAACCAAGTTTTTATGTCATAGTTAAGCATTCTATACGCTACTAGTAAAAGTTCATCACTAATAAACTAAAGACCCCTCCTAATGGTGTCTTCATGCTCTTCATCTGCTATCTCCAGCACCAGCCCTCGGCTTATAGCATATTTAGACCGGTACTCCTCACGTGGAAAGTGATACACCCTATGCTGGAACCTCCCATGTGCTGACTTAAACGCGTACTTCATCCTATCCATCCTAACCTTCTTATCTCTTACTTCTCCTTCTAACTCGCCTGTTAGCTTCTCGGCCCGAACACGGCCTCTCATCTCCTCTCCTTAGAAAGTGGTAATTATCTGCTTGTCAGATTGGAGACTCTAGATCCTCGACTCCAACCCATTAATAGTATGCCCCAAGTGGGTCCTGATAGCCTCTTTCTCATCCTTCAGCCTGTCCGCCTTCTGACCTGTTGCTCGCAGCTTGTCAGCCAGATCCCCGTTCCTAATCACCAGGTGATGCATCAATGCCCCAAGCAATGCTGCAGCTTCCTGCTCTTCCTGATATAGCTCCTCCAGCTCATGGATTTTGTCGTCCAGTTCAATAATCCTATCCATCAACTCATCTAACAAACTATTCTTAGGTGCTTCTTCGGAATACTCCTCGTGCTCATCTTCCTCAGGATCCTCATCTGGGTCTGAGTCAGCTGCTGCCTCAGCTATGGGCTCAGGTACAGCTGTCACCAACTGCTCACTCACAACGTGAATATCTCTAGTCTCCTCTTCTCCTGACATCCTACAATCAAGATAAAGCAACTCGATTAGTATTTTAGAATAGATATTGTTTTTGTTTTGTAGTAACATAGATTTGACACAACACATAGAACTCTATGTGAGTTCATCTCCTTCTTATCTACACTAACGTTTCTAAGGTTATAGACTAAGGTTCCCCACCTAAGGTTTATAACCTACAGCTCTTATACCAACCTGTGACACCCCCAAATTAATGTAACATCAAACACAGGACATGGTGCTCACGATACAACATACACCATCATCTAACTACGTAAGCTCTAGAAATAAACACAATAATAATAATAACTATTACATACTTATTCAAATAAAATCCCAAGTCTTCACAACCTTAAATAACTGAACTCAAACTTAGCGTTTATCGCTACATTACATCATATGCGGAAATATAAACCTATTACATAAATAACTAGCATCATTTCATCTTAGACTTTCTCTTGTCCTTGCCCGAGCCCTCAGCCTTCTCATCCTTAACTGAAAAGTTTAAGCAAGAATGAGCACAAATTGCCTAGCAAGTATATAAATTAGTTTGAAAGCATACATCAGGAGTAAAAGCATTTGTATGGTTATATCTCAACAGTTGGAAGAATTATCAAGAGACAAACAGGAAGATCAAAGATAAGAGTTTAAGAGTTCTCAGTAGCATACTAAGGGGTGTTAAATACCCTGAACATTACTTTGTTACATCGAAAACCATCAGACGGTTTAACAATCAAATAGATTATAAACAGTCTCTGCAAGTACTCCAGGTGATCAGCCTATCGTACCCTACATTGTGCACAAGTATGAAATTTAAATGCATAAGCATAAATGGGACTATATTCCCGACATCTGTTTGCTCATTTATTCAGGTTGTTCATCTTAGTATTCATGCGAGACCGCACCAAAATAATTTGGATTAGTAAACATTAAAAGCTACAATGGATTTGAATTGTTCAAATATTATATCATTTTTTATCAATAATATCTAGCCGAAACAAAAGGCCAAAAAACATATGTGAAAGCAATTCATTTACGAATAAGAACTTTAAAGCATAACAGTTGAAATAATAACTAGATAATCATCAACAACGCTTGCACAATAATCGAAGTTGTATAACTTTACGACGTAGGAACTTGTGCGTATAAACAAGTAGCACAAGTTCGATACTTACCCTAACCGCAATAAAGTGAGTAAAAGATTGAATAATCGCTCAACGAAAAATAGAGTTCAGAAACTTGCCTGATACGTCTTCTACAGTTTAAGCTATCAACTAGTCCTTCACCTAACCTAATCACATACGTCACGTTAAGAAATTTAGTATTCAAACACTACTTTGAAGTATAATTGCTTCCTTTTATTTAATTAGAATATTAAATTCAATTCCCATCCTATTACTAATATATTACAATCACACAATCATGTTGTATCACATAGGTAAAGTTGTTCAATATTGGAATATGGAAGAAAAAGAAAATTATAACTTTTTGACCCGACTCGACCCGACCCTGATCCGACCCGACCCGACCAGAACCGGACCAGCGTAGCTGCACAGGCCTAACCCTTATGAACGGCGCAGCTGCGCTGCTCATTCAACCTAGAAATTTTTTTCCTTCGCCTGCAGCCTACTTCACGATTTAATTCCGAATAAACTACTAATGATTTGACTCTGATATTTGGACATAATACTCTCCATACATCATAGTATTTTACAAAAATATCACATTCATGAAACTAACATGTTTAGACCATAAACCAACATCCTAGAAAAGCGTGCACGGACTGCTCCCAGACTTAGAAAAAATTCTTGAAAACCCATAATTTGCAGATTTTTCCTTACTAACATGCTTGCTACCGAAATTCATATCTTGTTCAATTTATCTCCGTTTCCTTTGAAACATGGACAGATTGGACATCATTCAACATAGTATTTTACAAAATTATTACATACAATATTCGGTTCACTGAAGCTGTGATTCCAAGGCTCCGAAAAACCTAAAAAATCACAGATTCCATGATAACCCACCTTGACAAAAATTCATGATTTTGATTCTAGCATGCAAGGAATTGGTTCCTACTGTCCAGATCATATATACTAACCTAATTACACATGTTACATCATTCACTTTCACTAACTTTCCATGTTTTGAACAAATTAGCATCTAAGAAGCATATCATCAAATATTTAGCATGCATGGCATAATTCTTTAGAATTCAAAGCATACTTGGAATAATTAGACCAGAACTTGTGTTCTTAACATACTATAACCATCAGAAATTACAACCCAACCATCACATAATCCCAACAGACTATACTTTATAATTTTCATGCATTTTCTCCACTATTTTACTTAAGAACATAGAAAATGGGTTTATGGCTTACCTCTTGGATGAATTCCTACTTGAGTTAATCTGATTGAGCCTCACTTCTTGCTTGTTTAGACTCTGCAAATCCCCAGAATTCCTCCAAGTCCCTTCAAGCTCACACTCTCTCCATTTCCTCTCACGGTTAGAATTTTTAGCAAAGTGAGGAAGCATTTGGGTGGAGAGTATATATAACTTGATATGGCTTGAATCTTCCACCCCTCCCAATTCAATAACGTCAATTCAACCTCATATTGTCTACCCATCAGTTTAGTGTTAGTGGATTAGTGGAATGGAGTTAAGAAAATAAAAAGACTTTGGTATAAGGAGATATAACCTCCTCCTTGCCAACTTTCCACATAATACGTATACTCCCTCTCCCTCTTGTCCCAATGTGGTTGTCACACGTGACCCACCAGATTTCCTTGCCTACAAATAAAATATTATTTTAATCAATTTAGCCAATTAATACGCTACTTGACCATTTTGCCCTCCGTAGCCAAACCTTTCGATACTAATATCGATTCCTATTAGAATCGACGTTCTGGACGTCGTGGGACTATCCGTTTTGCCAACACACCTTCCAAAATTCGTGGTTGACTTTTTATCCAAAAAAGTCAACCGCGACACATTTTATGGTTACAGTCTATCCTGACTATTTTTGACGTTCCAGACTCAAATACGTAGTTCGCGTCTCTATATTTTGCTCCAAACTCTAACTCGAGTTTTAATACCATCCCACGAAAGTAATCAAATTAATAACTACTTAATTAATTCAAATAGTTAAATTAAACTAAACCAACCATTTAAATACATCTCATCTCATAACTTAAAATAAAACATATATGTATAACATATATACATCTAATATTAGAAATCACACAATAGTTTCACATAAATTCAGTTTATTGATAATTATTCAATTATATCACGATCTCGAATATTACATTCTCCACTAAGGTTCAAGAATCCAGTCCGTTTTGCTAAACCCTGCCCACTTGGGAGTTACGTCGTCGGCAACGCTCTTTGTGACATGAGAGCTAGTACAACTTTGAAGCCATGGTGGGCTAAGGAAGAGAAAATAAAAAAAGAGCCCGTTGTGTTTGACATGACCCAATGCCCCAATCTGATCATAGACACAAAGAAGGAAGCACCTAGCTATTCGATATTCAAAATTAGGAACTTATCTACAAAAAACAAGCTAGGTGACTTTAATTCAAAGGCTATCACTAATGGGAACCTTCTAAAGCATAAATTGCTCCTGATGGATGGAAGGTTCCTCAATTATCGAAGAGGAATTCGATAGCTTTGATAAGAAGTAGTCGAGCTAAACGACTATAAACTAAGCGCTCGTTGGGAAGCACCCCATCCAATCCAATCTTTCTCCCTCCCTTAATTCTTATTTACATATCCCCTCATTTCTCCCTCTATGTTTAATTTTTCGTAGTTATAATATTAAGTAGAATAAATAATCTTAATAGTTCATTTTTGATTTCCTTCAAGTAAAGTTCAGTTGGTACGTGTATGCATGATCAAAAAAATTGTAAAACCAAGACAGTCAGGGAGTAGGGCAGCGTAGCTGCGACCTAGCCAAGCTGCAGACTTGCGCAGCTGCGCCCTTTAGCAATGCCAAAAATTGAAAATAGGCAACAGCGCAGCTGCGCCCTCCTCTAGTCCAACCACAACGCAGCTGCGCCCAAGTTATAAGGAAAAGCTGCGCAACTACGCCCAACTAAGGCCAAATCCAAGCGCAGCTGCGCTGCTATCAAAACCCAATTTTTATATTTTAACCCAACCTCCCTTCCTGTTTACTCCTTGTCTTATATTGACTAGGCACATTGAATATCCTCATGCCTAAGGCGTAACCAACTGACACTCTACTCCCTTACTCTCATTCTTTCTATGTCCTAATCCATAACTACTGTCGACGTCGGGAAAAAATTTACAGGTCGGGTTACAACCAGAATCTTTCTCTCTTCCTAAGTTATGTCTACCCTTATTTTTTATTATGAAAAAGGTTTTGAAGGATTTTTTAGGAAAAGGCCAACATGTATCATGTCGACGATTTAAATGTTTTACAAAGTCGTCAGTTGGTAGTTTTGAAATGGTTGTACCAACTCAATCGAATTTATTTGAAAGGAGGCCCAATTTACTGGACACTGTCGAAACTTGATCTTTAAAACTGAAGTTTTGAGTTCGGGGGCTTGGTTAAGCGTGGGGAAGGTGTTAGGCACCCCACAACTCTCGTGTAAACACGGTATCGCATCTTTTCAATATTTTCCTTTTAAATCTGTAATGTGTGTGAATGCTGGAAGAAAATTGGGCCTATGCTTTGATTGGAAGTATGTTTATGCATCGTTGAACCTATATACGAAGGGTTTGATTTGATTTGCAAAAAGTCTTTGATTTGATTTGAAAAAGTGTTTGATTTGATTTGCAAAAAGCTTCTCTTTTCGATACGATTATTGAAATGATGTTTTAAAAGAAGGTTTTCAAACCCTTACGCTAACATAGGAATTGAAGCATATCGATACTTCAGTTTTATCTTTTCATTCTTAAGGCTCAATTTGAATGGTGATTGTCGGGCTGCGAATCATCCTCGACCACACAAAAAATATATACAAGTGTCGGTCTTCTCATGGGCATGACAGCCATAGGAGTGACTCTGACACAACAAACTATATTTTTACTATGTTGAGACCTTAAATCCGGATAACCGTTTTAAGGACTTTTGTATGTACATTTTTTATAGAAAACTGGCAGGGTACATTTGTAAAGTGGAGTTTGTCCATCGTGGGAATCAGATTTTGATCAGTTTGATCATGAATTCCACGATTCCTAGGCTCACATAAGGAGGCCAATAAACCTGCACAGCCCAAATTTGCACAAAAAATATATATCTACATCTAGATGTCGCCAGAACCAAGGATTCATCAGTAAATCCTGGCTTACACATGGCCGAAGTATCTCGTTCCCTCTAGATAGCGACCTAAGGGCCGCGAGGTAGCTTTTATAACTGAAACTAAAAAAATTGCTAGATTTAAACAAATCTCAGCCATTCTAGCTTCCCGGTTCTTTCTGGACCTATTTTGAACTGTTTGAAAGCTAGAGTTGACGAGATTTAAAGAAATCTATTTCGCCCGCAGAAATGTCAGTGCCGATTCATATCAAATGAATATTAAATCAGCAATTTAATCGTAATAAGTAAAGTAATATATATATATATATATAATTATATATACAAAAGCTGTAAAGGGCGATGGGTTTGCACTCCGATGCCCATACTAAAATGTAAATATACATATATATTTATAAAAGCTGTAAAAAGCCACGGAGTAATCCAGGCTTGACAGAATGGAAATATATATATACGTATAAAAATGGTAAAGGGTGGTGGGTTTCCACTCCGATGCCTGGACTGGAATGAAAATATATATATATATATATATATATATATATATATTTATAAAAGCTGTATATAAGCCACAGAACGATCCAAGCTGGACATGATGTAAATATATATAAAGGGCGATGTGTTTTCACTCCGATGCCCGGACTGGAATGGAAATATATATATATATATATATATATATATATAAATTTATAAAAGCTGTATAAAAGCCACGGAATGATTCAGGCTAAACTGGAATGTAAATATATATATTTATAGTTAAATATAGACAAAAAATAGTCAAACCGGGACTGGGAAGATAACCCAGTCCGGTGAAAGGTGCATATATATATGTATATATAAATATAAAAGATGTAAATTACCACGGATTGGACATCCGGACTTGACATAATTGAAAAGTTAGTATATATATAGTTAAATATAAAAAAAAGCCAAACCCGAACTAAGAAGATAACCCTATCCGGCGAAGTTGCTCAAAACGAAGATATTAGTATATAAAAGCTGTCAGAAGTGACGGATCGTCAATCCGAGTTGTAGAAATGCCCGAAAATGCGTTTAGGTACTAAAATATAGCAAAAGTTAACAAAATCGACCACGGAACTGAGTTCCGGGCATATTTAGAAAACAAAACTTGATATGCAAGTGTATAACAGCGTAATAAAGTAATATAAACTTGCTGATCGTAAAAATACTCACAATGGACTGCTACATGGGCTTTTTGCCAAATTATAGGCTTTAAACGTCCAAATCTACCAGTTAATTTTTGGTATATGGTAGTATTTGGGTATATCTACGTGTTAGAGTGAAAAAATTTGGGTTTGGAAGACAAGAAAATAGCTGGAAAACCAAACGAGCAGGGGTTCAGAGCGTTTCTAAATTATCAAATGAGCTGGGGGTGAGCTCATATTTATAGACCCAAGAGAAGCGGGTCAACCTGCGACTGCTGTGGGTCCACTTGCAGCTCCACATGGTAGGGGTTGTATGGCGGGTCCCGTTGTCTCGAAGTACATGCACTCCGAGCAATGTGAGGCCCGATTCAAAACTTTCTAACTTTTGATCGGAGCGTCCGTTTGAGGCGTGCTATACCTTTCCGAAAAGCCCTCACCGAGCGCGTCGTAATGATATGGGAGAAAACCTTTTTCGAGTCTAAAAAGATAAGTTCATAATCGGGTCTTTGATTCCTCGCAGTTTATCCATTGAGCTGTCTTGCGCTGTTTCCACTAGGGATTATTGTTATGATTCGTTCTGACTTTAGTGGCATCAATTCGGCTTGAGTATGACCGAATTAGTTTTAAGTTGGTAAAATAACTAGTTTTGCCCTCCCAGGGTTGCCCTTAGTGCTGGCATGGCCTTCAGCTGATTTCCTAGGGTTGTTTCCAAGGTTTGGATCCTATTCGAGTCTGTTCGTCCTTAGTGTTGTCTTCGAGGATGACTTAGTCCTTCCAGGTTTTCTTCTAGAGATGTTATGATTCTTCAGGATTGTTTTCGAAGTTGACCTAACCTCCAGGGTTGAGATCGGGGTTGACCTGTACATTTTGGGTTGAGATCAGGGGCTGACCTTTACCTCCCGGGTTGAGACCGGGGCTGACCTGTACCTCTTGGGTTGAAGATCGGGGACTGACATGTTCCTTCTAGATTAAGATCGGGGCTGACCTATACCTCCTGGGTTGAGATCGGGGCTGACCTGTACCTCTCGGGTTGAGATCGGGGCTGACCTGTACCTCCTAGCTTGAGACCGAGGCTGAGTTGATGAACTGGTATTGAGATCGGGGTTGATTTAATCGCCCGATTTTGAGATCGGGGTTAATTTGATGGCCCAATATTGAGAAATGTGTTGAGTTGAAGACTCGGTATTGAGACCAGGGTTGATTTGATGGCCCAGGTTTTGAGACTGGGGTTGAGTTGATGGCCCTGGTTTTGAGACCGGGGTTGAGTTGATGACCAGGTATTGAGACTGGGGGTAGATTTGATGACCCGATATTAAGATCGGGGTTGATTTGATGACCCATTATTGAGACCGAGATTGATTTGATGGCCTGGTATTGAGACCAGAGTTGAGTTGATGGTTCGATATTGAGACCAGGGTTGATTTAATGGCCCAGTATTGAGACCGGGGTTTATTTGATGGCCCAATATTGAGACCGGGGTTGAGTTGATGGGGTATATTTTCCTTCCGGTTGATGTCATTGTACCTTTTTACCGGTTTCTCCGCTGGGGATACATCTCGGTTACCGAGTTACCTCAGTGTGCTTTCGATGCCTATTTTGATGATAATTTACACCGATAGTTGGCAACAGGGGATTGAATAATCAATCCTTCTTGGTACTCTCTTTGAGGATGTGTATAACAGATTCCATCATCGGGGATGGATTATTATATTGCTTCCGTCACCAGATCATTTTCGACGCTTCGCATGGTTGTGCCAACGGCTTGAGATATCGCTGGAGTTGAGTCAACATCTGTTATTGTCACCTGGTCTGTACTCGACGCTTCGCTGGGGTTGTGCCAACGGCTGAACTATCATCGGTCAGTACTCGATGCTTCATTGGGGTTGTGCCAATGGCTGAACTGTCATCGATCAGTACCCGAAGCTTCGCTGGGGTTGTGCCCACGGCTGAGACGTCATTGGGGTTAAGTTAACGACTGCTACTATCATCGGTCAGTACCCGACGCTTCGTTGGGGTTGTGCCAACTGGCTGAACTGTCATCGGTCAGTACTCGACGCTTCGCTGGGTTGTGCCAACGGTTGAACTAGCATCAGTCAGTACCCGACGCTTCGCTGGGGTTGTTCCAACGGCTGAACTGTTATCTATCAGTACCTGACGCTTCGCTGGGGTTGTGCCAATGACTGAGTTATCACCGGTCTGTACTCGACGCTTTGCTCGGGTTGTGACAACGGCTGAACTGTCATCGGTCAGTACCCGACACTTCGAAAGTGGCAGTTTTCGATAGTTTTACGCAGTTTTTTGGTAGTTTTTCAGCATTCTTCATCATTGGTCCCCGGACATTGCTTTGGGATGAATACCAATGGCATTTAGGAAGTTCTGCTTTCTGTCAGGATTCTATTGCTTAAACGCAGGATTTCAGGACAAACCGCTCAATCGCGCAGCGATTTTTTCTCAGATTTAACTTTTTAGCTCATATAAACTCCATTTCAACCCGAATTGAACCGAGCCAGATAGAGCGGGGCCCACCCTAGGGAGACGTAGATAGAGGTGAGGCTGCAGCGGGTGGACCCCTTCTACCTGCGTTTTAAAATGGGCAGCGGGATCTTATAATTTCAAGTTTTAGTTTCGAGTTTCAAACAGAATCTGATTTTCTTTTTCAGATCTACAGAGTTAGGGCAGCCTTTTTCAAATTCCGTTAGCGGCCACACGTTCTGCACACATTTGGTATCATTTTACATCCTTTTTGCGTAAGTTTTGTCCTTTAAAAGTATGTAAACCACGTAGGGTGCTTTTAGACGCAATGTATGAAAAATGTATGCCTATATGACCTGTTAAAAATTTTCTGACTTCATAAGTATACATTTTTTTTACTGTAATGCACGTTTTAACGTAAGAAAATTTAGATTCTGAAGCAGTCATTTTTTGCTCTTTTTGATCAGTTTACTCATCCTTTTTGGGGCCTAATGAGCCTGGATTTTCAACTAAAAAAGGTACATGGTAATTTGGCTACCATGTGAAGTTTACTTTTGATTTTATTTCATAAATATGAATTGTTCCTACTTTTGGGAAGGTGTGCTACTGAATGGCCACCTAGATATACCTGTGTGCATGCTGACAGTCCATTTTACAAAGGAGACTCTGGCGAAATTTTTTCAAAAGCCCGAGCATTCAATAAACATTGCAATTTTAACTCTATTGAGGATTTTTACTGACCCATGCATGTGTTTAGTGATAGTAGTGTGCATACAAGTCAATCATGTATGATGATAAAGCACATACTTTGTAAACAATCTTATTTATTTATTAATAAAATATTTATTTATTAAAGGCATTTAATTATCTACATGGTGCTGTTTTTATAATATGTAAATAACTCATAGTTTTAAGCAATGCTTTTAGAATCATGATGTTGATCATGCTAATGAGATCTAAATTCTTAGAAAGCTTTAAAACTAAAATAGTTCTCAATCGTGGGATTACTAAAAAGGGGATTAGTAAATCCGAATAGAATGGTACATATGTTGCTTGCTCATTGGATGAGGATGACTGATCTCATGGTCATTTGTGTGGAGACACTAAAGCAAGTATGTAGGTGCTTATTGGAGAATAAGTTCACTGAACGTGACTCGCTATGGAATACCTAATTGAGTTTTACTCGCCTATCAATAGGAATTCCTAATGTGATAGTAGTACATATGATCCTTGGACTTGAGATCATCATAGTATCTTGTATGTAACAAATTATACTTTGACTAATTCCTTAAGGCCTTTTAAGGCATATATAGGGTATGCTTGGGTGTAATGAGTTACATATAGAGATAATGAATGATCAATAAAGAATCTACCACCTCTAGTAAAAGAGGAGATATGTCC
The DNA here is from genome assembly GCA_020205555.1 of Panax stipuleanatus. Classification (NCBI taxonomy): domain Eukaryota; kingdom Viridiplantae; phylum Streptophyta; class Magnoliopsida; order Apiales; family Araliaceae; genus Panax; species Panax stipuleanatus. Next base: position 31,336,999 of record CM035122.1, on the reverse strand, counting down.
TATGTGATTCGTTAAATGACAACCCAGGAATCCTTGGCCAAGGTAGAATGAAATTAGAAAGAGGTTTCTAATTTGCATTATTTGGAGTTGTGCATTTTCTAATCGAAATGCATATGATTAAATAAATTAAGACTTGACAGTAAATCCATGTCTTATATTTAATTGGGACATTGTATGGTGGAAGGATTGAATTGTACGGTAACTATTAACTCACAGGTTCTTTTATGATTAATGTTGAAATCTATATTATCTGGAAAGTCGTTGATCGCTAGGGAGGCTTATCCCTATTGTAGAATAAATGTTATTTATTTAAATAGATTATTAGTTTAATTTGTTTATTTAAATAAGATTAGAATTGTTCTAATTGATTTATTCACAACCGGTTTAATATGGAGAACCTAAAGGGTCACACCATAAAAGGAAGAAGAATTATTTAAGAAGAAAATGGCATGATAGTAATAATGCATTAAGTATAATTAATTTAATCTATGATGATAAAATAAATTAAATAGCTTAATGTTTATTATTTAATATTTTAGAAATATTAAATATAAATTAATAAGAGGAGTCTTATTAATATTATTATTATTATTATTATTATTTTAATTCTAAAGGAGTTTAGGAATTAATATAATATCAGTACTCTCTCTCAATCCTAATAAAGATTAGGATATAAATTAATTAAATAAAATCCTATTCTAATTGGATTAGGAGGGTTAACCTAATATCTATATAAGAGAGTCTTATATCAGAAATAAGGGACGTGAAATTTTCAAAGAGTTGGGAGTACACATATTCTATAGAGATAGAAACAAGGGTTAAGCCAATAACCCATCTTCTTGAGTTCTTCATCTTCCTTGGTGGATCACCATTAGAGGCCAAATATTTGGGTGGCTGACATTGATCAAGGGAAGGAGCCACTACAGAGGAATCAAAGGAATCAAAGGAGTAGAACTTGTACCTGAGGAAGCTTAGATCTTCAAAGGTATAATTCCATGTTCTCTCTTTTTCTGTTATTGATAACAAGCACAAAGCATGATCATGGTTATGGGCTTGTATAAATTTTTGAAAACCTAGTTTTTACGCTTCCGCCCTATTTATGTGATTTGATTGCATGATTGCGTTACGTACAAACCCAACATTTAAGATTTAGCTTTTTGAAAAACATGCAGTTTTGACTCTACTGGGGATTTTTGACTGACCCATGCATGTTTTAGGACTTAGAAATGCATAAAATACTAATTTAAATTAATAAGCCACAGGTTTTAGGCTTACCACACTCTTTCTGAGGTGATTTAGGAGACTTTGTCTAGGTGATGGATCGAGACAGACCCGACAGTGCTAGCAGGGTAGTTTTAGGAGTTAGACGGAGGCGAGCTTCTGATGTTCCTCAGCCACGTCCAGCTAGACCGACTCACAGATTAGCAGAGTCGGTGATTCGTCCAGCCTAGGACGAGCCGCCGATTGATATAGATGAGGAGGAGGCTCCTTTTGCTGCTGTCGTCCCAGGTCAGGCCCCACGTGCGAAGCTTCCGAGAATTGTTGTGCCAACCCAGGAGTTACTGGGAGACTTGAGTCGTCATCCATCGCGATTTCTTCATGCCAATGATGTGACTTGAAGTTTTCTTCTCTCTGGATTCTCTTTCTTTTTTTTGCCATTCTCGGGGCACAGATTTCTGATATAGGTTGGTTTTTTATGCAGGTTTCCGGCTTTACGCAGCCCAGAGGGAACTAGTTCAATGTGCACTCCCTCTACCATACTTTGCACCAGGAGTACAGGGATATCGTTGACGATTGTGGGTTCAGGCCTTCTTCTCTATTCTTCCCTGCCGTTGCCCCTAGGGTTATATGAGGGCTTTGTCTGAGCGCTGGTTCCACCGGACTCAGTCTCTTCACTTGTTGGACTGCGAGGTGATGATGACGCCTATGGATTGGAAGTTTATCACAGGCATAGAGTTAGAGTGTAAGCCCGTGCCTGTTGTGGCTGATATTATGCCCACTGCCGTTAGATCCCTGCTAGGAGTTCCTTTGTCGGTGCTCAAGGGTCAGAAGGTTCGATCTGGTTTGTTGAGCATAGATGCCTAGAGTGGGGTTTTACTTGAGCCTTCGCCTGATGATCAGAGGGTTAAGGATCGTATCTGAGGTGATTTTTTCTGGTGATCATCAGGGGTTATTTTCTGGCAAATAACTCATCAACTCTGTCCTTCTCCCTGGTCAGTGCCACCCGATATGTAGAGCGCCTCAGTGACTTTGATTGGGGTTCTTAAACCTTTGCCTATTTTCTCTGAGGTATGCGCATGCTCTCGGAGGGTGTGACGGAGGCTTGGTTAGGATTTTACCCATTTCTGCTGGTGAGTACATCTTTCTTATACCTTTTTAATTTCTGCATTTACATTTTTTAGTCTTGGTCACTGAGGACTTTTGATATTTATATGGCCAGTTCTGGGCGTATGAGAGGCTTCCTTGCCTATGGCCCACCACTGCTTTAGGTCTGGAGACCTATCCCCAGGGAAGGCGTTGGCATCACTCCACTCTGACGGAGGTCCCTGTTGTTGATGGCTTTACTCATTCCCGCCTGCAGTTGGAGCTTTTGACAGCCAGAGCGATCACGTGGACCCCATATTCCTCTGAGTTTTTAACTGTTGGATTTATGGGAGGCTTCCCCACTGGTTGGGAGTTTCCATTTTCGACCCGCAGAGTCCCATTTTTGACAGAAGGAGGCTGTGAACTCTATCTAGGAGAGCATGCTATCTAGAGTATCACCGGTCAGATCCGCATTCTCTTTGTTCCTTTGGCTTGACATCATTGGTCAGTTGATCCAGCCACTGATAGATATCCCTATGGAGGGCGTAGATGGCTTTGCCCTATCAGAGGGCCCTTACAGCCAGGAGGTATTCAGTAATTGGTGGAGCCTTCACACGATTAGAGCTCAGACTCGTACCACCCAGTTCATGGTAACATGGTGTCTGGGTCTGTGATGATGACAGACTGGATAGCTTGCCTCAGGGAGCCTACTCATTTGGACCAGATTACAGGACTGACCTAGGAGTTGGAGAGAGCTCATTTGTTCATCAGGTATCTTGGCCGAGATCCGTCAGAGGCATCTTCTTTTAACCTTTCTAGCTCAAGAGCAGGTCCCTCATTAGGTCCATCTTCCAGCAATTTTACAGGGGCTGATCCTCCCTTGTACAGGCCAAACATGCGTGATGATCGCGACTTTGTGTCCACGGAGGAGATGGAGCAGGTTAGCCACCTGAGTGTAGATGTTTTGGATCTTTTTGGATAGCTATTGAAGCTATATCTTTTGGTCGGACACTATTTTGGCTGTTGGGCAGTTGTGCCCCATTTTGATAGACCACTATTAGTAGTTGGGTGGTGGTGCCCCATATTTCTGTACTTTTTATTTTGCTTTGTATTTAATAGACAGGGATGATGCTTGTAGTAGATAGTTTATTATAGATATGCATGATATTTCCTATTTATCGCATTATATTTATCATTATCATTATGTATGTATGATGTCAAATATATGTATTTAGACAAATAAGTTCAAATTTGACCATTGGATGGTCTTGTGATACGGTGATATAGATGTTGTCGTCTACCAGTTAGTCGTATTGAGCACTTACCACCATCTGTGGTGGCATCATCCTTGAGATCGTTGTATGAGAGCCTACCCTTCCCAGCCTAGAGGGGCAGTGGAACAGATGCTAGGGCATTCATTGGCCCTCGTAGACTTTAAGGTTCCATACGGGTTCGTAGATGACCTTTTACCTTTTTGGATACCCGAGAGACAGGTTTTCCGCTTTGGGTTGCATGAGATGACTCTGACTTTAGAGGAGTATGAACGGTTTACTGGTTTGGCTTTAGATTTACCCTGCGCTTCGTATTGCGATCAGCGACATGAGGAGGCCATTTCTTCGGATGTCTGGTCTACGTCAGAGTGTAGTTTTGGATGAGATCGTTTATGGCCATGTGATCTCTATAGACTTCTTGATCTATCGTTCCGGCCTGCTGGACAGCTACGATCATCATGCTGGAGATTTTATTATTTCGATAGATGCATAGCATTTGGCTAGGATAGATATTTTGCTGATGTGCATAATAGCCTATGTCTATATGCCACTTTACTTGGACCACCTGAATGTCGGATTGATGGTTGTGGTTAGGGCCCTTAGACAGGGTTGCACCATCTTGTCGATGATATTAGCCGAGACACTGAGAGCAACCACCCACTGCAGTACCCACCCGAAGGGGTTTTTTAGAGGTAGCTCGGTCTTGTTATACGTATGGCTCATGTCCCATTTAAGACCGTTTTTATTTTTCAGACACCAGGGGTACTGTTTCACCTGGGAGATAGCCATATCTTACTCCTTTCAGCCAGCGGAGTGTACCGACGCAGAGACATGGTCAGCATTTTTATCTGATATTATGCATCCATTCTCGATTCTGCCATGTTCATGGCTAGTCTCCCCTTATAGCTTCATCACCCACGCATCTGGCATAGATTATTTCCCCCTAGCGGGATTGAGGGGAGTGACTACTTACCATCCTCTGGCTATTATGGGCCAATTCGATCAGTTTCAGAGTCAGCATCAGTTCGAGGGGGCTATTGATCAGAGGATGTCATCTTCGTCTATGTCATCTGCCGATTTGATTAGAGTGTACGAGTGTTGGACTCATAGGGAGAGGGCTGATTTCTCTAGTATCCATCCGAATCGTTCTCCAGAGTACTCAGCGTGGTTGGAGGCAGATATAGGATCAGCTACATTCATCCAGTCAGCTCCGATAGTGGATTCAGACAACGAGGAGCCTATAGAGGATCCTGATTCTCCCACTGAGGATGAGTTGTTCATGGGTCTGACAGCAGCACTAGTTAGTGATCCATCGATTATTCCTGCCGGGACAGGTCCAACTTTGGCAGACTCACTATCTAGGATGACCTTTGAGAGAGATCAGGCTAGAGCGCTGATGTTGACTGCCCTGTCTGGCAGAGATATAGCCTTTGCGGAGAGAGATGAGGCTCGAGCCACTCGAGATATGACATTGGTTGAGAGAGAAGAGGCTCGATCTTCTGGAGATGCTGATTTTATCGATATTGAGGAGACTTTGATTGCCAGGGATGCAGCTTTTGCGCAGAGGAATGAGATTCAATCTGCCAGAGAAGAAGCTTACGAGGAGATTGATGAGGTTTTGATTGCCAAAGATGCTGCTTTAGTGGAGAGGGACGAGGCCATAGTTTCCCGGGATTTCCATATTGTCGACAGTACTGCTCTCCGATCTTATACTCATGGTCTGGATGTCGAGATGAGTGTTTATATTAATGATCACAGCGAGACTATGCAGATGGCTGTGGATGTTCTGACTCATATGGAGGCTGAGGGTATTGCACTTGCAGCAGCTCCTCCATCTTCAGAGAGAGATGCCATGTTGGCATTGCTGTCCCGCTTAGCCATGGGTCCATAGACTAGCTTTATTTTTCCTGCACATACTAGATCAGCCATTTTTGTCATATACAGGACACTATGTATATATCAAATAGTATTATATATCAGAGAAATATATTTTGATTCACTTCCCTGTTTGGATATGTATTGACATTGCTGAGTGATTACCACTTCTTTCATGACTTGCTGTTGTTGATGTATCTTGAGCTTCTCCTTGATAGATTGACAGTGAGATGTCAGAGAGTATCTTAGATAGGCCTGCTGACCAAGGAGGCTTGATAGAATGTCGGTTTCATATGGTTTTGCTGTCTTGCAACTGGATTTTATTGGGTTTTGTTTTTCTTGAAGGTCCAACCGCACCATGAATGGCTGCCTACGTACTCCCGGGTGTAGGGAGATCAGGTCATTCGTAGTTAATTTTTGTGTGAAAGAGGCTTGAAAAGTATTTTTCTTGGGATTTGAGTTTAGTTTGATGAGTTTTTGAGTTTTTTGTTTGGTTTGACCTCACCAGGAATGGCTGCCTACGTACTCTCGGGTTGAGGGAGATCAGGTCATTCGTAGTTCTGGCTTCTAGTGAAAATCGATCCTGATTTGATTTGAAGGACCAGGATGCGGGTATGCATATGTTTCAGACATAGTACCTTTTTATGGTGTCTGAGTTGATGAGTTGGGGAAATTCGGTTCCGTCCATTTCTTGCAAGTTTGATAGCTCCTCCTGTCAACACCTCCTTGACAATGAAAGGGCTTTCCCAATTAGGGGCGAACTTTCCTTTGGCTTCGTTTTGATTGGCCAAAACTTTCTTCAGTACCAAGTTATTTTCTTTGAATTACTGTATTCGAACTTTCTTGTTGTAGGATCGAGCAATTCTTTGCTGATATAATTGCTTGTGGAAAATGGTTGTAGCCCTTTTTCAACTATCAGGGACAGTTGGTGGTACTGGTCATGCAACCACTGATCTTCGTCTATCTGAGCGTCGATTAACACTCGCAAGGACTCCATCTCTACTTCTATGGGAAGGACTGCTTCCATGCCATAAACCAATGAATAGGGGTAGCCCTAGTAGAGGTACGCATTGATGTCCTGTATGCTAACAGGGTTAGAGGCAGCAGGTCAGGCCATTCTTAGTGATTGGCGGACATTTTCTGCATGATCTTTTTGATGTTCTTGTTGGCCGCTTCGACAGCACCATTCATCTTGGGCCAATAGACGATGGAATTGAGATGCTTAATATGGAACTTGCTAAATAGCTCTTTCATCATTTGATTGTTCAAGTTCTTGACGTTGTCTGATACGATCACCTCTGGTTGTCCATATCGACAGACGACATTATTTTTGATGAAACCAATGATGACCTCTTTGGTGACTTTGGGAAATGTAGGCAGCTACAATCCATTTGGTGAATTAATCGATCATGGTGAAGATGAATCGGTGACCATTGCTGGCTTTTGGTTCTATTGGACCGATCACATCCATTCCCCACATGGAGAAAGGCCATGGTGAGCTCATGTTGTGTAGCTCATTTGGAGGAGCATGTATGACATTTCCATGTACTTGGCATTAAAAACATCTCATGACATGATCGTCACAGTCAGCTCTGAGAGAGATCCAATAATGTCCTGTTCTTAATATCTTCTAGGCCAGCAGATGACCGCTCATGTATGGACCACAGACTCCACCGTGGACTTCATCCATCAATCTCTGGACTTGCTCTTTATCAAGGCATCTTAACAAGCCTATTCCAGTATCCCTTTTGTATAGTGCATCTTCGCTCAAATAGAACTTCAGGGCCATCTTGTTAATCTGCTTTCGCTCGGATTGGCTTGCCCCAGCGGGTGCAGATCCATCTCGGAGATATTCCTTGTTGTCTTGATACCAAGGCTATTTGATAGGAGGTATTTCATCTGATACTGTCTTCAATGTAATTCCCATATGTCGGGGCCTTCTGACTTGTGAATTTGATGCAGGGAATCCCACTCCTATCGGATATGTAGATCAAGGAAGCTAATGTCACCAATGCATCAGCGAAATCATTCCTACCCCAAGGAATATGGATGAAGGTTATGTCTTGAAAATCCAAAGATATGTTAATGACCTGCCAGTGATAGGGCAGCAAATGCAGTTCTTTGGTGTGATATGCCCCAGTGGTTTGTCTAATGACCAATTCAGAGTCTCCAAAGACTAGTAAATGTTTGACACCCATGGATTGGGCTAACTTCAACCCCATCATGCAGCCTTCATACTCGGCTGTGTTGTTGGTGTTGCCAAACTGCAGTTTGGTAGCCACAGGATATTACTTTCCTGTACCAGAGATAAGGACTGCCCTAGCTCCGGCACCCTTCATGTTTACCGCTCCATCAAAATATATTTTTCATGGTTGGGTTGTATTCTCTTGTTGGAGTTATTGAATTGTCATGATCTCATCATCCGGTAAATAAATCTCCAGGGGCTCGAACCCTCCTGATGGTGCTTCGGCTAATTGATCTGCAATGCCTTGACCTTTGATGGACTTTTGAGTTATATAAACAATGTCGAACTGTTGTAGGATCAACTGCCATTTAGATAGTCGACAATTCAACATTGGCTTGCTGAATATGTACTTTAGTGGATCCATGCGGGATATGAGGTAGGTCGTGTGCCTATGGAGGTAATGTTGTAACCTCATTGCGGCCCATGTTAACGCACAACACGTCTTTTCGATTAGGGTGTACTTTTGCTCACCACTGCTGAATCTTTTACTGATGTAGTAGATGGCTCTCTCCTTGCTACTATCATCTTTTTGTCCCAGCATACAGCTCATTGCATTGTCATTGACAGACAAATACATAAACAGGGGAACTCCGTCCCTTAGGGGTACCAAGACTGGTGCTTCAATCAGCTACTTCTTGATGGCAAGGAAGGCTTTCTGACAATCCTCATTCCATTTGGTGGAGGAATTCTTCCTTAGTAGCTTGAAGATGGGTTCACAAGTTGCTGTGAACTGGGAAATGAACTTGCTTATGAAATTGATCCTTCCCATGAACCCACATATCTCCTTCTCTGTTCGAGGTACTGGCATCTCATTAATAGCTTTGATCTTGGCAGGATCCAGCTCAATGCCTCTATTGCTCACTAGGAATTCTAACAACTTGCATGATTTGACGCCCAAAAGAAAATTTGGCTGGATTTAACTTGAGGTTGTACTTACGCAACCTTTTGAACAGCTTCCTGAGATGGTCAATGTTATCGTCCTCCTTTCGGGATTTGATGATGATGTCATCCACATAAACCTCTATCTCCTTGTGCATCATGTCATGAAATAGGGCCATCATGGCTCGCTTATATATGGCTCCAGCATTGATGAGGTCGAAGGATAGTCGTCTATAGCAGAAGGTTCCCCAAGGAGTGATGAAAGCTATTTTTTCCCCGTCCTCTTCAGTAACCATGATCTGGTGGTAATCAGCAAAGCAGTCCACAAAGTAATACATGCCGTATTGCGCCGTATGTCTATCAGGATGTGGATGAAAGGTACTGGGAAATTATCCTTGCGGTAGGCTTTGTTCAAATCCCTGTAATCCACGCATACTCGTACTTTCCCTCCTGGTTTAGGTATGGGAACTATGTTTGACAGCCACTCCGGGTATGTTGATACCATAATGATACCGGCTTGGAATTGCTTAACGACCTCTTCTTTGACTTTTAAACTCCATTCAGGTTTAAAACGCCCGAGCTTCTGCTTGACTAGCTTGAATCCATATTTGATGGGCATTCGATGGATGACAATATCAGTAGATAGGCCAATCATGTCTTCATGTGACCATGCAAACACATCCTGGAACTGTGTTAAGAGTTCGATCAAGTCGGCTTTTTGATCTTATGCAAGGTCTAAGCTTATCTAGATTTCTTTGATGTTTTCGGAGGTCCTATGACACCCCCAAATCTGGGTACTTCGTTTTCACAAGATGTGGTGTTCACTTTCTAAATAAAACATGCATCTACCCCATAATAAATAATTGCAAAGTAGATTACAACCTTCATAATCACTTAAATAAAAAAATCATCTTCCTTATAAAAGGATTACAACCTTGTTCAAAATAAATCCCAGGGTTATCTAACCATAACATAACAAATAAGTGCGGAAATAAAATATTATGAACTAAGTCTTATTACAATCAAAATTGAAGACAACAAGTCTTCACTTGCTCATCTTTCCTTTCCTTTACTTGTTGACGGTACGTCAACAATCACGGCTTTGACTGCAAGGGGTTATAAAATGTGCAAAAGTGAGCAAACAAAAGCTCACTTGAAATATAACAATGATATGACATAATTGAATAAGTTCAAAAAGAGTTTGAATAACTTTACTTTCTTCAAAATAAAGAATTGAATAATAATTCTTTCATCATATTTAAAACTTGAATATAGAATTTATCTGAGGGTTATACGACCTTGAACTATGTCCTAGGTTATAAATATTTTTATTTAAAACCTTAAACAGTCATTGAGACTATGGACCTTTAACTCGTACTTAGGGGGATCAGCCCTTCGTATCATGTATTGTGCACAAACATTCAATGCTTTCGCGTAGTAACCTCCCCTAAGAAATAGGGTTGTTCATCTCAGTATTTAAATACAATTCTGCACCAAAGAAAGTTTGGTTTGGATAAGCTTGAAGGAAATTTAGAGTTTCAACTATCATCAACTAAGGAGCAGTTGAATCGACTCACAATACTTTATCAGTTCGATAATATAAGAACTATGAACCAATTGTAAGATATAACAATAGACTTCATAATAAGTAGGCATGCTTTAGAAATAACTTAAAGAAATTGAAAGATTAAGTAAATCTTGCTTGAATCGCTATACTTCATTAATACTTCAATACTTGTGCATTATGCATATTAGAATACAACATAACTTATACAATACATAACAAGTTAAGAATCGGAAATAAGCTTACATGATATAATGAGCAAGGGTTAGAGAACTTGAATAATGAAAAGATTTAATGAGAAAGCTCGCATAAACGTAAAAGAAAGGTCTTAGGAAACTTTCTTAACGTAAAAGAATAAGGATTAGAAAACTTACCTCAAGCGCAAGCTACACTTTATAATTACAAACCACTTCCACAATTACCCTACATATTACATTGTTTTTATAATATCAATTAGTACACGATTGTTACGTTAACATCGTTGAACTTCTTACTTAAGTTCAACTCACAATGTGGTTTACAACATAAGTTGCTAACTAGCCACATACGTGAGTCTATACTCACAACATACACTTCACAAGCTTATAACGCTTTAAACTATCAGGCGTACCTTATGAAAGTAATACACACGTACACATATAATATATTCATATAAGACTTCAAGTCATCTTAAACAAATAAAAAGTATGTTATCTCATTGTCTATTACACTTAACAAGTCATCAATATACGTTAGCTAAACAAACACTGCATAAAAACTCAACGAAGCACAAAACAAAAACTCGGACAGCAGGTTGCCCTGCTGGGGCGGGTTCTCTCAGGCTAAAAGCCCCGCTGGGGCGGGGCCCACTACTGGTGGGTTCCCCCAGCTCGCAAACGGCAGAGAAATAAGCCAATTTGGCTTATTTCTTCACACCAATAAGCCACGTTGTAGCGCACGATGGTCGTGACCCTAATATTTTATATAAAGTTTTCTTTAATTATATAAATTGTGTCATGTGTTTATTGTGATATGCATGGTGCACAGTTATGGCCCTTTTGACCCATAGGTTAGTGGTTTTTGGTTTTGAAATACGGCTTGCATGTCGTGCCTTTTTATAAATTCTGATGTAATATTCTCTTCTCATCTAAATCCTCTCGAATGTAACTCGAGGTTTCTTTATGTCATGTAATGTACAAATGTAACCTATCAAGATGACAAGATGATGATGGAGAGGAGACATATGCATGAGGAAGGTCCAAGGAAGCTACTATTTTGAAGATCTTTTACCACCTTAGACTAACCTTCAATCTTTTCATTAGCTTGAAAAGATTGACCTAGGGTTGGGCCATAACTGTGACACATTTAATTTTGCACTTTATTTATGCTTGTATACGATATGATATGATAAATAATGTGCATGCTTAATAAGATTAAAATTGGTGAGATCTAAATTAATTAATAAAATCCCTCATAAAATTATTAAGTCTAAATCAGATGCCTTCCAATGAATAACACTCATCAAGACCTTGATCGATGGATGTAGGTTTTCCAAAGCAAAGTACCCCATTTATCTTGGTAAGATGCGATAGGATAATTGTGATATCCGAACTGTTAAAATCATTGGGCCCGACTTAACTAAGTTATCTCAATAGGATTGTGGACTTAGAGGCATAGAGTTTGGTAGGTACCATTAGATGGACTAGAAACAAATGTTGTTCACCAAACTATCTAAGAGTTATATATGATATAATTGACAAAGGGTTGTCTACCTAAATAATTATGTTTTGAGAGATTAGCCAAAGCTAACTTAAGGCATAATGAAATATGGATCTTGGTTCACTAGAAAGATTTAATAGAAAATACTTTTCGAATTAATGGTGAGGGCTATTAATTTGAATAAAATAGTGGGAGGTATATTTTGAATGTACTATTATCAATTACATAATACCAAAACTCTGCAATTTAACTTATTATTTTTGCACTTATAAATTATAGATATCAATGGCAAACAACAACACAAATAGTCTTTCACTATGATCAGTCCTTGAAAGGAAAAATTGAGTGGAATTAATTTCCTAGGCTGGCATAGGAACTTGAGGATTGTCCTCAAACAAGAGCGCAAGCTATATGTCCTTAATGGGCCCATTCTTACAGCACCAGCTAACACTGCACCATATGTAGAGCATAATGCTTATAAATAGCATCAAGATGATGTACTGGACGTGAGTTATCTCATGCTAGCAACTATGAACTCTGAGCTTCAGAAGCAACATGAGTTAATGGATGCTTATGAGATAATCGAGCATCTCAAGAAATTGTTTGAAGGGCATGCTCGACAGGAGAGGTATGATACAGGCAAAGCGTTGTATCACTGCAATATGGGTGAACGTGATCCAGTTGATCCACATGTTCTGAAAATGATTGGGTATATTGAGTACCTTGATAGGTTGGGTTTTTCGATTACTCCGGAAGCCCAAACTGATCTTGTTTTGCAATCTTTGAACAACAGCTACTCTCAATTTGTTATGAATTACCTCATGAATAAAATTGAGAAACCACTTACTGAGTTATTGAGCTTGTTAAGAACTGCCGAGAACAACATGAAAAAGGCAGGACCTGCTCCCATAATGATGGTGCAAAAGGGGAATGCTAAAGGAAAGGGGAAAGGCAAGAAAAAGATAGGATCTAAATCTGGTGCCAAACCCAATTTCAAAACCAAATAGGATTTAAAACCTAAAGGTGGGGTGGCTAAAGAAGGTGATTGTCACTTCTGTGGAAAACCTGGACACTGGAAGAGGAATTGTCATGCTTATTTAGAAGAACTGAAGAAGAATAAAGGAAGTGTGACTTCTGATTCAGGTATATATGTTATAGAAGTTAATTTTCCCACTTCTACATAATGGGTATTGGATAGTGGATGTGGTTCTCACATTTGTGTTAATGTGCAAGAACTCCGAAGGAGTAGGACTTTGGCCAAAGGAGAGGTAGACCTACGAGTTGGGAATGGAGCAAAAGTTGCTGCACTAGCCATAGGAACTTATCATTTATCTTTGCCCACTGGGCAAGTATTAGAATTAGAGGATTGTTATTATGTGCCTGCTATGAGGAAAAACATTATTTCTATTTCTTGTTTGGACAAGAAAGGTTTTTCATTTTTAATAAAGAACAACAGTTGTTCGTTTTACTTAAATGAAATATGTTATGGTGTTGCACAATGTTTAATGGTCTTTATATTCTTCATTTAGAAATGCATATCTATAACATAAATACAAAATGATTTAAACTAAATGATTCAAATCTGACATATCTCTAGCATTGTCGTTTAGGCCATATAAATGAGAAACGCATATCCAAACTCCATAAAGATGGGTTTTTGGATTCATTTGATTTTGAATCATATGAGAAATGCGAGTCTTGTTTATTAGTCAAGATGATTAAAGCCCCTTTTACTAGACACAGTGAACGGGCTAGCGATGTATTGGGACTTATACATAGTGATGTATGTGGACCCATGAGTTCATTAGTAAGAGGTGGGTTTTATTACTTCATTACATTTACTGACGACTATAGTAGATATGAATATGTGTATCTTATGAGACACAAATCTGAATCCTTTGAAAAGTTCAAGGAATTCAAGAATGAAGTTCAAATCCAATTTGGCAAAAGCATAAAAGCCCTTCGATCCAATCGAGGAGGTGAATACTTAAGCCAAGACTTTGATGACCTTCTAAAGGAGTGTGGTATTATATCACAACTCACTCCACCTGGAACACCACAATGGAATGGTGTGTCTGAGAGGAGGAATCGCACCTTGTTGGACATGGTACGATCAATGATGAGTCATGCAGATCTTCCAATAAGCTTATGGGGTCATGCCCTAGGGACAGCTGCATTCACACTCAACCGTGTTCCTACAAAGACGGTTCAGAAGACACCATATGAGATGTTGACTGGAAAACGTCCTAGTATGTCGTTCATGAAGATTTGGGGTTGTGAGGCAGTTTGTAAAACGTCTGGCTTCTGACAAGCTCGGACCTAAATCTGATAAATGTAATTTTATGGGATACCCTAAGGAAACAAAATGGTATTATTTCTACAAACCTTTTGAGAACAAAGTGGTTGTTGCTAGAACTAGTATTTTTCTAGAAAGAGAATTTGTCTCTAAAGGAAGCTGTGGGAGGAAAGTAGAACTCAATGAAATTCGAGAACCACAAAATATCATTGAACCTGAGTTGGAACATGAGCAAGAACCGGAAGATATTGTGGAAAGTGAACCTGCTCAAATTACACGAGGCATTCGTAGATCTGGTAGGACACTCCAAGAGCCTGAGAGATATTATAGATTTTTTGTGACTCAAAACGGCGATGTAATGCTCATAGATCATGATGAGCCTGCTTCCTACAAAGAAGCTATGAATGGACCAGATTCTGAGAGATGGCTTGAAGCCATGAAATCTGAGATGGACTCCATGTGTACTAATCAAGTATGGACTTTGGTTGATCCACCCGAAGGGGTAAAACCAATCGGGTGCAAGTGAGCTTTCAAGAAGAAAATTGACATGGATGGTAATGTACAAACCTATAAAGGTCGACTAGTAGCAAAAGGTTTCAAACAAGTTCAAGGTGTTGACTATGATGAAACCTTCTCTCCAGTGGCAATGGTTAAATCCATCAGGATCTTACTTGCTATTGCAGCCTTTTATAATTATGAAATCTGGCAGATGGATGTCAAAACTGCTTTCCTTAACGAAAATCTCCTTGAGGATGTGTATATGACACAACCTGACGGTTTTGTCACTCTAAAGGATGCTGGAAAGGTATGTAAGCTGCAACGATCCATTTATGGATTGAAGCAAGCCTCTCGGAGTTGGAATCTTAGATTTGATGAAGCAGTCAAAGAGTTTGGCTTTATAAAAAATGAAGATGAACCTTGTGTATATAAGAAGGTTAGTGGGAGTCACATTCTATTCCTGGTATTATATGCTGACAACATATTAATTATTAGGAATGACATTCCTTCCTTACAAGTTGTAAAAACATGGTTAGGAAAATGTTTCTCCATGAAAGATTTGGGCGATGCAACCTACATTTTAGGTATCAAGATATATCGAGATAGATCGAGAAAAATGCTCGGCCTAAGTCAAAGTACATATATTGATAAAGCAATGAAACGGTTCAGCATGCAAGAGGCAAAAAGAGGACACTTACCCATGTCTCATGGTGTAAAAATCTCTAAGGCCCAATGTCCTAAATAACAAGATGATGATGATCTTATGAGAAAGATCCCTTATGCTTTAGCAATTGGATCTATCATGTATGCAATGATATGTACTCATCCGGATGTCTCTTATGCTTTGAGCATGACGAGCAGATACCATTCGAATCCAGGTGAAGGTCATTGGACATCAGTCAAGAATATCCTCAAGTTACCTGAAAAGGACTAAGGATTTATTCTTGGTATATGGAGGTGAAGACGAACTGGCAGTAAAGGGTTACACAGATGCTAGTTTCCAGACTGAAAAAGATGACTATAAGTCTCAGTCAGGTTTTATGTTTTCCCTTAATGGTGGTGCTGTTAGCTGGAAAAGTTTGAAGCAAGAGACAGTAGCCGATTCTACGACAGAGGCTGAGTATATTGCTGCTTCTAGTGTGGCCAAGGAGGCTATATGGATTAAAACGTTCTTCACTGAACTTGGTGTTATTCCAACCATTGTTGATCCGGTTGAGCTATACTATGATAATGATGGAGCCATTGCACAGTCTAAGGAACCCAGATCTCACCAACGATCCAAGCATATACTTAGGCGGTACCATCTCATCTGTGAAATCATTGATAGAGGAGATGTACATATATGCAGAGTGCCAACAATGATAATGTTGTAGATCCACTGACCAAGGCTTTGTCGTAGCAGAAACACGAAGGTTACACTAGTTCCATGGGTATTAGATACATGAGTGATTGACTCTAGTGCAAGTGGGAGACTGTTAGAGTTTATGCCCTAGAGGCCAATTCTTTGGTGTAATTGCTTAACATTTTTTGATATTATATTTGATTGAATAAATGAATTATTTTATTATGGTTTTATTTACTGCGTTATATAAATGTTAGCATAATAAAAGTTCTAATAATAGTGATACAAATTATATAGCTTCAAGTATGTGACTTGAACATGAGATCATATAATTACAATTAGTATCATTACTTTTAAATGTCCCTAGTCGAGTATCATTGTTAATGGGACAACAATGATACATTGAGACTAGTATGTGGATTGACTGATTGGTCATAAATATATGAGATATTGAGTCAATGCACAGGTACATGTTAGAGAATAATGTACTGGACAGACCCACTATGAGAATTCTACATGGAGCATTATGTAGAGTGTCATAATCAATTCTCATAGTGACAATGATGTAATGATCCTCCGACCTGAAATCACTATATTACTACACGGGAATTTATGTACTTTGATATCATCAAAGGTCACCTTTAATAGGGTGGACAATAAAGGTGATTATTGGGTACATCATGAATCGTGTGAGGAATATGAGTGATCTAGATAGAATTTAACCCTCCTATATATTAGTGGTGATATCCAACGGCCTCTTGATTGAGTAGGACTATGAAATGCATGGCCATGCTCAAATAATGATTTATTTCATATAGTCTACTCATTGATCAAGAAAACTCAGATTAAATTATGAAGAGTATGACACATTCCATGACTCGAGTTTAATCTAGGATGTCAAGGTTAAAAGGATTAAATTATATTGAAACATTGGTCACGAAAAGGTTGCATCGAATCACCGATCTTATTATTATTTGGGTAGCAGTGATGCATTACTAGATGCCGCGCACTATTTAAAATTTTATAATATGATTTTAAAATTATTTCCAACATAATAATAACCTATAGGGTCGCACACTTAGAATGTAATTAAAAGGGAATTAATTTAAATTGTAAGGATTTAAATATGTCAATATGATTGATAGTATTTAAAATTACAAATTTAAATTAATAGGATAATTCATATATATATGTATATTAATTAAGTAAGACTTAATTAAGATATAATATATATAAATTTGGATTTTACTTTTTTAATTGGATTAGGTTTTTGATTAATTCCTTTTAACTTTTATATATATGAGATATATTAGCCGTTTTAGGGTACGATTATTAAAAACCTAAATCCTAGCCGCTCTTAGAGAGAGACTAGAGAGAAAAACATGAGAAAGTCCAGATCCTTGGCGGCTAGTACCGCAGTTCTCTTTACTGCAGATCGTGTGACGATTCGCAGGGCGTTCGTGTCGATACCGTAAAGGCGCAGTTCCGTTTGATTACGTTGAAGATTTGAAGTTGTTCTAGAATTTCCATCGTCTCCATTCAAGCTTGGATAATCGGTAAAACAAATCTAAACCTCTGAATTAATATGTTTTTGCATAGATCCTATTTGAGGGTTTTGGAAAATCCTACAAGATATACTTCAGACTCTTATGATCTATGTATATCTCACACTTTTCTCCATCTAAGTAGTGTCGCCATATCTTTAGAGCAAACACTACTGTTGCCAATTCTAAATCATGGGTCGGATACCCTTTCTCATAATCTTTCAGTTGTCTTGATACATAGGTAATGACCTTGCCGCTCTGCATTAGCACGCAGTCTAATCCCATATGTGAGGCATCACTATATACCACGAAATTTCCCGTACTATCCAAGAAAGACAATACAGGTGCAATACTCAACCTCTTCTTCAGCTCCTAAAAACTTTCCTCACACTTTTTCGTCCAAACAAACTTAACTGTTTTACGAGTCAAATTCGTCAATGGAGTTGCGATTCTAGAAAAGTCTTGGATAAATCTCTGGTAATAACCTGTCAATCCCAAGAAACTCCTCACTTCAGACGGCGTCTTCGGCTGATCCCTAATTCATTACAGCTTCAACCTTCGACGGATCTACTGAAATCCCATCTCTGTCAATCACGTGGCCAAGAAATTGCACACGTTCTAACCAAAATTCGCACTTCGAGAATTTTTCATAAAGCTTCTCTCATCTCAGCGATTCTAAGGTTAGCCTTAGGTGTTCAGTATGTTCCTCCTCAGTTTTGGAATAAACCAGGATGTCGTCTATGAACACCACCACGAACTTATCTAGGAATGGCTTAAATACTCTATTCATTAAATCCATAAATGCAGCTGGGGCATTCGTTAGGCCAAATGACATCACCAAAAACTCGTAATGACCATACCGAGTCCTAAAAACTAGTCTTCGGTATATCTTCCCTTTCTCACCTTCAACTGATGATACCTACTCCTCAAATCAATTTTTGAGAAGTATCTAGCACCCTTCAACTGATCAAACAAGTCATCGATCCTAGGTAAAGGATACCTATTCTTGATCGTAACTTTGTTCAACTTCGTATAATCAATGCAAAGCCGTATCGATCTATCCTTCTTTTTCACGAATAAAATTGGCGCTCCCCAAGGCGAAATGCTCGGTTGAATATACTTTTTGTCCAGCTATTCCTGTAGTTGAACCATCAGTTCCTTCATCTCGATCAGAGCCATTCGGTACAGAGCTTTCAAAATCAGAGCAGTTCTCGGCGCTAAGTCGATCACGAACTCTATTTCCCTATCTGGCGAAAGTCTTGGTAAATCGTTCTGGGAATACGTCCAGAAACTCCCTAACCACCGATATCTCTTCTATCTTCAGCCTCTCCTTACGCGTATCTAATATGTAGGCTAGATATCCTATACAGCCTTGCGTCAAAAGTTTCTTGGCTTGCATAACCATCAGACAACTCGCTTGTCTAGGCGATTTACTACCATAGAACACTACCTTCGACGGAGTCGTAAGGTTTATCGACTTCTTCTGACAGTCGATTACCGCCCCATAGTTGAACAACCAGTCCTATACCCAGTATGACATCGAATTCCCCAAATTTTATCGGAATCAAATCAACCCTTAATTCTTGACCCTTAATGTCCAATCTACAGTTCTTGTAAACAAACCTAACTGGAATAATCTCCCTATTCGCAATCTCTATGTTCAAGGGGTAAACTAATTCCTCTTTAGGTAAGTCTAAGGTTTTAGCAAAATCATCAGATATTAATGAACAAGTAGCACCCGAATCAAATAATACATATGCATTTATACTATTGACCGGAATAATACCTTGCCACCACATCTTTTGACTGCACAACGTCTTACAGCGTCATGTTGAATGTGCAGGCAGTGGGTCGAACGGCTTGCAATGGTCCAGCCATAGTCAGAGTGCTGCCGCTGCCATTTCCTCCATTCCCTGTTGACCCTGCCGCTGGCTTCTTTGGGCAATTACGAGCCATATAATCCTTGGATCCACATGTGTAACAAGCTCCTTTCTTCGAGTTCGGGTAATTTGGCACAATGTGGCCTTCCTGACCACAGTTGTAGCACACCCGCTTCCCCTTCATGCACACTCTAGTGTGATTCTTCCAGCATATAGCACATACTTCAAACTTCTTCTTCTGCTGGCCTCCCTGCTGACTCCCAACAGAGGTATTGTCGTTCTATTTCCATTTCTAGTTAATAGCCCCGCTACCACCAGCCTTGTTCTCTGTCTCGTTCTTCTTCTTCTTATCTAGATTGAATTTAGTCACGACGTGGCTCCCTCCTTCAGCGAGAATGGCCTTTTCCAGCATAACTGCAAACGTGTTTAGCTGGAACATAGAGACCTTGCTGTAGAGCCAGGGTTTCAGTCCCCGCTCAAACCTCCTCGCCTTCCTAGCATCAATGCTGACCTGGTATGTAGCGAACCTGGCCAGCTCGTTGAATTTTGCGACGTATTCTGACACCGTCATCCCTCCCTGCTTCAGCTCTAGAAATTGGACCTCTATCTGGTCCTGCGAGCTCACGGGAAAGTACATTTCAAAGAACATCTCTTTGAAATGTTCCCACGGTATCACTCCTTCACCCTCTCTGGTCTTATTGGCCTGCCACCAGAAGCTAGCATCCGCCTTTAACATGAAAGTCGTGAAAGCTGTCTTCTGGTCTTCGCTAACCCTAGCCACGTCGAAGACCTTCTCCATCTCCATTACCCACGTTTGGGCATCTATCGGGTTTACCGATCCCTTGAACTCCGGTGGTCCTACTGCCTTAAATTCTTTAAACGTCGTGCCCTGCACTTGCGGCTGATTCACAAGTGCTTCTGTCAGTAGGTTCGCCAACTGTTGAACCGAGTTGGGATTTATCCCATCGTTATTATTGTTATTGTTCATCGAACCCTCAGGGTTTTGATGTGTAGGTCTTCTTCTAGGAGGCACTTTCTGTTAAGAAATACTCTTATTAGATCCTTTACTAAATTCTTAAGTATTCAAGTTTATACTTAAACATTTAAATAATACAGTTCGTATATGAACACATAGCACATCAATAACTTCTTTTATTCCTTACTCGTAGTTTTGAAAAACATAGAATAGATAACATCTCTGCTATTTACATCATCTTTCCTGAACTAGAACAAGTTGCAGGACTATATCATCACTTTATCCCATTATTATCTCAAATTATGGGATATACATTTATTTATTACATAAAGAAACACATAGTTAAAGACTCTACTTTCTAGGCATGTTAAGACGTTGCACAACCTCTCTGCGTTCTTCCTCCATCACCCGAAACACTGTCCTTCGGTCCACCATATACCATGGTAAACCTTGGAATTGAGCTGGGTAATAGAAGACACGATCCTGGGCCCTATCTATGGACGTATAGAATGCGTACTCTATTTCCCTTAGTTTGGCTTTCTTGGCTTCAGCCTCATCTTCAGCTCGATCGGCTCGTTGAGTGGCCCTCAAGCTTGTTTCCTCTGCTCTGGCACGCTTTGTTGACTCTTCCTGGATGTCTTGTTTCAACTTCGCTAGCTCGGCCCGTGCCTCATCTCTATCACTCTACGTGGATTATCCTCCACTGCACTTCTCCTAGCTCACTATCCATCTCCTCGATAGTCTCATCCCGCTGCTGTATAGTAGTTCGACTCTCATCCAACAATTCCTGAAGCTCCACGTTACGGTCATAGACTACCTCATACATCTCAGCACTAGTAGAGTGAGGTGGGAATTCCTCCTCGGGATCCTCTTCCTCCTCTAACTCCTCTGACTCCTTTGACTCATCCTCGTCCTCCTCCTCTGGAATAGGTGTC
Organism: Panax stipuleanatus; assembly: GCA_020205555.1. NCBI lineage: Eukaryota > Viridiplantae > Streptophyta > Magnoliopsida > Apiales > Araliaceae > Panax > Panax stipuleanatus. The sequence continues at coordinate 31,315,692 of CM035122.1, read as the reverse complement.
AGCTCATGCTCTCGACCAGCTACGGTGATCACTAAAGATGGCTCTCTCCTGACCAACTGCTCCCAGACAACATGGATGTCTCGGGTCTCCTCCTCTCTAGGCACCTTAGGTAACTCCTCTCTAGCCTGACTGGACTCTCCAATGTTCGTCATCCTGACAAAAGAATTTTAAAGTTTATTATTATGTGACACCCCCGAAATCCGGGTACTTCGTTTTCACAAGATTTGGTATTCACTTTCTAAATAAAACATGCATCTACCCCATAATAAATAATTGCAAAGTAGATTACAACCTTCATAATCACTTAAATAAAAAAATCATCTTCCTTATAAAAGGATTACAACTTTGTCCAAAATAAATCCCAGGGTTATCTAACCTTAACATAACAAATAAGTGCGGAAATAAAATATTATGAACTAAGTCTTATTACAATCAAAATTGATGACAACAAGTCTTCACTTGCTCATTTTTCCTTTCCCTTTACTTGTTGACGGTAGTCAACATTCTCGGCTTTGACTGCAAGGGGTTATAAAATGTGCAAGAGTGAGCAAAAAAAAGCTCAATTGAAATATAACAATGATATAACATAACTGAATAACTTCAAAAAGAGTTTGAATAACTTTACTTTCGTCAAAATAAAGAATTGAATAATAATTCTTTCATCATATTTAAAATTCGAATATAGAATTTATCTGAGGGTCATACGTCCTTGAACTATGTCCTAGGTTATAAATATTTCTATTTAAAACCTTTAACAGTCATTGAGACTATGGACCTTTAACTCGTACTTAGAAGGATCAGCCCTACGTACCATGTATTGTGCACAAACTTTCAACGCTTTTGCATAGTAACCTCCCCTAATAAATAGAGTTGTTCATCTCAGTATTTGAATATAAGTCCGCACCAAAGAAAGTTTGGTTTGGATAATCTTGAAAGAAATTTGGAGTTTCAACTATCGTCAACTAAGGAGTAGTTGAATCGACTCACAATACTTTATCAGTTTGATAATATAAGAACTATGAACCAATTGTAAGATATAACAATAGACTTCATAATAAGTAGGCATGCTTTAGAAATAACTTAAAGCAATTGAAAGATTAAGTAGATCTTTCTTGAACAATTAAGTAAAGATCGCAATACTTCAATAATACTTCAATACTTGTGCATTATGCATATTAGAATACAACATAACTTGTACAATACATAACAAGTTAAGAATCGGAAATAAACTTGCATGATATAATGAGAAAGGGTTAGAGAACTTGCACAATGAAAAGATTCAATGAGAAAGCTCGCATAAGCGTAAAAGAAAGGTCTTAGGAAACTTCCTTAACATAAAAGAATAAGGATTAGAAAACTTTGCCTCAATCGCAAGCTACACTTTATAATTACAAACTACTTTCACAATTACCCTACATATTACATTGTTTTTATAATACCAATTAGTACACGATTGTTACGTTAACATCGTTGAACTTCTTACTTAAGTTCAACTCACAATGTGGTTTACAACATAAGTTGCTAACTAGCCACATACGCGAGTCTATACTCACAACATACACTTTACAAGCTTATAACGTTTAACACTATCAAGCGTACCTTATGAAAGTAATACACACGTACATATATAATATATTCATATAGACTTCAAGTCATCTTAAACATATCAAAAGTATGTTATCTCATTGTCTATTACACTTAACAAGTCATCAATATACGTTAGCTAAACAAACACTGCACAAAAACTCAGCGAAGCACAAAATAAAAACCCATACAGTAGGTTGCCCTGCTGGGGCGGGTAAGGCTAAAAGCCCCGCTGGGGCGGGGCCCACTACTGGTAGGTTCCCCTAGCTCACGAACGACAGAGAAATAAGCCAATTTGGCTTATTTCTTCACACCAAAGTCCTATTTTTCTCAACATGATGTACATGAAACTTACTGAAACAAAATTTTAAACACTTAACATGATTATAACATACAAAATCATTACAACACATAATCAAAACACAGTTTTCATGATTTTTGAAAAAAACGACATTCTTAAGCGTTCTTGACGAAAATTGCTACTGTGAATTCATTTTTAAATCAAATCATGAAATTCTAATTGTGCTAACTCTATTTCTTAACATATTAACATAATCCATGATCAATTTAAACAACAATTAAAAACAAATATCAATTTTGATTATTTAATGACTATTTTCAAAATAAGCTCACAGTAAATTACTATGAACATGATTTCTTCATGTTCATCGTAATTACGTAGATTGAATTGCTAAAACAACTATATAACTTATATATAAGCATAAGCATAAATATATATATATATATATATATATATATATATATATATATATATATATACATCACATATATACATCATGATCAAGTAATTTACACAAAAAAAAGATTATTATAGAGAAGTTCTTTTATGAAAAACATGGAATACGTAAAACACAATATAGAAAAGATTTAACATAGAGATTATACCCTTTCTAGCTAGGATGAGGAGGAAAGATGAAGATGATGGTGTGTAGATTCCTTTGGTTTTCTCAAAGCCTTCTTCATCTTCTTTCTTCTTTCCTTTCCTCTCTATCTTTTCTCTGTTTTGTTCTTTCTTTCTCTAACAGACTAACTTTTCTAAACTAACATATATTATAGATATATAATATACATATATCATATATGTAACTTACAATATTAATGTAGCTAATAAGTATTATACTAATTACATATACAAACTACTACTTAATTATATAAGTTACAAAATTTTGAATTTAAAAAAGCCCTAAGGCCATGTTTGGGAAAACAACATTATTTTTTTAAAACAGATTAATAGTAACCAAGGCCATGTTTGGTAAAACGGGTTTAAAACAAAAGTAAGGGTCTTGTTTGGTAAAATCAATTTAAAACCCTTTTCAATTCTTTTAATAAATCTTTTATCCCAGTAGTTTAATTGCTACACTTTATTTAATTAAATTGCAACCTTCTAATTTATTTAAATACAAGCTAACATTTATTAATTAATTAAAATTGCACATAATACTAAATTGCTACACAATTATAATTTTCTTATTAATCATAATTCATGTAACAAATTAGTAAATCATTATAAACACTTAGCACATAATATTGCTCTAATTTAATTATTTTCAATTAAATTAGAATTATGCTACACCATTACTTACACATCAATTTAATTAAGTCTATTGCACTTAATTAAATTACTCCACAACAATCACACAATTTATTTATTTAGCTCAATAAATAAATCAAATAAAATATTATATATTAATTGTAATTTAATTAATTAAAGTGTAACATTTAAACTATGGGGTAAAAGATTTATTAATAGAATTGAAAAGGGTTTTAAATTGATTTTACCAAACAAGGCCCTTACTTTTGTTTTAAACCCGTTTTACCAAACATGGCCTTAGTTACTAGTAATCTGTTTTAAAAAAATAATATTGTTTTGCCAAACATGGATTAGGACTTTTTAAATTCAAAATTTTGTAACTTATATAATTAAGTAGTAGTTAGTATATGTAATTAGTATAATACTTATTAGCTACATTACTATTGTAAGTTACATATATGTTATATGTATATTATATATCTATAATATACGTTAGTTTAGAAAAGTTAGTCTGTTAGAGAAAGAAAGAACAAAACAGAGAAAAGATAGAGAGGAAAGGAAGAAGAGAGAAGAAGAAGAAGGCTTTGAGAAAACCAAAGGAAGCTACACACCATCATCTTCATCTTTCCTCCTAATCCAAGCTAGAAAGGGTATAATCTCTATGTTAAATCTTTTCTATATTGTGTTTTGCGTATTCCATGTTTTTTATAAAAGAACTTCTCTATAATAATCTTTTTTTATGTAAATTACTTGATCATGATGTATATATGTGATGTGTATATATATATATATATATATATATATATATTTATGCTTATATATGAGTTATATAGTTGTTTTAGCAATTCAATCCACGTAATTACGATGAACATGAAGAAATCATGTTCATAGTAATTTACTGTGAGCTTATTTTGAAAATATTCTTTAAATCATCAAAATTGGTATGTGTTTGTCAATTGTTGTTTAAATTGATCATGAATTATGTTAATATTTTAAGAAATAGAGTTAACGCAATTGGAATTTTATAATTTTATTGAAAAATGAATTCACAGTAGCAATTTTCGTCAAGAACGCTTAAGAATGTCATTTTCTTCAAAAATCATGAATACTGTGTCTTGATTATGTGTTGTAATGATTTTGTATGTTATAATCATGTTAAGAGTCTAACATTTTGTTTTCATTAAGTTTCATGTACATCATGTTGAGAAAAATCAGACTTTTGTGTGAAGAAATAAGCCAAATTGGCTTATTTCTCTACCGTTCGCGAGCTGGGGGAACCCACCAGTAGTGGGCCCCGCCCCAGCGTGGCTTTTAGACTGAGAGGACCCAACCTGTGACACCCCCAAATCTGGTTACGTCGTTTCACAAGATTTGGTGTTCACTTTCTAAATAAAACATGCATCTACCCCATAATAAATAATTACAAAGTAGATTACAACTTTCATAATTACTTAAATAAAAACATCATCTTTCTTATAAAAGAATTACAACCTTGTCCAAAATAAATTCCCAGGGTTATCTAACCCTAACATAACAAATAAGTGCGGAAATAAAATATTATGAACTAAGTCTTATTACAATCAAAATTGAAGACAACAAGTGTTTACTTGCTCATCTTTCCTTTCCCTTTACTTGTTGACGGTACGTCAACATTCTCGGCTTTGACAGCAAGGGGTTATAAAATGTGCAAGAGTGAGCAAACAAAAGCTCACTTGAAATATAACAATGATATGACATAATTGAATAACTTCAAAAAGGGTTTGAATAACTTTACTTTCGTCAAAATAAAGAATTGAATAATAATTCTTTCATCATATTTAAAATTCGAATATAGAATTTATTTGAGCGTCATACGACCTTGTGTGACGAACAAAATTTTTGTAATTTAATTTAAATATTTATTAAATTAAATAAATATTTTTTGATGATTTAATTATTGAAGTTAAATATTTAATTGATGAAATTGTGGTATATTAATTTAATTATATGTGTCACATTAGTTAAATTAATGTGGTGAATTTTTATATTCAAAGTATGTATTTAATTGAGCTTATTTGATTAATATATTTATTAATAAGCATAATGTTATTCTAATTAATTTAATAATTAATTAGAGATTTATGATTAGACATAATTAATAAATAAGAATTTTAATTATGTGACTATGTGATTTAATGTGGATTTATGCTATTTTATTTAATTAATTTAAATAACATTATTTGATTAAATTGGGTGTGACATTAATTAACTATATAATAGTAAGTTAATTAAATTAATGGGAAAGGAAGAATATAAGGGGCAAGCAAACAAAGCCTTATTGGGGGTTGGGGTCAGTTAACCCATTATGGGATTAACGGACGACCCATGACTCCACTATTATATACGTATATCATATTAGTGGTATATCATATATCATATATTACATTCATCAGTTAAGAAAGTAGAGAGAAAACACAGAGAGAAAAAGAGAGAAATTGAGAGAAAAGACTTGAGAATTAGTTAGAGAAGAGATTGAAGAATTTAGTTGCATCATCATCACTAACTAGCAAGGGTAATTCTTTCTCCTACGTTTTTAAATTCAAGTTCTTATAGTTTCCATTAACGTATTCTTAAAAAGTTCTCTGTGAATGACTAATTTGATGATTAATGCATGATATGGTTTTATATGTGTTATTATATGATCATAACATGTTTTATACCATGTATTCATGATTTAAAGTAATAAATTTCATACAATTATGCTTGATTTGATTTTACAAAAGTCACAGAGTAGAAAAGTTGTATATATGGCAATACGGCCCTTATGTACAATTTTTATACCATGAATCGATGATTTAACTTTGAATTAGCACTTGCATATGACTGTACACATTTATACGAACAAAAAGAAAGTTAAACCAACGGATTCGGTGTTATAACAAATCCGTAAAGTTAAAATTCGTGATTTTCCTTCAAAACATGATAAAGTATGAAAACAGTGAAATTAGATGCCTTGGATTATGTGATTACATGATTTAGAATGCTAAGATCATGCTAGAAATGTTGTATAATATTTCTATGAAGTCCATACTTCATAGGTAGCAATTAAATTGTTGTGGTAGCATTAAATGGTGAATTCTGGTCCTAGTTCTCTTTAATTCGTGAACTGTAGATTCTGAATATAGCGTGTGGAGCTGCAGCGCCAACTTTAAGCCTAAGAGTGGGGCTGCAGCGCCAGTGGAGCTGCAGCGCCAGCTTTAAGCCTAAGATTGGGGCTACAGCGCTAGTGGAGCTGCAGCGCCAGACTTAAGCTTAAAGTCCGAGCTGCAGCGCCAGTGGAGCTGCAACGCCATTTTTAGTTCAAATGGTGGAGCTGCAGCGCCACTTGGCAATTTTGCCCAAAAATGGGATTTTAATTGTTCAAGTCCAGGAAATGTAATTGGAACTTAATGTAATAAACATGAAGACATGATTAAACATATAATATGAGGTTAATAACTTATATTACGTGAGTAATTAATAAGTTAATTACATGACTTGAATCGTTAATTGTATAGTCCAATAACGTGCTCAAGACCGATGTGTGTGATTCAATAACTATATCGAGTTATTGATTAATGTGTATTGTGAACGTATTGATATGTAGGATTTAATAAAGAACGTGAATTATAAATTGTAGCTTGTGCAAGAGGCAAGTTTCCTATCCTTAAACTTGTTTAATATTTTGCAAGTTTCCTAAACTCAAATCTTACTTTTACATTGAGCAAGTTCTTATCCTTGTTTATTCAAGTTGAGATTTTCATATGAGATATTACTATTCCTTTAAGTATTACTTCAGTTATACAATACCTATTCGATTGTATACTCTTGATATTTATTATTCAAGTTGAATATCGTTGTTATTGTTAAAACTTATAAGACTAGCGAATCCTTATTGATTCGACTAGTCCATAGTTGATGAACTTTCTAAATTCTAGAATTTTTATTGAGCTTATCCAAACCAAACTTCCTTTGGTGCAGACTCTGATGTCAAACTGAGATGAACAACCCTTTAATAGGGGATTATTTACGCTTTAGCATTGAGATATTGTGCACAGTATGGTACTAAGGGCTGATCCCCCTAAGTACGAGAAGTAGAGTCCATAGTCTTATGACTGTTAAAGGTTTAAAGTATAAACACTTTACAACCTAGGACATAGTTCAAGGTCTTATGACCCTTAGATGTTCTTTTGATTTCTGTTATTTATCCTCAAGTCAAAAGTTGAGTTTCTTTATTCAGATGTCTTTGATTCACTCGCATGTTATTATATTGTTGTCAATTATTATACTTATGGGCAATCGTGCTCACTCCTGCGTAATAATAACATTGTAGTTAAGAATGAAAGGTCCGACGAGCCTTCTACTAGCAAAGGCAAGGGCAAAGTCAACAAGTGATGAAGACTTGTTGTTTATTTTATGTGTTCATGTTTCAGACTTATGTTAAAGTTGTGTAAGACTTATTTAATTGTTTATGTTTCTGCATTTGAGATTTAAGGTTAAGTACGACCTGGGATTGATGCATTTATTTTCAGATGTTGTAACCCCATAAGGGGAGGATTATTTCTATTTATTTCATGGTTTGCTTTTATTATGGGTAGATAGATAGATGATATTTGTACAGTGAACACCAGATCCCGTGGAATTGAAGTACCCGAATTTGGGGGTGTCACAGGTTGGTATCAAAGCTGTAGGTTATGAACCTTAGGTGGGGGAAAACCTTAGGATAGTAGCCTTTTAGAGATCGAGAACATAGTAATGATAACTCTTATCGAGTTTTAAGAAAGATAATAACATACCTTATGTGCTATGTGCTTATACTTATTACTCGAGTATCGATTAGCATCACATAATAATTAAGACTTAAAATTTTATTTGTCAGGATGACGGATGCTGGAGAACCTAGTCAGTCCAGGAACCTTGTAACCCTAGAGGCTAGAGAGGAGGAGCCCCAAGATATCCACGTAGTCTGGGAGCAGTTAGTCCGACGAGAGCCATCACCCTTGATCACAGTCATTGGTTAGGAGCATGTGCCGGTGCCTGATTCAGAGGAGGACTCTGAGGAAGACCCTGATGAGATTGAGGTTCAGGCTGAGGCAGTCAAAGAGGAGGAGGAAAGACCCTAAAGAGTTCCTACCGAGCTCTATCAGTGCCAAGATGTATGACGAGCTGTATGACCGTAACATAGAGTTATGTAATACTGTTCAGGAGCTGAGGGAGATTGTTCAGGAGCTAAGGGAGAGATCGGTTACTCAACAGTCTACCATCGAGCAGAGGGATGGAGAGGTTGAGGCTCTTCACACACGTTTGGGAAATGTAGAGTGGAATTTAGTTCACGAGAAAGGCCAAACCGAGCTGAAGTCAGAGGAAATAGAGTAGTTGAAGAATGAACTGAAAGAGAAATCAACAAGGCTGGCTATAGCAGAGGAAGCCTGGGTAAGGGAATCACGATGAGCAGATCTCGCAGAAGACAACTGTCGGGCGAAGAAGGCCAAGCTTGAGGAGACGTACTCTACTCTTCAGTATGCAATTGATGAAGCCCAGGATCGGGTTATGAGGTACCCAATTCAGTTCGAAGGACTACCATCGTACATGCTAGATCGCAAGACGATGTCCAGGATTATGGAAGAAGAGCGTGGCAAAGCTGTTCGTCACCTTAATGGACCGTGATAGGAACATTTGATTTTGTGAAACCTATCTAGTAGTTAATAATGTAAATTCTAATGTGTTTATAAACAGAGGAATATTTTGATGTTTTAAATCCTGTAGATTCTTTATCTCGGGATAGTTGATGTAAATAGCAGTGATGCTATCGTATTATGTTAAAACTTTTGATTTAGTAATATATCAGAGTTTATTTGAGATAATATGTTGACTGATTGTGTCTAAATATTTAAGTTAAGCCTTAAATATTTAAAAGATTGAATAAAGATCTAATAAGCGTATTTCTTAACAGAAAAATGCCGCCAAGGAGACGATCTAACCGTCAACAGGCCCAAGAAGGGTCAACAAACAACAACAACGACGCCAATACTAACCCCGTTCAGCAGTTGGCGAACTTACTTGTTGGAGCGCTTAACAACTAACCTCAAGCTCCATCGAACACAACGTTCAAGGACTTCAAGGAGGTGGGACCGCCAGAGTTTAAAGGCACCATGAACCCGATAGAAGCTCAAACCTGGGTCATGGAGATGGAAAAAGTTTTCGACGTTGCCAGAGTCAGAGAAGACCAGAAAATCGCCTACGCAACGTTCATGCTGAAATCCGAAGCTAGTTATTGGTGGCAAGCAAATAAGGTCCGGGGAGGAGAAGGTGTGATTACATGGGAAAGGTTCAAAGAGATGTTCTTCGAGATGTACTTTCCGACCAGCTCGCAGAATCAAATGGAGGTCCAGTTCCTAGAACTGAAACATGGGAATATGTCCGTACCGGAATATGCAGCGAAATTCAATGAGTTGGCTAGGTTTTCCACATATCAAGTGCACACCGATCAGAGGAAGGCAAGGAGGTTTGAGCAGGGCCTGAAGCCTTGGTTGTATAGCAAAGTGTCAATGTTCCAATTGAACACTTTTACTGGAGTGTTGGAGAAGGCCATTCTCGCTGAAGGCGGGAGTGACGCTGTTACAAAATATAACCAAGATCAGAAAAAGAAGAAGAGTGAAGGTGAAGGAATTAACAAGGCTAGTGGTAGCAACACGGGAGGGAGTAATAATCAGAAGAGGAGGTGGAATGATAACTCATCGACTGGGAATCAGCAAAGGAGGTCAGAAGAAGAGGATCAAAGCATGTCCGACCTGCGGGAAAACTCACCTAAGGGTCTGTATGAAGGGAAAACTCACCTAACTGTCTGAACCTAAAGAAGGGTGATTGCTTCACTTGCGGCTCAAAGGACCATCTGGCAAGGGATTGTCCCAAGAAGGGATCTGGAGGGACAGGATCAGGAGGGAATAGGGGAAACAGCGAGGAAGTGCTCTAACTATCACGGGACCAACCGCAACCAACAGACCAACCGCCAGAACCTTCAACATGACCGTGCAGGATACTGTACAGTCTCGCGATGTGGTGTCAGGTATCATTTCGATCAATAAAGTTAATGCTTATGTACTATTTGATTCGGGTGCTACTTGTTCATTTATATCCGATAACTTTGCTAAGAACTTAGAACTTCCTATGGACGAGTTAGAATACCCCATGAACATATAAATTGCAAATAGAGAAGTGATTCCTGTTAAGTACGTACACAAGAACTGTAGGGTGGATATTAAGGGTAACATTATGAACGTAGATCTTATCCCGATTAGGCTTGGGAAATTCGATGTTATTCTGGGAATGGATTGGCTAGTCAATTATGGGGCTGTAATTGATTGCCAGAGGAAGTGTATCAACCTTATGACCCCGTTAAAGGTTGTGTTTTATGGCAGCAAATCGCCTAGACAAGCGAGTTGTCTGACGATGATGCAGGCCAAAAAGTTGTTAAGACAAGGCTGTGTAGGATATTTAGCCTACATAGTCGATAGTCGTAAAGAAAACCCAAAAGTGGAAGATATACCAGTCGTGAGGGACTTCATAGACGTATTTTCGGATGATCTGCCAGGACTTCCGCCAGACAGAGAGGTTGAGTTTGTGATCGATTTGGCGCCAGAGACGGCCCCAATATCGAAGGCACCATACCGGATGGCTCCGGTAGAGATGAAAGAGTTGATGGTACAACTGCAAGAGTTACTGGATAAGAAGTACATCCAACCGAGCATATCGCCATGGGGAACGCCTGTGACGCCCCCAAATCCGGGACCCGTTACTTGGTCTCTCGAATTCGGTTCGTCACGTGCTCATGGTAATACATCACAATAATAATAACTAAAAATCACACAATCACAGCGAAAAATCTAATCTAGAATAATTTATAATGATTTATTATAATTATTCTCCCAAGTCTCGCAACCTACAGTACTTAATAGATTATATAATAATATCAATTAACGACTTATTACATAATCTAACTTGAGCTTAAACATAGTCAAATCCAGTCTTGCTACATCATCTTAATACAACATTAAAATATTTAAAAACATAAAAGAGACAAGCCAGTTGGTAACCTTGCTCTTGCCCTTATCAACGCCCGAAGGTTCGCCATGCTCTGCCTTAACTGAAATATTTTAGGGAAATGAAAGAATGAGCAAAAATTGCTCAGCAAGTAATATACAATAAGGGTTTGTAATATAATTCTCAATTCTTGAAAAGAGTATAGCAAGGTTTGATAATTCAAGGATAACAAGAATATCAACAGTTTTCAATAACAGTCGCTAAGGACAGAAGACTATCAATGTGATTCAATAATAAATCAATTTAAGATTTCAAATAACTGAATACTGAGCAGTCACTAAGGACCATGAACTTCTACTAGAATTAACAAAAATAAACTGAAAATCCAACAAAAATAGGTACAACAGGTGATCAGCCTAAAGTACCATCGTTATGCATAACAATCAATTGATAGTAGTGTGCATACAAGACAATCATGTATGATGATAAAGCACATACTTTGTAAACAATCTTATTTATTTATTAATAAAATATTCATTTAAGGCATATAATTATCTACATGGTGCTGTTTTTATAATATGTAAATAACCCATAGTTTTAAGCAATGCTTTTAGAATCATGATGAGATCATGATAATGAGATCTAAATTCTTAGAAAGCTTAAAAACTAAAATAGTTCCCAATTGTAGGATTACTAAAATGGGGATTAGTAAATCCGGATAGATTGGTACATATGTTGCTTGCTCATTGGATGAGGATGACTGATCTCATGGTCATTTGTGTGGAGACACTAAAGCAAGCATGTAGGTGCTTATTGGAGAATAAGTTCACTGAACGTGACTCGCTATGGAATACCTAATGGAGTTTTACTCGCCTGTCAATAGGAATTCCTAATGTGATAGTAGTACATGTGATCCTTGGACTTGAGATCATCATAGTATCTTGTATGTAACAAATTATACTTTGACTAATTCCTTAAGGCCTTTTAAGGCATATATAGGGTATGCTTGGGTGTAATGAGTTACATATGGAGATAATGAATGATCAATAAAGAATCTACCACCTCTAGTAAAAGAGGAGATATGTCCTATGTGATTCGTTAAATGACAACCCAGGAATCCTTGGCCAAGGTAGAATGAAATTAGAAAGAGGTTTCTAATTTGCATTATTTGGAGTTGTGCATTTTCTAATCGAAATACATATGATTAAATAAATTAAGACTTGACAGTAAATCCATGTCTTATATTTAATTGGGACATTGTATGGTGGAAGGATTGAATTGTACGGTAACTATTAACTCACAGGTTCTTTTATGATTAATGTTGAAATCTATATTATCTGGAAAGTCGTTGATCGCTAGGGAGGCTTATCCCTACTGTAGAATAAATGTTCTTTATTTAAATAGATTATTAGTTTAATTTGTTTATTTAAATAAGATTAGAATTGTTCTAATTGATTTATTCACAACCGATTTAATATGGAGAACCTAAAGGGTCACACCATAAAAGGAAGAAGAATTATTTAAGAAGAAAATGACATGATAGTAATAATGCATTAAGTATCATTAATTTAATCTATGATGATAGAATAAATTAAATAGCTTAATGTTTATTATTTAATATTTTAGAAATATTAAATATAAATTAATAAGAGGAGTCTTATTAATATTAATATTATTATTATTATTTTAATTCTAAAGGAGTTTAGGAATTAATATAATATCAGTACTCTCTCTCAATCCTAATAAAGATTAGGATATAAATTAATTAAAAGTATTTAATTAATTAATTAAATAAAATCCTATTCTAATTGGATTAGGAGGGTTAACCTAATATCTATATAAGAGAGTCTTATATCAGAAATAAGGTACGTGAATTTTTCAAGAGTTGGGAGTGCACATATTCTATAGAGATAGAAACAAGGGTTAAGCCAATAACCCATCTTACTGAGTTCTTCATCTTCCTTGGTGGATCACCGTTAGAGGCCAAACATTTGGGTGGCTGACATTGATCAAGGGAAGGAGCCACTACAGAGGAATCAAAGGAATCAAAGGAGTAGAACTTGTACCTGAGGAAGCTTGTATCTTCAAAGGTATAATTTTGTTTTTCTCCTTCTTCATTCACTGATAATTGATGCACAAGAATGATCATGGTAATGAGTTTGTATAAATTTTGAAAACCTAGTTTTTTACGCTTCCGCCCTATTTATGTGATTTGATTGCATGATTGCGTTACGTACAAACCCAACAGTGGTATCAGAGCCAATCTTGTGCTAATTATCAGTCTATGTGATTCCATACATGTATGATATGCGATTGGATCGAGTTCTGGGCAACAAAAATTTTTCAGATTCTGCGAAGCTGCGCTGCTGCGCCGGTACAAGGCAATATTGCTGCGCAGCTGCGCCGGGTGCTGTTCCTGGTTTTCATACTGCGCAGCTGCGCCACTGGACAGGAACTGAAATTTTTTTTTGTTTTATTTAATTAAATGAATGGTTTATTTAATTAATAAAGGTTTAAAATAAAGATGTTTATTTTATATGAAATGAGATTTCAGAATTGCTAAAATTAAAGAGTTTAATTTAGAATTGTTTTTGAATGAAATAAAGGAGTTTATTTTTCCAAAAACAAAGTTTAGCAAACTTTTGCCCATTAACTGATATTAATACATATATGGAATGAATTTATTTTCATGAGATGAATAAGTTTTATTGATACGTATGATGATATGTATGGTACTAAAAGGGATTGATTATGGACTATGACCAATGTGATTGGATTTTATTTTGGTTGAATGCTTGAATGAATGGGTTTTATAAAATGGAGTCTGCGTACCTCGTCTTCTCTAGTTTTATTCTCGATGTAAATTCTATCTCCTTTCTATGTACTTCCCCTTGACTGCTGATCAAGGTTTCTATTTAATTTTAAATAGTTAATGTAATAGAGATAGTTAGAATTATTTTGAAGAAATTGGAGACCAAGGAGCAAGGAACGCATGAAGACTCATTTGTATGGAGCCAGGGTTTAAATGTAATAGTTATATTTAAATTTAAATTCTTGCACTCCTAGGTTTGACCTTTTGGTTCACTTGGTGGCTCTAGTGAACCAAACTAGAATAAAAGTCCATAATCAATCCGGGTAGAATATAGTATTCTATATTGCATGCTAAATATTATATATATTATATTTTATACAAACATGCTTCGCATGTTTAATAAAATGACGCGTATTTTATATATATATGTGCATGCGCGCTTAAAAAGATGAGACAAATAATAACAAACCCCTCAAGGAAATAATATTAAGTCTGAAGCGTTCAAATAATATTTGGAATATCGAACGTCGCCTTCTAGCATGATTAGTTAATAGAGTATTAAATATTTAATATGAGTTTGTTGTGCTATCCACAAGGCGAGTATTGAATATTTAAGATGTTAATTAATCACATTTGATGCTTATCAAGAAAATTGAACGATCTAGTCTTGTTGTGCTATCCACAAGGACGAAAATTTTTCTTTTTTGAATTTATGAAAGTGCTAGGCTGGACTTAACATAAATCATTTTAGTTCGGATGTGCACACACATGACCATTATGATTTAAGAGGCAAAATAAAAGGAGTTACATTGTGATGTAATTGACAAGAGTTGTCTACCTATTTATTTGTATATCGCTTGTTGTGCTATCCACAAGGTTATATACATTTGAAATGGGATCCTTAATCTCACTAGCAAATCTTTAATTAGATGTTGCCGAACTATATGAGTGAGGGTAATATAGTTTGATGAAAATAGTGGGAGATACCAATTTAAAATAAAGACCTAAATTTATTTTAGTATGCAAAGTTAATAAAATGAATGTTTGCTAAAATGTTGTCTTTTCACATGAAGAATTTTAAAAATGTCAAAATCACTAATCTCACTACGAAGCATACTTGATGCAAATAAGCTTACCGGCCCGAATTATGAGGACTGGCTAAGAAATCTGAGAATTGTTCTCACTGCTGAAAAGATTTCTTATGTCCTAAATTCCACTATCCCTGAATCTGTTTCAGAAACAGCCTCTGAGGAAGAGATTGCCACTTTCAATAAATGGCAAGATGATGCATCTGTGGCTCAATGCATCATGCTAGCATCCATGAATAACGAGCTTAAGCGTCAGCACGAAAAAATGGATGCTCCTGCTATGCTGCTTCACCTCAAGGAGTTGTATGGTGAACAGAGTAGGCTGCTAGATATGAGATATCTAAGGAGCTCTTCCGATCTCGGATGACCGAGGGCACTGCCGTCGAGACTCATGTTCTGAAGGTAATCAATTTGATTGAACGCCTTGGACAGCTTGGGTTCGTCTTGGATGGGGAGTTGAGTCAAGACTTGGTCTTGCAGTCACTCCTTGAGACCTTCTCGCAGTTTGTGGTTAATTTTCACATGAATAAGCTAGATGTCAGCTTACCTGAGCTGCTTAACATGCTGAAAACTGCAGAAGGTCACTTCTCATCCAAGAAGAACCATGTCTTGATGGTGGATTCTTCTAATAAAAGGAAGAGGCCCAAGGTGTCTTCTGAAAAGAAGAAATCTAAGAAGGCTAAGGGAAAAGAGAAAGAAAAGGAGCAAAAGAAACCTGAACCAGCTAAAGGAATGTGCTTTCATTGCAATGAGCCGGGACATTGGAAGAGGAACTGCAAGAAGTTTCTAGCAGAGAAGAAGCTTGGAGAAGCTTCGACTACAATCAAGGTTTGTTTATGATTGAAATTAATTTTTCTGAAAGTCATAATTCTACTTGGGTATTGGATACCGGCTGCGGTTCTCACATATGTAATACTGTGCAGGGACTGGTCAGAAGTAGAAAGCTGAAAAAAGATGAGGTGATCCTACGAGTAGGAAATGGAGCAAAAGTTGCTGCATTAGCTGTAGGAACTTATTGTTTAGCAATGCCTTCGGGCAAATCCATTTATCTTAATAATTGTTATTATGTTCCGAATATTATTAAAAATATTATTTCAATTTCTGTATTGGATATGGAAGGTTTTGACGTTATTATAAAGAACAATGGTTGTTCTATTTATAAAGACGATGTTTTATATGGTATTGGAAATTTGCGAAATGGACTTTATACACTTGACTTACAAAAAAATATATTTCAAATTGAACAAATTAAGAAAAGGAAAAGAGATGATATTAATTATACCTATATGTGGCACTGTAGACTCGGTCATATCAATGAAACAAGATTATCCAAGTTGCATAAAGATGGGCTCCTCGAGCTATCTGATTATGAATCATATCCAACTTGTGAATCTTGTCTCATGGGTAAAATGACTAAATCTCCTTTTAGTGGAAAAGGAGAGAGAGTTACAGAGTTATTGGCATTGATTCACACAGACGTTTGTGGACCTATGACAACAAGTGCACGGGGTGGGTATTCTTATTTTATTACTTTCAGTGATGATCACTCAAGATTTGGATAAGTGTATTTAATGAAATACAAATCAGAATCATTTGAAAAGTTCAAAGAGTTCAGAAGTGAAGTAGAGAAACAAACGGGCAAGAGTATTAAGATATTTCGATCAGATCGAGGTGGAGAATACTTAAGTAGTGAGTTTCTCAATTGTCTCAGAGAAAATGGTATAATCTCACAATGGACTCCTCCAGGTACACCACAGTTAAATGGAGTATCTGAAAGGAGAAATCGAACATTGTTGGACATGGCTCGATCCATGATGAGTTTTACCGACCTTCCAATTTCCTTCTGGGGATATGCCCTAGAAACGGCTGCATACCTACTTAACAAGGTACCTACCAAATCCGCCCCAAAGACTCCATATGAGATGTGGAAAGGGAGGAAACCAAATCTTAAGCATGTTAAGACTTGGGGTTGTCCAGCTTATATCAAAAAGTTTGAAAATGATAAGCTACAGACTAAATCCGATAAGTGTAGATTTGTGGGATACCCTAAAGAAATCGTAGGGTATTATTTCTATCATCCAACTAATCAAAAGGTGTTTGTTGTGAAACATGCTACCTTCTTGGAGAAAGAGTTTATCCATGAAGGGGTCAGTGGGAGCAAGATATATCTTGAAGAAGTTCAAGAACCACAAGTTACCACTGACCAAAGTATGGTACCTAACCAAGTAGAAGCACCTACTGTACCACACCCTGTTCGTAAATCTGGAAGAGTACCGAAGATACCTGAGAGGTATGGATTCGTTATAGAGGATGACGATGAGGTACACATCATGAATGATGATGATCCATTGAATTACGAACAGGCTATGAGTAATAAAGACTCAGGGAAATGGCTTGAAGCCATGAAATTCGAAATGGACTCCATGTATGAAAACAAAGTATGGTCTTTGGTTTCACCACCTGAAGGTATTAAACCTATTGGGTGTAAATGGGTTTTTAAGAAAAAGACTGGAGCAGACGGAAAGGTAGAGACCTATAAGGCCCGACTGGTTGCAAAAGGTTTCAAACAAAGATAAGGAGTTGACTATGATGAAACCTTCTCACCAGTAGCCATGCTCAAGTCCATTCGAATTTTGCTTGCGATTGCAGCTTACAATGACTATGCGATCTGGCAGATGGACGTGAAAACGGCCTTCCTCAATGGGAAACTTGAGGAGGATGTGTCTATGACACAGCCAGAGTGATTTATTTCAAAGGTTGGAACAAATCAAGTCTGTAAGCTACAACGATCCATTTATGGGTTGAAGCAAGCTTCTCGTAGATGGAACATTCGTTTTGATGAGACAATCAAAGAGTTTGATTTTATCAAAAACGAGGATGAACCATGTGTATACAAGAAGGTTAGTGGGAGCGCAGTATCATTCCTTGTATTATATGTTGATGATATATTACTGATAGGGAATGACATTCCTATGTTACAATCCATTAAAATCTGGTTATCTAAAAACTTCTCCATGAAGGACTTGGGTGAAGCATCCTATATTTTGGGGATAAAGATCTATAGAGATAGATCTAAAAGGATGCTCGGCTTATCCCAAGGAACGTACATTGATACGATGCTAAAGAGGTTTAGCATGGAAGATTCTGAAAGAGGTCTCATGCCGATGAGCCATGGAATAAATCTCTCCAAGAAACAGGCCCCAAAGACACCTGAGGAGAGAGACCGTATGAGTAAGATCTCTTATGCTTCTGCAATAGGATCTATCATGTACGGTATGATATGTACTAGACCGGATGTTGCTCACACACTTAGTGTAACAAGCAGATACCAGTCGAATCCAGGAGAAGAGCACTGGAAGGTAGTGAAAAATATCCTAAAGTACTTGAGAAGGACTAAAGATATTTTTCTTGTCTACGGTGGGTCAGAATTAAAACTCGAGGGATTCACGGACTCAAGTTTTCAAACAGACCAAGATGACAGTAAATCTATTTCAGGGTATGTGTTTACCTTGAACGGAGGTGCAGTGAGTTGGAAGAGTTCCAAGCAGCAAACGGTTGCTGATTCAGTGACAGAGGCAGAGTATATAGCTGCAAGTGAAGCTGCAAAGGAAGCTGTTTGGATGAAGAAGTTCATAACTGAACTTGGTGTGGTTCCTAGCATTGGAGAAGCAGTTCCCGTATACTGTGACAACACCTGAGCGGTTGCACAGGCTAAGGAACCCAGGTCTCATCAGAAATCTAAACACATGTTGCGGCGATTTCACTTGATCAGGGAGATCATTGAAAGAGAAGACGTCACCTTGGAGCGTGTAGACTCTTAAGACAACATTGCAGATCCATTTACTAAAGCTTTAACACAACAGCAGTTTGATCGTCACTTAGAGAAGATGGGTATGAGATACCATGGCGATTGGCTTTAGTGCAAGTGGGAGATTGATAGTAGTGTGCATACAAGCCAATCATGTATGATGATAAAGCACATACTTTGTAAACAATCTTATTTATTTATTAATAAAATATTTATTTATTAAAGGCATTTAATTATCTACATGGTGCTGTTTTTATAATATGTAAATAACCCATAGTTTTAAGCAATGCTTTTAGAATCATGATGTTGATCATGCTAATGAGATCTAAATTCTTAGAAAGCTTTAAAACTAAAATAGTTCCCAATTGTGGGATTACTAAAAAGGGGATTAGTAAATCCGGATAGATTGGTACATATGTTGCTTGCTCATTGGATGAGGATGACTGATTTCATGGTCATTTGTGTGGAGACACTAAAGCAAGTATGTAGGTGCTTATTGGAGAATAAGTTCACTGAACGTGACTCGCTATGGAATACCTAATGGAGTTTTACTCGCCTGTCAATAGGAATTCCTAATGTGATAGTAGTACATGTGATCCTTGGACTTGAGATCATCATAGTATCTTGTATGTAACAAATTATACTTTGACTAATTCCTTAAGGCCTTTTAAGGCATATATAGGGTATGCTTGGGTGTAATGAGTTACATATGGAGATAATGAATGATCAATAAAGAATCTACCACCTCTAGTAAAAGAGGAGATATGTCCTATGTGATTCGTTAAATGACAACCCAGGAATCCTTGGCCAAGGTAGAATGAAATTAGAAAGAGGTTTCTAATTTGCATTATTTGGAGTTGTGCATTTTCTAATCGAAATACATATGATTAAATAAATTAAGACTTGACAGTAAATCCATGTCTTATATTTAATTGGGACATTGTATGGTGGAAGGATTGAATTGTACGATAACTATTAACTCACAGGTTCTTTTATGATTAATGTTGAAATCTATATTATCTGGAAAGTCGTTGATCGCTAGGGAGGCTTATCCCTATTGTAGAATAAATGTTATTTATTTAAATAGATTATTAGTTTAATTTGTTTATTTAAATAAGATTAGAATTTTTCTAATTGATTTATTCACAACCGGTTTAATATGGAGAACCTAAAGGGTCACACCATAAAAGAAAGAAGAATTATTTAAGAAGAAAATGGCATGATAGTAATAATGCATTAAGTATCATTAATTTAATCTATGATGATAGAATAAATTAAATAGCTTAATGTTTATTATTTAATATTTTAGAAATATTAAATATAAAATAATAAGAGGAATCTTATTAATATTATTATTATTATTATTATTTTAATTCTAAAGGAGTTTAGGAATTAATATAATATCAGTACTCTCTCTCAATCCTAATAAAGATTAGGATATAAATTAATTAAAAGTATTTAATTAATTAATTAAATAAAATCCAATTCTAATTGGATTAGGAGGGTTAACCTAATATCTATATAAGAGAGTCTTATATCAGAAATAAGGTACGTGAATTTTTCAAGAGTTGGGAGTACACATATTCTATAGAGATAGAAACAAGGGTTAAGCCAATAACCCATCTTACTGAGTTCTTCATCTTCCTTGGTGGATCACCGTTAGAGGCCAAACATTTGGGTGGCTGACATTGATCAAGGGAAGGAGCCACTACAGAGGAATCAAAGGAATCAAAGGAGTAGAACTTGTACCTGAGGAAGCTTGTATCTTCAAAGGCATAATTCTATTTTTCTCCTTCTTCATTCACTGATAATTGATGCACAAGAATGATCATGGTAATGGGTTTGTATAA
Source organism: Panax stipuleanatus (assembly GCA_020205555.1). Classification (NCBI taxonomy): domain Eukaryota; kingdom Viridiplantae; phylum Streptophyta; class Magnoliopsida; order Apiales; family Araliaceae; genus Panax; species Panax stipuleanatus. The sequence goes on along the minus strand of CM035122.1, from coordinate 31,294,940 downwards.
ATTTTGAAAACCTAGTTTTTTACGCTTTCGCTCTATTTATGTGATTTGATTGCATGATTGCGTTACGTACAAACCCAACATCAATCATACTCAAGTGTGCACGTCGGTTCTCCCACAGTTATATATTCCCTTCAAAGAAGGTTGTTCTTCTCAGTCAAATACAAGATCCCGCACCAATCAATTAGTTTGGGTCGCTTTTCAATAATATAAGTCTAGCCGAATCAAATGACATAGACACTTTCACAATATTCAAGAACAATACTAAGTTTAACATGAATAATAGCTTTAATGAAATAAGTGTTCAAGTATGCTAATTCAATTCAAACAATTAAGTAGGAAACTAGTTCGCAATATACAAAGATAGAATACTTGCATCCAAAGAGATAAGGTTTAGATACTCGCTTATGATATCCGTTGAATAAAGTAATGCAAGAGTTTAGGATACTTGCCTTATGCGTAGTTTACTCACGTAAAGCTAGCCAACACTTTCGAATTCCTATCGTAATACAATTACGTATATATATGATATTTATTAGTCATATAATTAAACTTCACATTTTATCTTCAAATATACAATCAACACATAAGCTAAGTTTTAACCTAGCTACACAGTTATAATTTCTATCCTTAACTTTCTCTTTTCTCAAGTTGATCATATTTATACATCATTACTATCATGTGAGACTACCACAATTAGCAAACATACTCGCATATTATTAATATCACATAAGACCCCAATCAATACTAAATATATTTCATTTTAGCAAGTTATGGCATTCCCCTAAGTTAACCGTCAAAATCGGGTTCAAGTAACATCGTAGCATATAATCATTCCTGAGTTCATTATCACAATTTTAACTTACATTTTACACGGTATTAAGGGATAGAAAAACCATGTGGTTATCATGCTTTATAACTTGGCTATATGTTTACATAGATGTCACATAATCTATTAATACACATGCTTATAGTGTTCACATTATTTATTCATAACTAATTTTGTTTAATACTTGGGAGCATGCTTTAAACTCATGTTATCATTATGTCTACTACATACGAATCATGTTTAGAGACATATCAAACCCGAACATGCCATCTTAACCCTTTAGAATCTAGATACTCACGTGATGTAACTATCTTTTTGAAAACATGTTCAAGGTTTACGTTTCAAACTTATACTTTTACTTAGCAAGGTTCACAATTGAAGTCCACATACTCATGTCATGCTATGAAACATATCTAAATAAGTCAACATGCTTTTCGTGCATTCTTAAACCATATCAACATGCTTGTATGGTCAGAATATCAACATGAATATAATTTATCGAAGTTTGTTTTTAAAAATCTACGCTTTTGTTAGAAATATGCACTAGTTAGGTTCACATGTTCATATTGTATCACAGAACCTATATACATAAGTTAGCATGCATTTTATATGTTTCTAAGTCATACTAACATGTCTCAAAAATCAGAACCTAACTATAGCGCTTATATATCAAAGTCCATTCTTAAAGCTCCTAAGTTCACTTCAGAAACCTAACGCTTTTTGTTAACCATGTATGCTAGTATAATACAACATGTTTACATCGCCTTAATATATTCATATACATGTGTTACACAAGCTAGCATGCTGTTCTAACCATGTAAACAAACTATCACCTAGCAGAATCAAGCAGAAAGCAGGGAACTGCTGCAGGCTGCTGGCGTAGCTGCGTCGGCTCCCAGCCAGCGGCAGACAGTTCCAGAACACGGCAAACTTCCAGGCCAAATGCCAATTTATTTCACCAAATCAGTCCCCAGCAGTTACATTGTGCTTTTAAACATACTACTAAGGCCATATAACAATCAAATAAACATTCTAACCTCTAATTGTCATCCAATTTCACCAATTCAAGAATTTAAGTTTTTCACAGAAATCTCAGAAACTAAAACACATAATGATGCTTATATAGTAATTCTAACATATATATAAGTCTTTTTAGCAACTAATTATTATTCTCAAATCACAAAACCATAACTTCCAACTGGAATCAAAAATTCAAGAATATAAATTTTGACAGAGAACATAAATGGCAAACAAGAATGTAGAACAAGGGATGCTACCTCTGCTACTTGGTTGTTATGAGATTGCTTGCTAATACTGCTATGGAAATCCTTCCTCAACTCAAAAAGATAATCACAGTATACAATCCTTACTTAATAATATTTCAGCAATGAAATGAAGAAGCAGGGAGTTCCTTTATATAGAAGAATGAATACACAGTCCAAGCTTCTAACTCCCAAATTAAACTAACGGATTGACAAATTGCATGAAGGTCATGGAATGGTAGGTATTTAGTTGTTAGAATCCATCATCAAAACCACTCCCTTGCTCATCATTGCTACAAGGCTATGGAAGTTTACTGAGTTTAAGGAGAAGCAATAGGCTTAGGCCATAATGGCTGTGCACGTGAATGAGGGAATGAGACTATTTTTGTGGGACAATTGAGATAGAAACTCAGCAATGTAGCATTATGAATATACACAATACTTATGCCTAAACATGTTATATGTATACATACTATATATAATTAGGCTACAATTAGAGTTACCATGTAATCCTAATGATACTAACATGAATTCACATAATGTAGTAAATGCAATTTGAACACATATAATCCCGGTATATTTTTATCATACTGGTATAATTTTCTCGGATATAATCACATCACATTATTTCTTTATTATTAAATTCTATTAATCAACCCTTGTTTACAACACTTTCAAGATGTATTAATTTAATGTATACTTACATACATATTGTCACATAGGTATTAATCATGTAGCTTACATAGTTTAATAAATTCCAATACATGGTCCATATATATAGTATAGTCACATAAATGTTGCATCACACTATATAATATAGTTGTATTCTATATACTTTATATTTAATTATTGCATGCTTGTACAATATAATCTTATTATATTAATAACTTACTTATTTATTTTATTATTCATAATGTCAAATAAATAAATTATTCATCTCATTGATTAATTAACGATAATATTAATTAATCTATTCCTCATTGATTAATAATGAAATTATTAACTTCCACAACCATTGCTCATTTATCACGCACAGTATATAAATATAAATCTTATTATATTATAGGCACGTTGCTCATTATTATTATTATATTTCTTGCAATAATCACATATTATTAATTAATCACCATTAATATTCTATAATAATTATTCTACGATGATAATTAATTAATATTCTACGATTAACAATTAATATAGATTAATTGTTCGCTCAAATTAATATAATCATTAATATTTCTCATCACTGTGCCACACAAGGCTATCAACGAGTTTATCGCAAACTCCATCAATTTCTCAATTATTATAATTATTCAATTTAATATAATTGAATTAATCATTCTCATAACACAAAATCATTTATATTCTAATAATTCTCATTTTTATTAATATATTCATTTAATAATATTAGGAAATTCTCGGGTATTACAGCGCCGGTGTTGTTTGTGAAGAAGAAGGACTGGACGATGCGGCTTTGCATCGACTACAGAGAACTGAATAAGGTTACCATTAAGAATAGATATCCATTACCGAGGATCGATGATCTGTTTGATCAATTGAAGGGAGCAAGGTACTTTTCGAAGATAGACTTGAGGAGTGGTTATCATCAACTGAAGGTGAGGCCAGAGGATGTCCCGAAGACAGCATTTAGGACTCGATATGGTCACTACGAATTTCTGGTGATGTCATTTGGTCTAACGAATGCTCCTGCAGCATTCATGGGCTTAATGAATGGAGTGTTCAAGCTGTTTTTGGACAAATTTATGGTGGTCATTATCGACGACATTTTGGTATACTCGAAGACCAAGGAAGAACATGTAAAACATCTGAAGTTAACCTTAGAGGCGTTGAGAAGAGAGAAGTTGTACGCCAAATTTTTAAAATGTTAATTCTGGATTGAAAGAGTGCAATTTCTTGGTCATGTGATCGACAAGGACGGAATTTCGGTAGATCCCTCTAAAGTCGAAGCTGTGATGAATTGGGATCAGCCGAAAACACCGTCGAAAGTGAGGAGTTTTCTTGGATTGGCGGGTTATTATAGAAGATTCATTCATGATTTTTCCAAGATCGTAACTCCACTGACGAATTTGACTAGAAAATCGGTGAAATTCTTTTGGACGGAGAAGTATGAGGAAAGCTTCCAAGAGCTTAAGAGGAGGTTGAGTTCAGCACCTGTGTTATCCCTTCCGAACGACACAGGAAATTTTGTGGTTTATAGTGATGCGTCGCACAAAGGACTTGGCTGTGTGCTTATACAAAATGGCAGGGTCATTGCGTATGCGTCACGCCAATTGAAAGACTATGAGAAGGGGTATCCGACCCATGACTTGGAATTAGCTGCAGTGGTATTTGCTTTGAAGATCTGGAGACACTATCTCTATGGGGAAAAGTGTGAAATATATACAAACCACAAGAGTCTGAAATATATTTTTACACAGAAGGACTTAAATATGCGCCAGAGAAGGTGACGGGAGTTAATTAAGGACTACGACTGTGAAATTTTATACCATCCGGGTAAGGCTAATGTGGTTGCCGACGCCTTAAGCAAAAAGGGTCGGGAGAAATTGATGATGTTGACTGCTCAGGAGGAGCTAATTTCAGCAATGGAAAAGCTAAAATTGGAAGTGAAGTATCCGATGGAGATTAACGAGAAGTTATTTCAGATGCAAGTTGGTACAACCCTATTGGATAAAGTTAAGGAAGCCCAACTTCAGGACGAAGAATGTGAGAAGGTAAAGAAAAAGATATTTGAAGGAACCGAACCGAGATTCAAGATAGACAGTGAGGAACTACTGAGATTTGAGAATAGAGTGTGGGTACCGTCAGTGCCAGAGATTAAGGATGACATTTTGAGCGAGGCTCATAGCTCACGGTATTCGATTCACCCCGGTAGTACCAAGATGTACCAGGATCTTCGACAACACTTCTGGTGGTCGAATTTGAAACGTGATGTTGTTGAGTGTGTTGCAAAGTGTCTGACCTGTCAGAAAGTGAAAGCAGAACATCAGAGACCGAGTGGTTTACTACAACCCCTGGAAATCCCAGAATAGAAATGGGAACACATTACGATGGATTTCGTGGTTGGCCTTCCGACGACTCAGAAAGGCTACGATGCAGTATAGGTTATCGTTGACCGACTGACGAAATCCGCACACTTCCTTCCGATCAAAATCAGATTCAACTTAGACCAGTTGGCAAGGTTATATATGAAAGAGATTATTTCGAGGCATGGAGTTCCAGTATCAATTATTTTCGACAGAGATCCGCGCTTCACATCGAACTTCTGGAAAGCGACCACAGGAATGCATGGGGACACAGTTGAGAATGAGTACGGCTTATCACCCTCAAACAGACGGGCAAAGTGAAAGAACGATCCAAACATTGGAAGATATGTTGAGAGCATGCATCATGGATTTTAAAGGAAATTGGGATGATCACCTACCGCTTATGGAATTCGGTTACAACAACAGTTACCACGCTAGTATTGGCATGCCGCCTTACGAAGCGTTGTACGGAAGAAAATGCAGAACTCTACTATACTAGGATGAAGTTGGCGAGAGACAACTACTAGGTCCAGAACTGGTACAGCAGACAGCAGAGATAGTCAAAGTGATCAGAACAAGACTGGTAGCAGCTCAAGATAGGCAGAAGAAATACACCGATCCACACCGTAAGAACGTTGAGTTTGAATCGGGTAGCTATGTGTTTTTGAAAGTCTCTCCCTGGAAAGGGAAGATCAGATTCAGAAAGAAAGGGAAATTGAGCCCGAGATTCATTGGACCCTTTGAGGTACTGCGAAGGATTGGAGAAGTTGCGTATGAGGTAGCCTTACCTCCGGCACTCGAGAAGGTCCACAACGTCTTCCATGTTTCAGTTTTGCGACCCTACAAACTCGATTACAAACATCTAATTGAATATGAACCCCTGCATTTTGAGAAGGACTTGTACTATGAAGAAATTCCTGTTCAAATTGTTGACAGGAAAAAGGCAAGTTCTCATAAACAAAGTTATACCTTCTGTTAAGGTAATTTGGAGGAACCACAATGCTGAAGAAGCTATGTGGGAACTCGAAGAGCATATGATGAAGAATTACCCACATTTATTTACTTAATTTATGTGTATATGATTCTGGGGACAGAATCTTTATAAGAGGGGGAGAATGTAACGGAACAAAAATTTAATTGAACCGTGATTCTGGGGAGAGAATCCTTTTAAGGGGGGAAAGATGTGACGAACAAGATTTTTGTAATTTAATTTGAACATTTATTAAATTAAATAAATATTTTTCGATGATTTAATTATTGAGTTAAATAATTAATTGATGAAATTATGGTAGATTAATTTAATTATATGTGTCACATTAGTTAAATTAATGTGGTGAATTTTTATATTCAAAGTATGTATTTAATTGAGCTTATTTGATTAATATATTAATTAATAAGCATAATGTTATTCTAATTAATTAGAGATTTATGATCAGACATAATTAATAAATAAGAATTTTAATTATGTAACTATATGATTTAATGTGGATTTATGCTATTGTATTTAATTGATTTAAATAACATTATTTGATTAAATTGGGTGTGTCATTAATTAACTATATAATAGTAAGTTAATTAAATTAACGGGAAAGGAAGAATATAAGGGGCAAGCAAACAAAGCCTTATTGGGGGTTGGGGTCAGTTAACCCATTATGGGATTAACGGACGACCCATGACTCCACTATTATATACGTATATCATATTAGTGGTATATCATATATCATATATTACATTCATCAGTTAAGAAAGTAATGAGAAAACACAGAGAGAAAAAGAGAGAAATTGAGAGAAAAGACTTGAGAATTAGTTAGAGAAGAGATTGAAGAATTTAGTTGCATCATCATCACTAACTAGCAAGGGTAATTCTTTTTCCTACGTTTTTAAATTCAAGTTCTTACAGTTTCCATTAACGTATTCTTAAAAAGTACTCTGTGAATGACTAATTTGATGATTAATGCATGATATGGTTTTATATGATCATAACATGTTTTATACCATGTATGCATGATTTAAAGTAATAAATTTCATATAATTATGCTTGATTTGATTTTACAAAAGTCACAGAGTAGAAAAGTTGTATATATGTCCATATGGCCCTTATGTACAATTTTTATACCATGAATCGATGATTTAACTTTGACTTAGCACTTGCATATGATTGTACACGTTTATACGAACAAAACGAAAGTTAAACGACGTGATTAGGTGTTATAACGAATCCGTAAAGTTAAAATTTGTGTTTTTCCTTTAAAACATGATAAAGTATGAAAACAGTGAAATTAGATGCCTTGAATTGTGTGATTACATGATTTAGAATGCTAAGATCATGCTAGAAATGTTGTATAGTATTTCTATGAAGTCCATACTTCATGGGTAGCAATTAAATTGTTGTGGTAGCATTAAATGGTGAATTCTGGTCCTGGTTCTCTGTTATTCGTGAACTGCAGATTCTGAAAATGGAGTGTGGGGCTGCAGCGCCAACTTTAAGCCTAAGAGTGGGGCTGCAGCGCCACTTGGCAATTTTGCCCAAAAGTGAGATTTTAATTGTTCAAGTCCAGGAAATGTAATTGGAACCTAATGTAATAAACATGAAGACATGATTAAACATATAATAAGAGGTTAATAACTTATATTACGTGAGTAATTAATAAGATAATTACATGACTTGAATCGTTAATTGTATAGTCCAATAACGTGCTTAAGACCGATGTGTGTGATTCGATATGTATATCGAGTTATTGATTAATGTGTATTGTGAACGTATTGATATGTAGGATTTAATAAAGAACGTGAATTATAAATTATAGCTTGTGCAAGAGGCAAGTCTCCTATCCTTAAACTTGTTTAATATTTTGCAAGTTTCCTAAACTCAAATCCTACTTTTACATTGAGCAAGTTCTTATCCTTGTTTATTCAAGTTGAGATTTTCATATGAGATATTACTATTCCTTTAAGTATTACTTCAGTTATACAATACCTATTCGATTGTATACTCTTGATATTTATTATTCAAGTTGAATATCGTTGTTATTGTTAAACCTTATAAGACTAGCGAACCCTTATTGATTCGACTAGTCCATAGTTGATGAACGTTCTAAATTCTAGAATTTTTATTGAGCTTATCCAAACCAAACTTCCTTTGGTGCGGACTCTGATGTCAAACTGAGATGAACAATCCTTTAATAGGGGATTATTTACGCTTTAGCATTGAGATATTGTGCACAGTATGGTACTAAGGACTGATCCTCCTAAGTACGAGAAAGAGAGTCCATAGTCTTATGACTGTTAAAGGATTAAAGTATAAACACTTTACAACCTAGGACATAGTTCAAGGTCTTATGACCCTCAGATGTTCTTTTGATTTCTGTTATTTATCCTCTAGTCAAAAGTTGAGTTTCTTTATTCAGATGTCTTTGATTCACTCGCATGTTATTATATTATTGTCATATTATTATACTTGTGGGCAATCGTGCTCACTCTTGCGTAATAATAACATTGCAGTTAAGAACGAAAGGTCGTCGAGCCTTCTACTAGCAAAGGCAAGGGCAAAGTCAACAAGTGATGAAGACTTGTTGTTTATTTTATGTGTTTATGTTTCAAACTTATGTTAAAGTTATGTAAAACTTATTTAATTGTTTATGTTTGTGCATTTGAGATTTAAGGTTAAGTACGACTTGGGATTGATGTATTTCTTTTCAGATGTTGTAACCCCATGAGGGGAGGATTATTTCTATTTATTTCATGGTTTGCTTATATTATGGGTAGATAGATAGATGATATTTGTACAGTGAACACCAGATCCCGTGGAATTGAAGTACCCGGATTTGGGGGTGTCACACCTTGAACTATGTCCTAGGTTATAAATATTTCTATTTAAAACCCTTAACAGTCATTGAGACTATGGACCTTTAACTCGTACTTAGGGGGATCAGCCCTTCGTACCATGTATTGTGCACAAACATTCAACGCTTTCACGTAGTAACCACCCCTAATAAATAGGGTTGTTCATCTCAGTATTTGAATACAAGTCCGCACCAAAGAAAGTTTGGTTTGGATAAGCTTGAAGGAAATTTGGAGTTTCAACTATCATCAACTAAGGAGTAGTTGAATTGACTCACAATACTTTATCAGTTTGATAATATAAGAACTATAAACCAATTATAAGATATAACAATAGACTTCATAATAAGTAGGCATGCTTTAGAAATAACTTAAAGCAATTAAAAGATTAAATAGATCTTACTTGAACAATTAAGTCAAGATCGCAATACTTCAATAATACTTCAATACTTGTGCATTATGCATATTAGAATACAACATAACTTGTACAATACATAACAAGTTAAGAATCAGAAATAAACTTGCATGATATAATGAGCAAGGGTTAGAGAACTTGCACAATGAAAATATTCAATGAGAAAGCTCGCATAAACATAAAAGAAAGGTCATAGGAAACTTGCTTAACGCAAAAGAATAAGGATTAGAAAACTTTTCTCAATCGTAAGCTACACTTTATAATTACAAACCACTTTCACTAATTACCCTACATATTACATTATTTTTATAATATCAATTAGTACAAGATTGTTACTGTAAGACCCCAGATTTTATGAAATAAAAGTATTCAATTTTTCTATTTAGTAAATGGTTAAATTGATAAAAGTTTAAATTTAAGGGTGAAATATGCAAATTTTGCAAAGTAAGCAAGTGGTTATAAAATATTCTGGTTGTCGGGGAATATTCGTTTGGTCGTGGAATATTCTTGTTGTTGGGAATATTCGTACGACGGCGCAGCTATTTGTGGGCCCTACAACGGAATAACTGTCGGATATAGAAAGAGACAGAAATAACTTTTTTTTATAAAATAACGGCGTAGTTGTTACCGTTAGTACTGTTGAAATACTCGATGGTTAAAATACAGTGATACGCGGTGTTGCACAGTAGCACACGGTATTGCACAGTATTTTGAATTATTGATTCTTACGTGAGAATGCACTTACTCAATTATTGTTACAGTAATTACTGTTCAATATTTTATATTATTGATTCAATAATTGCATAATATTTTATTGACTCAATAATTGTTGCATTGATATTTTATTGACTCAATAATTGCTACGTTGCTATTTTATATGATTGATTCAATAATGGCTACAGTTGATATTTTGTATTATTGATTCAATAATTGTCACCGCACAGTATTTCACATTATCAACTCAATAATTCATATTATTTGAATAATATTATTAGATAGCATTATTGACAATGTCTAAGAAAGTTATGTCTAGGAGGGGTTATTTAATTGCGCGCCAGTAAGGAGAAGTCCTTATCGGAAGGCCCCCTCTTTCCTGGGAACGACCTGGTTGTCAATATTGTAGTTCTGTAATATTATTATGAATAATTAATTATTGATTTATATGATAAGAAAATATTTATTTTGTGGATATAAAATAAGGAATTAGTGCTGATGTGTTTTTATCTGTATTTTGGTGTGAAAAATCATCCGTTTGTGGATTTCAGATAATTTATGTTTGGAATTTGGAAAAACTTCCTTCTACAAAGTTGTAGAGAATTAAATTTCCTATAAAAGGATATAGAATTTGTATTTTTCTGACAAAGGGGCTATTTATTATGAATTATTGAAGTTTTAGAAAATAAATATTTTTAATGGGTGGGCCCCACTTTTGTTGAAAATTCTGATTTTTGGACAGCAGCCAGACGGCGGAAGATTAAAAAATATATATTATTTTATTGATTTAGTCTACTTTGGCATCCTAAGCTTTTCCTAGAAATAGGGTGCTTAGGTTAGAATTGAAAATCACACCAGAATCAGAAGTTTTCTCTCTCTATAATATCGTGCGTATTTTTGTGAGTATTTAGATACTTTGAGTGTTACTATTCAGTGCAAGTTTCCTTCGATATTATATCCGATATTCCAGCCAGAAGTACTATTCTTTTGAGGTAAGGGATGGTAAGGGATGTTATTTTCTTTCGTAAATGATGTTATTCTTTTCAATATCATTATACCAAAATATTGGCATGAATTTTATTATGAAATTCTTATTTTTTCTGTCAGGGTTACTATTCACGTATACGACACTATTCACGTATACGACACTATTCACGAAAAAAATTAAAATTTCTTCTGTTTGTCCAAATTGTCTGTTATAGTTACTATCTTTGATTGGATCTAAAGTTTTAAGCTTTATTCTTGAATTTTACTCCACAATTGGTTATCATGTTGACAATTGGATCGTATTGTTCTTACTCTCATATATAACATTTTTATAATCCTGGTGATGAAATTTCTCTTTGACTTGAGTGTAAAGATGGGTAGATTATTGGTATGATCATGACTATAGATTCTCTTTGGCCAGTAGTGCAAAGATGGATTGTTGACTGGTATGTTCATGACCATTGAATTTACAATTGAATATCTTTAGCTTAAAGGCAAAGATGAACTGATCAACATGGTTATAATTATTGTTTATAAATTCTGGAATGATTAGATATTTTTTGAGATATGAATATCTTTGGCATGTAGTGCAAAGATGACCTGTTGTTGAATATCTTTGGCCCGTAGTGCAAAGATGAACTATTGATGAATATCTTTGGCCTGTAGTGCAAAGATGAATGATTAATTGTTGAATATCTTTGGCCCATAGTGCAAAGATGAATTGATTAGCATGATTATGAACAGGAACTGTGATTTGGTATAACCATAATCTTTGGTGTTTCAGGTAAAGACAGGTGATGAGAATTATCTTCGTCCTGAGTGCGAAGAGGAATTCATCAAGATAATTATGATCATGAACTTACATGATTGTGGACATGAATTGTTGATTGATGTTACAGGAATAAAATATTATTGGTGGACTTTTAACATGGAGAAGATAATAGACATTATAGTCTATTTGAGTCTTCTAATGGATTGCTCGCTCCGCTGCAACTATGGTTGAAAAGTTTTATCATCTACCATATGTTTAAATCTCTGATTTATTACTGATAAAAACTATTGATAATTTAATTGTCGTTAGTCATGATATTCTTTACTGGGCTATTTGTGCTCACCCTTTTGCTTCACAATTTCTTTCAGGTAATAAGAGTATAACGGGGTCGAGCAGGGATAACAGGGGAATAGAACGATGATATTTAGCTGTTGAGGTTTTTCATAAAACAGTATGAGAAGAATTATATTGAGACTTTAAAATGTGTGTCGTATTTTATACGTCATTCTAACAGTTAATTTTGGTGAACCAAATAGGCTGAGGTGAACCCAACTTTGGAAGGGTGTTTTGCCACTATCATACAAGATGTCTAATGACATACGACTTCGTGTTATCATAAGACAGGGTTGTGCACATCCACTTGCTGATTATATCTATGAGCACTACCTATATAATATTGGAGTTTGGTTGAAATATAATTCTCAATTGGAGACAATGGAGATAATTATATGGCAAGAGAAGACCCACCATTGGAAAGAACATGATAGTAATGTTCTCACTTTTCTTTGGGGTCTATTAGATCAACCAAGGATAATTCTCAAGTCATATGATATCTATTATAACTTAGACGCATGGCCTCCCATGTACGAAGGTTTTCTTGAGCATTTTCCAAATATTTTAATTCCTAAAACAGTTATTGACTGTACCTTTCTGTAACGTATTATTGATTTGGAGTATGGGCACTGTATTTGTATTGAAACTCACAGTTTAATTGTGATCGTATTTTGTACGACAGTATAAAAGTTGGAATTTGAAGATTTATATTTAGAATTTTTGTTGAGTGTATTTCGTGGCGACCCAGAATGGGTTGGGTGGATTGGACCTATTTTGGCGGTGTTACAGTTACGTTAACATCGTTGAACTTCTTACTTAAGTTCAACTCACAACATGGTTTACAACATAAGTTGCTAACTAGCAACATACGTGAGTCTATACTCACAACATACACTTCACAAGCTTATAGCGCTTTAAACTATCAAGCGTACCTTATGAAAGTGATACACAAGTACAGATATAATATATTCATATAAAACTTCAAGTCATCTTAAACATATCAAAAGTATGTTATCTCATTGTCTATTACACTTAGCAAGTCATCAATATACGTTAGCTAAACAAACACTGCACAAAAACTCAACGAAGCACAAAACAAAAACCCGGAAAAGTAGGTTGCCTTGCTGGGGCGGGTCCTCTCAGGCTAAAAGCCCCGCTGGGGCGGGGCCCACTATTGGTGGGTTCCCCCAGCTCGCAAACGGCAGAGAAATAAGCCAATTTGGCTTATTTTTTCACACCAAAGTCCAATTTTTCTCAACATCATGTACATGAAACTTAATGAAAACAAAATTTTAGACACTTAACATGATTATAACATACAAAATCATTACAACACATAATCAAAACACAGTTTTCATGATTTTTGAAGAAAACGACATTCTTAAGTGTTCTTGACAAAAATTGCTACTGTGAATTCATTTTTAAATCAAATCATGAAATTCCAATTGTGTTAACTCTATTTCTTAACATATTAACATAATTCATGATCAATTTAAACAACAATTGACAAACAAATATCAATTTTGATGATTTAAAGACTATTTTCAAAATAAGCTCATAGTAAATTACTATGAACATGATTTCTTCATATTCATCGTAATTACGTGGATTGAATTACTAAAACAACTATATAACTCATATATAAGCATATATATATATATACATATACATACATCACATATATACATCATGATCAAGTAATTTACAAAAAAAAGATTATTATAGAGAAGTTCTTTTATGAAAAACATGGAATACGTAAAACCCAATATGGAAAAGATTTTACATAGAGATTATACCCTTTCTAGCTAGGATTAGGAGGAAAGATGAAGATGTTGGTGTGTAGATTCCTTTGGTTTTCTCAAAGCCTTCTTCTTCTTCTTTCTTCTTCCTTTCCTCTCTATCTTTTCTCTGTTTTGTTCTTCCTTTCTCTAACAGACTAACTTTTCTAAACTAACGTATATTATAGATATATAATATACATATAACATATATGTAACTTACAATATTAATGTAGCTAATAAGTATTATACAAATTATATATACTAACTACTACTTAATTATATAAGTTATAAAATTTTGAATTTAAAAAGCCCTAAGGCCATGTTTGGCAAAACAACATTATTTTTTTAAAACAGATTAATAGTAACCAAGGCCATGTTTGGTAAAACGGGTTTAAAACAAAAGTAAGGGTCTTGTTTGGTAAAATCAATTTAAAATCCTTTTCAATTCTTTTAATAAATCTTTTACCCCATAGTTTAAATGCTACACTTTATTTAATTAAATTGCAACCTTCTAATTTATTTAAATACAAGCTAACAGTTATTAATTAATTAAAATTACACATAATACTAAATTGCTATACAATTATAATTTTCTTATTAATCATAATTCATGTAACAAATTAGTAAATCATTATAAACACTTAGCACATAATATTGCTCTAATTTAATTATTCACAATTAAATTAGAATTATGCTACACCATTACTTACACATCAATTTAATTAATTCTATTGCACTTAATTAAATTACTCCACAACAATCACATAATTTATTTATTTAGCTCAATAAATAAATCAAATATAACATTATATATTAATTATAATTTAATTAAATAAAGTGTAGTATTTAAACTATGGGATAAAAGATTTATTAATAGAATTGAAAAGGGTCTTAAATTGATTTTACCAAACAAGACCCTTACTTTTGTTTTAAACCCGTTTTACCAAACATGGCCTTAGTTACTATTAATCTGTTTTAAAAAAATAATGTTGTTTTGCCAAACATGGCCTTAGGGCTTTTTAAATTCAAAATTTTATAACTTATATAATTAAGTAGTAGTTAGTATATGTAATTAGTATAATACTTGTTAGCTACATTACTATTGTAAGTTACATATATGTTATATATGTTATATGTATATTATATATCTATAATATACGTTAGTTTAAAAAAGTTAGTCTATTAGAGAAAGAAAGAACAAAACAGAGAAAAGATAGAGAGGAAAGGAAGAAGAGAGAAGAAGAAGAAGGCTTTGAGAAAACCAAAGAAAGCTACCCCATAATAAATAATTGCAAAGTAGATTACAACCTTCATAATCACTTCAATAAAAAAATCATCTTCCTTATAAAAGGATTACAACTTTGTCCAAAATAAATCCCAGGGTTATCTAACCTTAACATAACAAATAAGTGCGGAAATAAAATATTATGAACTAAGTCTTATTACAATCAAAATTGAAGACAACAAGTCTTCACTTGCTCATCTTTCCTTTCCCTTTACTTGTTGACGGTAGTCAACATTCTCGGCTTTGACTGCAAGGGGTTATAAAATATGCAAGAGTGAGCAAACAAAAGCTCACTTGAAATATAACAATGATATGACATAACTGAATAACTTCAAAAAGGGTTTGAATAACTTTACTTTCATCAAAATAAAGAATTGAATAATAATTCTTTCATCATATTTAAAATTCGAATATAGAATTTATCTGAGCGTCATACGACCATGAACTATGTCCTAGGTTATAAATATTTCTATTTAAAATCCTTAACAGTCATTGAGACTATGGACCTTTAACTCGTACTTAGGGGGATCAGCCATTCGTACCATGTATTGTGCACAAACATTCAACGCTTTCGCTTAGTAACCTTCCCTAATAAATAGGGTTGTTCATCTCAGTATTTGAATACAAGTCAGCACCAAAGAAAGTTTGGTTTAGATAAGCTTGAAGGAAATTTGGAGTTTCAACTATCATCAACTAAGGAGTAGTTGAATCGACTCACAATACTTTATCAGTTTGATAATATAAGAACTATAAACCAATTGTAAGATATAACAATAGACTTCATAATAAGTAGGCATGCTTTAGAAATAACTTACAGCAATTGAAAGATTAAGTAGATCTTGCTTTAACAATTAAGTCAAGATCGCAATACTTCAATAATACTTCAATACTTGTGCATTATGAATATTAGAATACAACATAACTTGTACAATACATAACAAGTTAAGAATCAGAAATAAACTTGCATGATATAATGAGCAAGGGTTAGAGAACTTGCACAATGAAAAGATTCAATGAGAAAGCTTGCATAAACATAATAGAAAGGTCATAGGAAACTTGCTTAACGCAAAAGAATAAGGATTAGAAAACTTTCCTCAATCGCAAGCTACACTTTACAATTACAAACCACTTTCACAATTACCCTACATATTACATTATTTTTATAATATCAATTAGTACACGATTGTTATGTTAACATCATTGAACTTCTTACTTAAGTTCAACTCATAACATGGTTTACAACATAAGTTGCTAACTAGCCACATACGTGAGTCTATACTCACAACATACACTTCACAAGCTTATAACGCTTTAAACTATCAAGCGTACCTTATGAAAGTAATTCACACGTACACATATAATATATTCATATAAGACTTCAAGTCATCTTAAGCATATCAAAAGTATGTTATCTCATTGTCTATTACACTTAACAAGTCATCAATATACGTTAGTTAAACAAACACTGCACAAAAACTCAACGAAGCACAAAACAAAAACCCGGACAGTAGGTTACCCTACTGGGGCGGGTCCTCTCAGGTTAAAAGCTCCGCTGGGGTGGGCCCACTACTGGTGGGTTCCCCCAGCTCGCGAACGGCAGAGAAATAAGCTAATTTGGCTTATCTCTTCACACCAAAGTCCGAATTTTCTCAACATGATGTACATGAAACTTAATGAAAACAAAATTTTAGACTCTTAACATGATTATAACATACAAAATCATTACAACACATAATCAAAACACAGTTTTCATGATTTTTGTAGAAAACGACATTCTTAAGCGTTCTTGACAAAAATTGCTACTGTGAATTCATTTTTAAATCAAATCATGAAATTCCAATTGTGTTAACTCTATTTCTTAACATATTAACATAATCCATGATCAATTTAAACAACAATTGACAAACAAATACCAATTTTGATGATTTAAAGACTATTTTCAAAATAAGCTCATAGTAAATTACTATGAACATGATTTCTTCATGTTCATTGTAATTACGTGGATTGAATTGCTAAAACAACTATATAGCTCATATATAAACATAAATATATTAATATATATATATATATATATATATATATATATATATATATATACATCACATATATACATCATGATCAAGTAATTTACAAAAAAAAGATTATTATAGAGAAGTTCTTTTATGAAAAACATGGAATACGTAAAACATAATATAGAAAAGATTTAACATAGAGATTATACCCTTTCTAGCTTGGATTAGGAGGAAAGATGAAGATGATGGTGTGTAGCTTCCTTTGGTTTTCTCAAAGCCTTCTTCTTCTTCTTCTTTCTTCTTCCTTTCCTCTCTATCTTTTCTCTGTTTTGTTCTTTCTTTCTCTAAGAGACTAACTTTTCTAAACTAATGTATATTATAGATATATAATATACATATAACATATATGTAACTTACAATATTAATGTAGCTAATAAGTATTATACTAATTACATATACTAACTACTACTTAATTATATAAGTTACAAAATTTTGAATTTAAAAAAGCCCTAAGGCCATGTTTGCCAAAAACAACATTATTTTTTTAAAACAGATTAATAGTAACCAATGTCATGTTTGGTAAAACGGGTTTAAAACAAAAGTAAGGGCATTGTTTCGTAAAATTAATTTAAAACCCTTTTCAATTCTTTTAATAAATCTTTTACCCCATAGTTTAAATGCTACACTTTATTTAATTAAATTGCAACCTTCTAATTTAATTAAATACAAGCTAACATTTATTAATTAATTAAAATTGCACATAATACTAAATTGTTGCACAATTGTAATTTTCTTATTAATCATAATTCATGTAACAAATTAGTAAATCATTATAAACACTTAGCACACAATATTGCTCTAATTTAATTATTCTCAATTAAATTAGAATTATGCTACACCATTACTTACACATCAATTTAATTAATTCTATTGCACTTAATTAAATTACTTCACGACAATCACACAATTTATTTATTTAGCTCAATAAATAAATCAAATAAAATATTAATTTAATTCAATAAATATTTACAATTAATATATAAAATTCTCATTCGTTATAGTTTTTATATTGATAGTGGTTGTTTGGTCGAGGTTTGGTTTGGGTTTATCTTCGACCCATTCTTTGATCTCCTCGGGCACCTCATAGTTATCTTCCTCCTCTTGATCAATATTCCATCAAGTCGATGTTCAGTTCTACATCAAAGTTGTAGTCACTGTGACAGGTTGGCATCTCATCAGCATTTACAAACAAATCCAACTCTGGAGTCCTGAAAACAAAAATACTTTCACTTTAATATATGCAACTGCTTAAATATACAAAGTATTTGGCAAAGCATGACAAAAAGTACTGCTATAGCTGTGCAATCAAAAGTAAGTAGTAAATGAAAGCATGTTACAGGGCAGATGAACTTTTTGCCTTTTACCATTTTTGACTGAGGTAAGGGACGCTGCTCCAGTTATCCAGGGTTAGATCCTCATGAACAGAGAGGATCAAGGAATTGTGCTTGTCTGCCTCGTCTCGGATAATGATTGAGACATCCTTTACAATAGGGCTGGGGTTTTTCTTTGAATTTCCCCCTTTTCTCTTCTTGATGTGAGGAATTTGAATCTGATCCTCGTCGTCACTGTCTGGGATCTCATCATTCATACCCTTGTAGTTTATGATAACCCGCATGTTGGCAAATGGGTCTCGTCCTTCGTACAGGATTTTTTCTTTTCCGTTTTTGCTATCACCCTCAGGCTTTGGGGATATCCTTTCCCCGACCGGTATAATTGGAGGAAACAGCATGGCTGATATCACAGTAGGAATCTTCCTCATTGGCTTTACAAAGCCAGCATTAGTGAGGTTTGGCAGCAGTATGGTGGAAGCATGAGCCTTAGGGTGCTTATGTGGGTTCCGACGGCTTAACCCGGATGAATAACCCAATCCGGCTCTCCCTGACTGTCTCGGGATTTGGACTGGACTTGCAATACCTTGCTGATTCTTTCCTAATCCTTTCCCTGGTTGGAAACCCAAAGATACCATCTCTTGGCCCACTGTCATCACTTCAAGGGAGACTTTAAGCTTTAAGTCTAGTGCCCCAACTGGTATATATTGAGTATTACTCACCTCCAAGGCTTAAAAACTAGCAGGTTCAATCCCTGCATCCAGGCTGATCACTGGCATGTCTCCCTATATGCAAACAGGGTATTTTGGTTCGGCATTCACCGTGATTAGGTTATCATTGATACTGTATTTGAGTTGTTGATGGAGGGTGGATTACACTGCCCCTGCCATGTGGATCTATAGCCTGTCCAGCAACAAGTTGTATCCAGTGGCGATGTTGAGCACCTGAAAGGACACATAGAAAGTGTGCGGACCAATCTCTAGTGGAAGCTCTATTTCTCCCATAGTTTGTCGACGAGATCCATCGAAAGCCCGGATCACCACATGACTAGTTTTGATCCGATTTGAGTTAATCTTCATTCTCTCCAAAGTGTCGTAGGGACAAATGTTGAGGGATGATCCTCCATCTATGAGCACACCTCCGATCACATACCCGAAAGATATCACTGCTATGTGTAATAACTTGCGAATGACCCGTCCCCTCTGCAGGTATGTCATCGTCAGTAAAAGATTTCACACTGCTGTTAAAAATGTGCTCTACCATGTGTCAGAATTTTTTGGCATCCACTGTATGTGTCGGTGGGCTTCTTCTAGTACTTTCACCAGAATGTTGCGATGATCCACTGAGGATAAGACCAAATCTAGGATGGACATCTGCTTAGGTGCGTCTTTCAGGTTTTGCACCACTTTGATTTCATTGTATCCCATTTTACTGAGGAACTCTTCGATTTTCTCTTTAACCACCTTTTCTTTGGCCTTGATGACTGGTTTGATCACCCGCTGAGGCAGGTACAATGGATTATCCTTTGGTACAATGGCAATGTTATTTGAGGTGGAACCTTCGTCATTCCTGTAGTTCCATGGGACCCTCTTTAGACTGATAACTAAATACTGAGGTCTGAAGGGCAAGATTAAAGGCTCTGGAGCGGCCACCTTCATAAGATTTTGTGTTTTTTGGACCCCTTTCCCTGGAAGTACTAAGGGTGTTAGATATAACTCCTTATCACAGGAAATAGCAGCCACTGTATCCTGATTCCACACAGTGGGAATAAAGAGAGTGTCTTCATCTGGGAGGCCGAGAACTTGATTTCCTCTTATCAGTTCACCACTCTCAATCATGTTCTGAATTAAATGATGAAGTGCCCAGAAATTCCTCAGTATCATGGCCGGGTGCATTGGAGTGGTACTGGCAAATTCTGTAAAGCTTGAATTTTCTGGATCGAGGGTTTACCGGGGGTAGCAAGTCTGCAACCATTCTATCATTGATTAACATTTGGAGGAATTCCTTCATTGGCTGGTTCAGATTGGTGAAATTCCTTTGAAAGGAAAATTCCTGACCTGCTTGAAACTTTTCTTCCTTGGCCATCTTGTCGGCCCAGGGTTCTTGTTGATGAAAACAGTAACGATCCCTCATGGGAATGGGACTAATTTTTCATGTGGGAGGACTAGCCTCATGTTGGTTAGATTGGTTGATCATCTGTCTGGTGACCTGATGTTGGTATACGATCAGTTCTGCTAACTGTCCAATTTGTTCTTTGATAGACTTAATCTTCTGTTCTATCAGGAATTGCCTTTTTGAGACTTCCCAACTATCTGGGCTGTTGCTACTGGATGGAGTTGATTCTCCGATGTATCGGAGGTACTTGGATCCTTCTCCATTTCCCTGTGTTGATCATATTGACATTTTCCTCTTTGTGCTGAGGGAGGGGATTATCTTGCACGTGCGGTTGATCGGGCTTTGTCACCACAATATATCCGTTGTTAATCAAGTCTTGAATTTTGTGCTTGAGAGACCAATAGTCTTGTGTGTCATGGCCTAGAGATCTAGAGTGGTAAGAACATTTTTTGCTTGGGTCAAAATTCTGCCCACCGGTATTAGTTGGTGGAAGGAGTTGGACAATCTTCTTATGTGTTGTCAGAAGTTGCAGCACATTTTCGAGTGAATCTCCTTGAGGGGTGAATGTTCTCTGACGTTTGGCCTCCATAGTCTTTTGAAATGGAGGGTTTGAAGGCTGTGCAGTAGCTTGAAAAGGGGTATAATTCCTCCTTTGAATGGGCATATTTCTTGAATCACCCCTTGGATTTTGTCCTTGCAGTACTAAGGACACTTCTTCATCTTTCTTCTTATGTACCCTCCGGGGGTTACTCCCATAATTTTGGACTGAATATGTTCGACAACGGCTTCCAAGGAAGTCAGGTCCTTTAGCTTCCCAGACTTCAGCCTCATTTCAGCCATCTCTCCGTGCTTGATCATCTTAGAGAATGGTTTTCCTATGCTTGCTAGGACCCTCTCGTAATATGGAGCATCTTGAATATCGATAAAGGTCATGACTATCTCAGACTCAGTCATTGATGGGGTGACTTGTGCTACAACCCGTCTCCATCGTTGAGCATATTCTCTGAATGACTCAGAACTTTGTTTCTTGATTTTGGTTATCTGGTATTTGTTTGGAGCCAATTGAGTTTGGAAACTGTACTGACTGAGAAAAGCATGGGCCAATTCTTCTTAACTGTGAATTTTGGAGTTGTCTAGACGGGCGTACCAGGCTCTAGCCTCTCCGGTCAGACTCTTCTGAAATAACAGCATTCGGAGTTTCTCGTCCTCTGTATAGGATCCGAGCTCTCCAATGAATACTTTTCAAGTGATTGTATGGGTCTCCCAATCCATCATATTTGTGACACCCCCAAATTTGGGTACTTCAATTTTCACTGGATTTGGTGTTCACTGTACAAATATCATCTATTTATCTACCCATAATAAATGCAAACCATGCAATAGATAGAAATAATTCCATCATCTCCCCTTATGGGGTTACAACATCTGAATAATAATACATAATCAATCCCAGGTCATACTAACCTTAAATCTAAAATGCGAAAACGTAAACAAATAAATAGTCTTACACAACTTTAACATAAGTCTTAAACAATAACATATCAAAATAAACAAGTTTCATTACTTGTTGACCTTGCCCTTGCCTTTGCTAGTAGAAGGACCCTTTGGACCTTTCGTTCTTAACTGCAATGTTATTATTACGCAAGAGTGAGCATGATTGCCCACAAGTATAACAATATAACAACAATGTAATAACATGCAAGTGAATCAAAGACTTCTGAATAAAGAAAACTTAGCTTTTGAATCAAGAATGAATAAATTTAATAAAAAAAAAACATCTGAGGGTCATAAGACCTCGAACTATGTCCTAGGTTGTAAAGTGTTTATACTTTAAACCTTTAACAGTCATAAGACTATGGACTTTACTTCTCTTACTTAGGGGGATCAGCCCTTAGTACCCATACTGTGCACAATATCTTAACGCTAAAGCATCATCAATCCCCTATGATAGGGTTATTCATCTCAGTTTGACATCAGAGTCCGTACTAAAGGAAGTTTGGTTTGGATAAACTCAATAATAGTTCTGGAATTTAGAATGCTCATCAACTATGGACTAGTTGAATCGATAAGGGTTCGCTAGTTTTACAAGGTTCAATAATAAATGATATTCAATTTTAATAACAAATCTCAAGAGTATACAATTGAATAAATATTGTATAACTGAAGTAATACTTCAAAAGAATTATAATATCTCATATGAAATCTTGAACTTGAATAATTAAGAACAAGAACTTGATTGATATAGATTCATAAGTATAGAAACTTGCTCAACGAATAACTTTGAAGTTAGAAAGCTTGCTCAATTTAAGGAGTATGAATAAGAAAACTTGCATAATCGTAAATGAATTAGGGTAAAGAAACTTGCCTCGTGCGCAAGCTGCAAATATAGTTATAATTCAATGCCTCAACGTCCTACACATTATATTATGCATATGATGTCGATTAGTTTCATAACTTCTATATTCAACTGTTGAAATTTTTCATTTAAGTTTAACTTATAACTTGGTTCCTAGTGTTAACTTATTAACTAACCACATAACATGATTATGAATTCACAATATGTGTATCACATAGGTATAATCCTTTAAACAATCATAATCAAGTTTTACAATCACAATATTCAAGTTCTCACTTAGTTTGTTAACTTGAACCTTCACATTATCTTATACATGTCAATAACTTAGTTTATTAACATTAACTTCAAATCATATAATACGTGTTAATAACATGTTATAGCATAGCATTACATGTTCATCAAGTCCTCAAGTTTGTTATAGCATAGTATTACACTTGGCACGACGTTTCGACGTTCATTCGTCGCACGCCCGACTCGTCCCTCTTGCGTACGCTTAACATGTTCATGAAATTTGTCTAAAACATCATTGATTAATGTTAAACATCATTATATTTTATAATATTTATGTTTTATAACTTTTAACAACATCTTTTATCGTCGAGAGCACTACACTTGCGTACGTGCATGTCCGACGCCCTCCGATTGCCTTCGAATACGCATTAGTAACAAATATGGCCATTTTGACCCCTGATAACGACTTCAAATCAAAATACTTAAAGAATGAAAATTTTAGATCTACTCGTTATATTTCCGAATCATCCTGAATCGCCTTAATCGGAGTTTGTATGAAGAAGTTATGCTTAATTTACTACAGGAGGTCAAAACAGTCTCGTCTTATACTATTTACCCGCTGGGTAGGTAAAATCTGTATGGGCCCCGCTGGGTCGGGTATGGGGTCCACTGGGGCGGGTGTGCTCTGGCAGTTCAGTGACAGTTTGCGATTTTTGACAGTTTTAGGCCAATTAAATGCAAATTAAACTAACACAGTGATTTTCATGAAGTACAAACTTCAGTAGAAATATCATATAATAATTCTACCATGCTTTTAACACTTTATATCATGTAATTACTCAAATTAATACACATAACTTCACTGTTCTTGGTATTTTTGAAAGTTTTGAAGAAAAACACGAAATTCATCGTCACGGATTCGTTATAACTCCAAATTCGTCCGTTTAAAGTTTATTTTCTTTGTTTTAACATGTATAATCATAATCAAATGTAAAATTTAAGTTAAACAATCAATTCAAAGCATACAATTTGTTCATAAGGGCCATATATACAACTTTCATACTCTGTAACTTGATGAATTCCATTTTAAACATAATTTCATAGTTTTGACTGTTTTAAAACATGATTACATGATAGAAAACATGTTAGGGACATATATTAACATATATATAATCATATCATGCATTTAATCAACAAACTAGTCTTTTACATAAACTTCAAAATACGTTAATGGAAAACTTTGAAAATCTTAATTTGAAAACTTAGGAGGAGGGAATTACCCTTGCTAGTTTGTGAAGATGATGAAGATTACTCTAGACTTTGATTCTTCAACCTTCCTTCTTTAAACTCTCAATTTTATCTCAAAACTCTCTCTGTTTCTCTGATATATGAGTATACGATATATGGAAGCCTGATATAGATATAGATATTGTAAGAACCGTGAATTTCATGAATAATTTTTTTTTATTATTAATATAATACGAAAATGAATACTCATTCGAATATAAATGTGTACGAGTTATGAGAAAAGTAATTCGATTATATTAAATTAAATTTAAAATAATTGAGAAAATATGGAGAATTACGACACGTAAAATGCCTTGTGTGACATGAGAATGGAAAAGATGATGGTTTAATTAATTCAAGAGGGGAATCGATAAGTGAATGATTAATTAATATTACATTGTTAATTAATCATTGTGATTAGTAAATAGCCTACTAATGAGTAATTATTAATAATATGTTATTAAAAATAACAAAACATTTACGAGTAAGTAATTGATGAATATGATAAGAGTTATATTTAATTAATTATTTATTGAGTGCAATACATGTGATAGTTAATCGTACAATAATGTTATTAACTGTTATTATGAATAATAATCGGTTAAAGAGTAAATGAATTATGAAGTGAATAATTAATCAATATTAATTGTTATTATGAGAAATATAATAATAATCTATTGATTTAGTATTTTTACAAGTAATGATTGGATACTAAGAAAATGGTTTATAAATATAATAGGATTTATATTGTTGAGGAATGTGATTATTTATCGTATAATAATAATCGATAAGGGTAAGTAATGAAGGAATTACTACGTGAACAAATAATCGATATTAATTGTTATTTACTTTCTATTATGAGAAAATAGAATATTAATAATGATTAATTGATAATGTGTTAATTATTATTATCGCGAATAATAGAATGATAATAAGCAATTTGTTTATGAATATAATAAGATTTATATTTATTAATCATATGAATGTTAATTAATATGGAGATTAATAACTTCATTAATCTATGAGGAAGGAATTGAATAATATTTTATTAATTAATTAATTGCCATTATAAAACAAATAAGTAAGTCATTAATATAATGAGATTATATTAATTGTTATGTGCATGTATGCGAAATTAAATATATAAAATATATGGGATACAACTATATTATATAGTGTAGTGCGACATTCATGTGACTATGCTATATATATAAACCACATACTAAGAATTATTAAACTATATTATATGATGCAATGTGATTGTACATATTGAAACCATATGTTATGATTAAATAAATTATATAAGTTACAACATGTGGTATATGGCTACATTAAAAGATGTACTTCGTATAATATTATAAATAAACAAATGTTATGTGATGAATATTTCAATAGATTAATATAATTGAAAATAATAAGAGTTGTAATAATGTTATGTGACAACATGTATATATGGATACATTAATGGTGTACTTATGGATTATCAAATTGAACTAAGTGTGTATTTAATAATATGAGGGGAAACAAATAAATGGATTACCTATTTTAATATTGATGAGGAATTGAAATAATAATTATTTCAATAAATATAAATAATTGAAATAATATAGTAATGTGGAAAGGTAATACCCAACTAGATTATATTCGAAATTATAAAATGTACATGGATTATATCATGTGTATATTAAACTTACTATATGTAATATTATTTCCTCATTAAAACTACATTGTAATTCTAATTAGATTTATAACCTAAGTATGTTATATGAATATGTATTATAAAACTAAGTATGCAGTATTGTATGTTGCCAAGTTGCTGAGCTCTATTGGCTTGTCCCAAAATAAGAGACTCGTCTCTCCTCACGTGTATAACTCAATGGCTAGCCTATTGCCTCTTCTCTCAAAATCAGCATTCTAGCTATAATCATCAATGGGGGAGTGGCTTTCATGATTGCCTTCACTAACTAATTACCTACTCCTCCTTAACCTTCATACAATTCATATTTCTGTTAGTTTGATTCAAGGGAGGAAGGCTTTGTCTGGAAATTGGGTTTCCTATATATATAGCTCCTTTTCCTTCTAAATTCATTTGCTGAGATTTTGTCTAAGTATTGAATTGAGAGTGTTGTGAGTTTAATAGCAAGATAATCACAGAGGGAGAGATTTCAATTTCAGTAAGCTACTTTGCATTACAGAGGAATAAATCCTTCGTTCTTGGTTCATCATTTTGTTTATTGTCAAAGTTTCCAATTCTTGATTTTGATTACAATTCATGCTAGATTGAATTAGGACATGTTCTTAGTTGTTATATAGACTTATAAACATGTTTAAACCATAATGTGGCTGCTTAGAAAAGTTTTCAGTGAAGTAATTTTGTGATTTGGGATAATGTTTGCCGAGGCTAGCTGCTCTCTGGACTGGAACGGGAGCCGCATGGCCGCGCGTCTCCCTAGTACAATTTGGGCGTGGCTGCGCGCCACTGCAGAATTTGTTAATGATTTCTATTATATCTTCTGATATAGTGAGCATGTTGTACTGTTAGGATATGCATATAACTCACAATAACATATGGAATAAGGATACTAGGTTATAGTAATCCATGCTAGTCGTTTTACTTGAGTATTTCGAAGAAAACTGAAAGTTATGAAAAGAGGAACTTTGATATGTTAGCTTTATATTGACATTCTGACTTTTGAAATATATTTGAATGACCTAGAAACACATGATATGAATGTTAACTTGCGTATCTGAGCTTCATAATGTAACTTGAGCATATGAACCTCAATAGTGAATCTTTCCAACGAAAACTTAAGCGTTGAACAAGGACTTTAACATGTTATATTAGGATTCTAGGTTTTGATTTTTCGAGCATGTTATATGACCTTGAAATGCAGTGTCAAACATGTTAACATATGAATCTAGATAGCATGAGCATGTTAGGCCTTATTAGTGAGCTTTACTAATGAGAATACAAGTTTTAAACGTACACCTTGACATGTTAACTTGAAGTTTAAATTCTGAAGTTTATGAACGTGTTGGATAATACTATTGACTTCATGAACGTCATGCATATATACATACCATGCTAGATGTCATGATTAAAATTTAGCGTAAACGAAGCATGTTTTTAACTAATAACTATAATAGTTACATGTATGAAATGTGAATACTCATAAGTATGCCTAATGCAAAGTATATGAATACCTTATGTGTTTAAAGAGCGAGCATGATAGGCCTTGTGAATTCCATGACCTTGAATGGCTTTAAATTATTGAAAGTGTTAACTTAGAATCTATTGCATATATGATTGGAACAAGGAAAGGTTGTATACACATAGAAGTATCCTTTAAACATGTATACAAGCTACGTGATATTATATGATGTTACTTGAACCTGATTTTGACGGTTAACTTATGAGAATGCCATAACTTGCTAAAATAAAATACATTTAGTATTAATAATGGTCTTATGTGATATTAATAATATGAGAGCATGTTTGCTAATTGTTGCAATCTTATATGATATGAGAATGTGTTTAAACTCAAAAATAGGAATGTTGAGGATAAAGGTATATTAGTCAAGACTTGTGAATTAAATATGATACTATATATGACTGTATAGTAAGGTTAAAGATTTAACTTATATGTGGATGGTATATTTGAGATAAAGTATAACGTTAAACTGTATGACTAATGGATATCATATATATATATATATATATATACATAACTATATTATGATAGGGATTCGAAAATGTCGATTTATTTAACGAGGATAAAATACGCATAAGGCAAGTTTCCTGACTTACACTCATTTATAGTGCAAGTATCTGAACCCTACTTTTATTGTGTTGCAAGTATCCTATCCTTGTGGTTACTTATTCGAGGAACGTCGTAAGCAAGTTCCCTAACTTATACTCTTTCATTGTGCAAGTTTCATTGAAACCGTTCTTGTATATTAATTGCAAGTATCTGACTACTCTTTTATTGAGTAAGTATTGATTCATACTGTTCATTAAAAACATATTCGAGCTTGTACTAACTTTGGTCGTACGAGTAAATAGGTGCTAGAATAATTCTTGCCTTACAAACTTATGTTTCATAGTTTGATTTAAATCACGATTATATTCTTCGAATTATTGTTGCGAGTATTGAACTCATAAATTGTTCTTATATACATTGTTAAAATTGTCTACGCCATTTAATTCGGCTAGACCAATATCATGAATTGGAAAGCAATCCACACCAATTACCATGGTGCGGACTCCTATAAATTGACTGAGTTGAACAACCCTTGTAAAAAGGAGAACTATATAGTCGGGGTGCCGACAGTGGTGTGGTAGGTTATGCATAACTCTAAGTACGATAGGCTGATCCCCTAATTGTACTTGGATGGGTTACCAGAAATATTTTTGGTGATTCTAGTAGAAGTTCGTGGTTCTTAGCGACCACTCAGTGTCCAGTATTTATTTACTTGAAACTTTGAATTCTTTGGATTCTTAATCCTTGGTCCACAGCGACACTTAGTGATATCTATTCATTCACTTGAAATTGTTGAAACTTTTGAATCCTTTAATAACTTCTCGACCCGTAGTAGTCCTTATTCAACTTCACAGAATAGATTTGGAAGTCATTGCTATTTATTTTGTTCACAACATTCTTATTTGAAATCCTGAGCGATTAATTACCATTTTACCCTTGAGATTTAGAACTGTATATATTCCTGTTCACATTTATTGGCATATTACTTGCTGAGTAAATTTGTTGCTCACTCTTGCTTCCCATAAACATTTCAGTTAGGGCAGGGCAAGGTGGAACCCCAGGACAGGACAAGTGCGAAGGCAAGGCTATGGAGTAGCTGTGCTTTTCTATATTAGGATGTTTCCGTTATATTGTATTAAGACTTATTTAATGTTATGTTTTAAGATATGTTTGGTTTAAGTTATGAAGTGTATTAGTAATAGTTTCGAGACTTGGGACGAGAATATTTATGTTATATCAATGTAAATTATTCTGTTATTCCATTGTTTGAGATTTTAGTTTTTATTAGAATTAGTACGTGATGAACCGAATTCGAGATCAGTGACGGTCTGAATTTGGGGGCGTCACAGGTTGGTATCAAAGCGGTAGGTTATAAACCTTTGGAGCGAGTTCTTAGACTATAACCTTAGAAGAATTTAGAGAGTAGATGGAGATAAAACTCATGTAGAGTTTTCTTAGAAAGCTAGTAGTGTTATGAAATATATTTTCATTCCATACAATGAAATTATGTTTTATTTGGAGATAATAATAAAGTTTATGAGTTATGTGATTATGGATGTCAGAGATAGGTAAACCTGGTATGGTCATGGAGGAGGAACCATGTGATATACATGTGGTATCCGCAACACCCTTTAAAGTTAAGCCTTTTTCAGCAGTAACCTTAACCTAGGAGGAGATGGAATCAGAATATAACTGGAAATCCACGGTGGAAGTTTTCTTTTAGGATTGAGACATGTTTGAGTTTCTTTAAAATGAAAAATAAGATACAATAGTGGGAGGCGAAGTTCCAGACCTTCAGATTAGTTACTAATAGATACAGACATGGTGAGAGTGAAGGTAGTTAGATAATAAGCGTCACGATAGATGTTTATAGATATGGAACAGTGTTGTGGATCCCAATTTTAGGGATAATGTGGGAAGTATCTTTCTAACCCCAACTTTAGTGGTACCCGAGAGGGGTATGTAATGAGACTAACAGATTGCTATACGATGTGATGTGTTTTTATGCGGCATGTTTTTATTAAACGTGTGTGTAGTAACCAGATTATGTTAAATAATAACAATGGAGAATAGAAATAAAACTTATACGTCTTAAGAAGTATTAGGTGTTTAACAAATAGATGATAATACCATTTTATTTCTATACAGAAATGTCAATACCCCAAGGAGGAGAGACTCATCAAGCAGCGGAGAATGGAGATAGGGAACTGAATCAAGAACCCTTACGACAATTGGTAGATCTTATAGTAAATGCTTTTAAAGAAGGAATCAATGATTATAAGAAGAGACAGACGGAAACTTCAGAGGTAGGAAAAGATATTAATTTTACTAAGGGAAGAGAGGTTAATAATTCAAAGAAAGCGAATGAAGGAAGGATGGAAGAGAGTAGTAGTGGTAGCAGTAAGAATTTCAAGAGGAAGTGGAATGAGAATAAGTATGTACGAGGAGAAGGACAACTATGGAAGAAGAAGGTAGAAGCCTGTAAGGAATGTGGAAAGAACCACATGGGAGCGTGTTTGAAAGGGAAGCATGTATGCTATAAGTGCGGTGAGAAGGGTCATATTTCTCCTAACTGTCCTAGGGAGGAGAAAACCAAAGATTGTTTTGCGTATGGATCTGAAAAATGCCAAATACGTTATTGGCAGAAGGAAACGAACGAGAAAGGAAACGGGAACAAAAGAAGACGGGACAATAACAACATCAACAACAATCCAATGGGAAGTCACCAAGAAGGACTCAAGAAAAAGAAAAAGGTTTGCCCAAAATGTGGAAAAAGTCATCAAGGAGAGTGCTGGAAGGGACGAGGCATTTGCTATAACTGCGGCCAGGAAGGGCATATTTCTCCGAATTGCCCAAACCCGAAGACGATTAAAGGATGCTTTGCTTGTAGGTCAACGGATCATCAGGTTAAGAACTGCCCAAAGAAAGGAAGGAAGGAAGAAGACAGCAACAAAGGAAGCCATAGCGGGAAGCCGACGATAATTGAACTAGCTCAATCGAGTGAACCAATGCCAAGTACGACTAACATTATGATACATGATGTAGTGGCGTTCCAAGTTGTGATGTCAGGTGCTGTCTTAATCAATAATATAAATGCATATATATTATCTGATTCGAGTGCTATCTTTCCCTTCTGCATCTGAAGAACTGTGAGAGGACTAAGTTACCCCAAGAACGATTAGAAGATCCTTTAAACATAGAAGTTGCGAATAAGGAAGTAATTCCCGTAGAAATTTGTTTGTTGATATTTTTACGCATAAATAAGGGAACGTAAGCTAAGCATAGACTTGATTCTGATAACATTTGGAGAGTGTGATGGGATACTATGAATGGACTGGTTACATAACCACATACGATAATTGATTGTTAGAAGAAAAATGTGAACCTCCAGAATCCAAACCTGTCTAAGGAAGTGTTTTATGGTAGCTCGTCGTTTAGGCAATTGTGTTGCCTTACGATGATGCAGGCCAAGATATGTTAAGAAAAGTTGGTATAAATTGTTTCACTTTTATTATAGATACTAAGAGAACGGAAGTAGAAATAAATAATGTATTAATAGAACTATAATTTCAAAATGTATTCCCAGGCGATCTGCCCGGCCTTCCGCCAGAGAGAGAAAACAAGTCGTAATAGATTTAGTATCGGAGACTGCACTGATTTCGAAAGCACCTATCTTATGGCACCGGTAGAAATGAAGAATTATTAATACAATTGTGAGAAATGTTAGATAAAGGGATATATTCAGTCGAGTGTGTTTTCCCTTAAGGAGCACCAGTGTTGTGAGTCAAGGAGAAGGTTAGTTTTAGGGCACGTCAGATCCGACAGAGTTGAAGGCGGTAAGTAATTGGGAGCAGACGAAGACTACCATTGTGAAATTCTCTATTACCTGGAAGAGGCAAACGTAGTAGCCGATATGCTAAGTAGGAAAAGGGAATAGAGAAATTATTCAAGTTGATAACTCGAGAGGAACTAATCAGGAAGATGAAGAGATTTGAAATAAAAGTGAAAGGACCCAGAGAGTCCAAAGGGAAGTTTATAACAGAGGTTTGTCTAGCATTGTTGGATAGAGCGAAGGGATAAGAAGATAAAGACAAAAAGTGCGAGACGATAAAGAGAAAAAGTTCAGAAGAAATAATAATGGTATCTTGAGAATTGTAGATCGAGCGTGAGAGTCAACCGTAACTAAAATTGCGAGATAAGAGTTTTCATGAGGCATATAGTTGGACATATTTTGTTTACCCAGGAAGCACGAAACGTACCAGGATCTTCGAAGACACTATTGGTGGTCAATATGAGACGAGAAGTTGTAGAATGCATCTACCGATTAAAGAAGACAACGCGCTTTCTACCAATAGATATTCGATTCAATTTAAATCAGTTAGCAAAATTAGGCATAAAGGAAATCGTTTAGCGACACGAAATATTAGTGTTAATAATTTTCGACAGAGACCCGCGCTCCACTTCAAAATTTTGGAAGAGCTTGCGTAATGAATTTCAAAGGTAACTTGGAATATCATTTACCCTTAGTAGAATTCGCTTATAGTAATAATTATTATACAAATATTGGTAAGCCATCGTACGAAGCTCTCCACGGAACAAAATGCAGAACACTGCTCCATTAGGATGAGGTCAGAGAACGACTACTTCAATTGGGACCGAATTTAGTACGACGAATGGCAGACGATGTGAAGACAAAAAGAGCCAGATTAGTAGCAGCTCAAGATCAACATGGGAAATATGCAGATTGCCATCATCATAATCAAGATTTTGGAAGATGGTAATTTCATATTTCTTAAATGTTTCCCTATGAGGGGTAAATAAGATTAGGTAAGAAAGAAGAATTAGTCTAAGGTTCGTGAAAGCTTTTGAAATATTGCAGAGAGCAGGAAAAGTGGCGTACGAGGTAGCCTTACCTAGTGAACTGGAACATATCTACAGTGTGTTTCATGTTTTAGTCTTACGATCATATAAGCCTAATTAGAAGCGTGTGATACCCTATGAGCCCATTCAAGTAGGGAAAAATCTAACATATGAAGAATTCCTGTCCAAATACTAGATAGGAAAGAACAGATATTAGGAGATAAAATTTTATCTTCTGTGATATCGCTTTGGCGATACCACGATGCTAAGGAGGCCACGTGGGAATTAGAAGATAGGATGATGAGGATCTAACCCCATCTATTTGTGTAGCCTTGTACCAATTCCGAGGACGGAAGTTTTTAAGGGGGGAAAATGTAAGAACCGTGAATTTCATGAATTTTTTTTATTATTTATATAATAAGAAATGAATACTCATTGGAACATAAATGTGTACGAGTTATGAGAAAAATAATTCGATTATATTAAATTAAATTTATAATAATTGAGAAAATATGGAGAATTGCGACTCGTAAAATGCCTTGTGTGGCATGAGAATGGAAAAGATGATTGTTTAATTAATTCAAGACAGAAATCGATAAGTGAAGGATTAATTAATATTACATTGTTAATTAATCATTGTGATTAGTAAATAGCCTACTAATGAGTAATTATTAATAATATGTTATTATAAATAACAAAATATTTACGAGTAAGTAATTGATGAATATGATAAGAGTTATATTTAATTGATTATTTATTGAGTGCAATACATGTGATAGTTAATCGTACAATAATGTTATTAACTGTTATTATGAATAATAATCGGTTAAAGAGTAAATGAATTATTAAGTGAACAATTAATCTATATTAATTGTTAATTGTTATTATGAGAAATATAATAATAATCTATTGCTTTAGTATTTTTACAAGTAATGATTGGTGTTGGGTTTGTACGAAATCACGACGCAATCAAATTGCAAAAATTAGCGGAAGCATGGTATATCAGAGTTTAAAAAATTTCTACAAAACCATTACCCGGATCATCCTTTATGCAAATTATTAATTTAAAACGATAAATAAGAAGTTATGGAATCATACCCTTGTAGAACGAAGCTTCCACAGGTACTAGTTCAACTCCTTGTTCTTCGTGATCTCCTTGAATTTCTGGGTTAGATTCCTTTCTTTGATCAACGTTAGCCACCCAAGTGTTTGGCCTCTAGAGGTGATCCACCAAGGAAGAGAAATTATCAAGAAGGAGGGTGTTTGGCTTAACCTTAGTTTTCTATCCTCTATAGAAAAGGAGTACTCTCCAACAATTGGAATTGCATCAAATTAATATCTATTATAAGACTTCTCTTATATAGACATTGGTCAACCCTTCTAATCCTATTAGACATGGGATTTCTTTTAATTAATTAAACTCCTTTAATTAATTTAGGCTTCCCACCACATGGGAATAATTAATTAAATTCATTTAATTAATTTGTCTCCTAATCTTATTAGGAATAAATGAGAGTACTAAATATTAAATTAATTACTAAACTCCTTTAGAAATTAAAATAATAATAATTGTAATAATATTAATAAGACTCCTCTTATTAATTTATATTTAATATTTCCAAAATATTAAATAATAAATATTAAGGTATTTAATTTATTCTATCACCATAGATTAAATTAATTATACTTAATGCATTATTACGATTATGCCATTACCTTCTTAAATATTTATTCTTCCTTTTATGGTGTGACCCTTTAGGTTCTCCATATTAAACCGGTTGTGAATAAATCAATTAAAATAATTTTAATCTTATTTAAATAAATAAATTAAACTAATAATCTATTTAAATAAATAATATTTATTCTACAATAGGGATAAGCCTCCCTAGCGATCAACGACTTTCCAGATAATATAGATTTCAACATTAATCATAAAAGAACCTGT
Organism: Panax stipuleanatus; assembly: GCA_020205555.1. Classification (NCBI taxonomy): domain Eukaryota; kingdom Viridiplantae; phylum Streptophyta; class Magnoliopsida; order Apiales; family Araliaceae; genus Panax; species Panax stipuleanatus. Next base: position 31,259,729 of record CM035122.1, on the reverse strand, counting down.
GAGTTAATAGTTACCATACAATTCAATCCTTCCACCATACAATGTCCCAATTAAATATAAGACATGGATTTACTGTCAAGTCTTATTTTATTTAATTATATGTATTTCGATTAGAAAATGCACAACTCCAAATAATGCAAATTAAAAACTCCTTTCTAATTTCATTTCACCTTGGCCAAGGATTCCTGGGTTGTCATTTAACGAATCACATGGGACATATCTCCTCTTTTACTAGAGGTGGTAGATTCTTTATTGATCATTCATTATCTCCATATGTAACTCATTATACCCAAGCATACCCTATATATGCCTTAAAAGGTCTTAAGGAATAAGTCAAAGTATAATTTGTTACATACAAGATACTATGATGATCTCAAGTCCAAGGATCACTTGTACTACTATCACATTAGGAATTCCTATTGACATGCGAGTAAAACTCCATTAGGTATTCCATAGCGAATCACGTTCAGTGAACTTATTCTCCAATAAGCACCTACATACTTGCTTTAGTGTCTCCACACAAATGATCATGAGATCAATCATCCTCATCCAATGAGCAAGCAACATATGTACCAATCTATCCGGATTTACTAATCCCCTTTTTAGTAATCCCACGATTGGGAACTATTTTAGTTTTAGAGCTTTCTAAGAATTTAGATCTCATTAGCATGATCATCATCATGATTCTAAAAGCATTGCTTAAAACTATGAGTTATTTACATATTATAAAAACAGCACCATGTAGATAATTAAATGCCTTTAATAAATGAATATTTTATTAATAAATAAATAAGATTGTTTACAAAGTACGTGCTTTATCATCATACATGATTGGCTTGTATGCACACTACTATCAATCTCCCACTTGCACTAAAGCCAATCGCCATGGTATCTCATACCCATCTTCTCTAAGTGACGATCAAACTGCTGTTGTGTTAAAGCTTTAGTTAATGGATCTGCAATGTTGTCTTGAGAGTCTACACTCTCCTCTTTCAATGATTTGTTTAATCAAAGTGCCGCAACACATGTTTAGATTCAAGATGAGACTTAGGAACTATTCTTAGTTCTGTAATGAACTTTTCATCTAAAACATCAACTTGCAGCTTCACTTACAGTTATATACTCTGCCTCTGTCACTGAATCAGCAACTGTTTGCTGCTTGGAACTCTTCCAACTCACTACGCCTCCGTTCAAGGTAAAAAACATACCCCGAAACAGATTTACTGTCATCTTGGTCCGTTTGAAAACTTGAGTCTGTGAAGCCCTCGAGTTTTAATTCAGACCCACCGTAGACAAGAAAAATATCTTTAGTCCTTCTCAAGTACTTTAGGATATTCTTCACTGCCTTCCAGTGCTCTTCTCCAGGATTCGACTGGTATCTGCTCGTTACACTAAGTGCATGAGCAACATCCGGTCTAGTACATATCATACCGTACATGATAGATCCTATTGCAGAAGCATAAGGGATCTTACTCATACGGTCTCTCTCCTCAGGTGTCTTTGGGGCCTGTTTCTTGGAGAGATGTATTCCATGGCTCATCAGCATGAGACCTCTTTTGGAATCTTCCATGCTAAATCTCTTTAGCATTGTATCAATGTACGTTCCTTGGGATAAACCAAGCATCCTTTTAGATCTATCTCTATAGATCTTTATCCCCAAAATATAGGATGCTTCTCCCAAGTCCTTCATGGAGAAGTGTTTAGATAACCAGATTTTAATTGATTGTAGCATAGGAATGTCATTCCCTATCAGTAATATATCATCAACATATAATACAAGGAATGAAATTGCGCTCCCACTAACCTTCTTGTACACACATGGTTCATCGTCATTTTTGATAAAATCAAACTCTTTGATTGTCTCATCAAAACGAATGTTCCATCTACGAGAAGCTTGCTTCAATCCATAAATGGATCGTTGCAGCTTACAGACTTGATTTATTCCAACCTTTGAAACAAATTCCTCTGGCTGTGTCATATACACATCCTCCTCAAGTTTCCCATTGAGGAAGGCTGTTTTCACTTCCATCTGCCAGATCTCATAGTCGTTATAAGCTGCAATCGCAAGCAAAATCCAAATGGACTTGAGCATAGCTACTGGTGAAAAGGTTTCATCATAATCAACTCCTTGTCTTTGTTTAAAACCTTTTGCAACCAGTCCGGCCTTATAGGTCTCCACCTTGCCGTCCGCTCCAGTCTTTCTTTTAAAGACCCATTTACACCCAATAGGCTTAATGCCTTCAGGTGGTGAAACCAAAGTCCATACTTTGTTTTCATACATGGAGTCCATTTCGGATTTCTGCTTCAAGCCATTTCCCTGAGTCTTTATTACTCATGGCCTGTTCGTAATTCAATGGATCATCATCATTCATGATGTGTACCTCATCGTCATCCTCTATAACGAATCCATACCTCTCAGGTATCTTCGGTACTCTCCCAGATTTACGAACAGGGTGTGGTATAGTAGGTTCTTCTACTTGGTCAGGTACCTGACTTTGATCCGTGGTAATTTGTGGTTCTTGAACTTCTTCAAGATATATCTTACTCCCACTGACCCCTTCATGGATAAACTCCTTTTCCAAGAAGGCAGCATGTTTCGCAACAAACACCTTTTGATCAGTTAGATGATAGAAATAATACCCTACAGTTTCTTTAGGGTATCCCACAAATCTACACTTTTCGGATTTAGTCTGTAGCTTATCATGTTCAAACTTTTTGACATAAGCTGGACAACCCCAAGTCTTAACATGCTTAAGATTTGGTTTCGTCCCCTTCCACATCTCATATGGAGTCTTTGGGACGGATTTGGTAGGTACCTTGTTAAGTAGGTATGCAGCCGTTTCTAGGGCATATCCCCAGAAGGAAATTGGAAGGTCGGTAAAACTCATCATGGATCGAACCATGTCTAACAGTGTTCGATTTCTCCTTTCAGATACTCCATTTAACTGTGGTGTACCTGGAGGAGTCCATTGTGAGATTATACCATTTTCTTTGAGACAATTGAGAAACTCACCGCTTAAGTATTCTCCGCCTCGATCTGATCGAAGTATCTTTATACTCTTGCCCGTTTGTTTCTCTACTTCACTTCTGAACTCTTTGAACTTTTCAAATGATTCTGACTTGTATTTCATTAAATACACATATCCAAATCTTGAGTGATCATCAGTGAAAGTAATAAAATAAGAATACCCACCCCGTGCACTTGTTGTCATAGGCCCACAAACGTCTGTGTGAATCAATGCCAACAACTCTGTAACTCTTTCTCCTCTTCCACTAAAAGGAGATTTAGTCATTTTACCCATGAGACAAGATTCACAAGTTGGATATGATTCATAATCGGATAGCTCGAGGAGCCCATCTTTATGCAACTTGGATAATCTTGTTTCATTGATATGACCGAGTCTACAGTGCCACATGTAGGTATAATTAATATCATCTCTTTTCCTTTTCTTAGTTTGTTCAATTTGAAATATATTTTCTTGTAAGTCAAGTGTATAAAGTCCATTTCGCAAATTTCCAATACCATATAAAACATCGTCTTTATAAATAGAACAACTATTGTTCTTTATAACAACGTTAAATCCTTCCATATCCAATACAGAAATTGAAATAATGTTTTTAATAATATTCGGAACATAATAACAATTATTAAGATAAATGGACTTGTCCGAAGGCATTGCTAAATAATAAGTTCCTACAGCTAATGCAGCAACCTTTGCTCCATTCCCCACTCGTAGGATCACCTCATCATTGTTCAGCTTTCTACTTCTGACCAGTCCCTGCACAGTATTACATATGTGAGAACCACAGCCGGTATCCAATACCCAAGTAGAATTATGACTTTCAGAAAAATTAATTTCAATCATAAACAAACCTTGATTGGAAGTCGAAGCTTCTCCAAGCTTCTTCTTTGCTAGATACTTCTTGCAGTTCCTTTTCCAATGTCCCGGCTTGTTGCAATGAAAGCACATTCCTTTAGATGGTTCAGGTTTCTTTTGTTCCTTTTCTTTCCCCTTTCCCTTAGCCTTCTTGGATTTCTTCTTTTCAGAAGATACCTTAGGTCTCTTCCTTTTATTGGAAGAATCCACCATCAAGATATGGTTCTTCTTGGATGGGAAGTGACCTTCTGCAGTTTTCAGCATGTTAAGCAGCTCAGGCAAGCTGACATCTAGCTTATTCATGTGAAAATTAACCACAAACTGCGAGAAGGTCTCAGGGAGTGATTGCAAGACCAAGTCTTGACTCAACTCCCCATCCATGACGAACCCAAGCTGTCCAAGGCGTTCAATCAAATTGATCACTTTCAGGACATGAGTCTCGACAGCAGTACCCTCGGTCATCCGAGATCGGAAGAGCTCCTTAGATATCTCATATCTAGCAGTCCTACTCTGTTCACCATACAACTCCTTGAGGTGAAGCAGCATAGCAGGAGCATCCATTTTTTCGTGCTGACGCTGAAGCTCGTTATTCATGGATGCGAGCATGATGCATTGAGCCACAGATGCATCATCTTGCCACTTATTGAAAGTGACAATCTCTTCCTCAGAGGCTGTTTCTGAAACAAATTCAGGGACAGTTGAATTTAGGACATAAGAAATCTTTTCAGCAGTGAGAACAATTCTCAGATTTCTTAGCCAGTCCTCATAATTCGGCCCGGTAAGCTTGTTTGCATCAAGTATGCTTCGTAGTGAGATTAGTGATTTAGACATTTTTAAAATTCTGCATGTGAAAAATAACATTTTAGCAAACATTCATTTTATTAATTTTGCATACCAAAATAAATTTAGGTCTTTATTTTAAATTGGTATCTCCCACTATTTTCATCAAACTATATTACCCTCACTTATATAGTTCGGCAACATCTAATTAAAGATTTGCTAGTGAGAATAAGGATCCCATTTCAAATGTATATAACCTTGTGGATAGCACAACAAGCGATATACAAATAAATAGGTAGACAACTCTTGTCAATTACAACACTATATAACTCCTTTTATTTTGCCTCTTAAATCATAATGGTCAAGTGTGTGCACATCCGAACTAAAATGATTTAAGTTAAGTCCAGCCTAGCACTTCCATAAATTCAAAAAAGAAAAATGTTCGTCCTTGTGGATAGCACAACAAGACTAGATCGTTCAATTTTCTTGATAAGCATCAAATGTGATTAATTAACATCTTAAATACGCAATACTCGCCTTGTGGATAGCACAACAAGCTCATATTAAATATTTAATACTCTATTAATTTATCATGCTAGAAGGCGACGTTCGATATTCCAAATATCATTTGAACGCTTCGGACTTAATATTATTTCTTTGAGGGGTTTGTTATTATTTGTCTCATCTTGTTTAGCGCGCATGCACATATATATATAAAATACGCGTCATTTTATTAAACATGCGAAGCATGTTTGCATAAAATATAATATATATAATATTTAGCATGCAATATAGAATACTATATTCTACCCGGATTGATTATGAACTTTTATTCTAGTTTGGTTCACTAGAGCCACCAAGTGAACCAAAAGGTCAAACCTAGGAGTGCAAGAATTTAAATTTAAATATAACTATTACATTTAAACACGGGCTCCATACAAACGGGTCTTCACGCGCTCCTTGCTCCTTGGTCTCCAATTTCTTCAAGATAATTCTAACTATTCTTATTATATTAAACTATTTAATTTAAATAGAAACCTTGATCAACAGTCAAGGGGAAGTACATAGGAGGGAGATAGAATTTTACATCAAGAAAAAAAAAATTAGAGAAGACGAGGTACGCAGACCCCATTTAATAAAACCCATTCATTCAAGCATTCAACTAAAATAAAATCCAATCACATTGGTCAAATAGTCCATAATCAATCCCCATTTATTTTCATACATATCACCATATATATCAATAAATAAATATTCATCTCATGAATTAAAACATTCCATATATATATGAGTATCATTTAATGGGCAATTTTAAATTGCATGAAATCCAATTTCAAGATTAAAATAAACTCTTTATTTTAATTATAAAATTATTTAGAATATAATATATAAATATATCATATTTATTTTTTAAAAAGAAGTCACCTTCTTTTATTAAAAGAGTCCTGCAGGTTTATTAAAAAAGTCCTTTCCTGATGGGTCACCTTCTTTTTGGAGTAAGAAAGAGAAACCACCTTTTCTTTGCAGAATTCAAGATTAGCACCAAAAAAAAATAAATTGTGATTCGTCCCAAAAAAAAGTCTTTTTTTTTCTTAAAAAATATAATTTTATACAATAAAATTATGCCCAATAAATTATTTTAAATACATACCCATATGTATATGAAATCAAAAAAAAAATTAATAATTGCATAAAGATTTGGCTCTGATGCCACTGTTGGGTTTGTACGAAATCACGACGCAATCAAATTGCAAAAATTAGCGGAAGCATGGTATATCAGAGTTTAAAAAATTTCTACAAAACCATTACCCGGATCATCCTTTATGCAAATTATTAATTTAAAACGATAAATAAGAAGTTATGGAATCATACCCTTGTAGAACGAAGCTTCCACAGGTACTAGTTCAACTCCTTGTTCTTCGTGATCTCCTTGAATTTCCGGGTTAGATTCCTTTCTTTGATCAACGTTAGCCACCCAAGTGTTTGGCCTCTAGAGGTGATCCACCAAGGAAGAGAAATTATCAAGAAGGAGGGTGTTTGGCTTAACCTTAGTTTTCTATCCTCTATAGAAAAGGAGTACTCTCCAACAATTGGAATTGCATCAAATTAATATCTATTATAAGACTTCTCTTATATAGACATTGGTCAACCCTTCTAATCCTATTAGACATGGGATTTCTTTTAATTAATTAAACTCCTTTAATTAATTTAGGCTTCCCACCACATGGGAATAATTAATTAAATTCATTTAATTAATTTGTCTCCTAATCTTATTAGGAATAAATGAGAGTACTAAATATTAAATTAATTACTAAACTCCTTTAGAAATTAAAATAATAATAATTGTAATAATATTAATAAGACTCCTCTTATTAATTTATATTTAATATTTCCAAAATATTAAATAATAAATATTAAGGTATTTAATTTATTCTATAACCATAGATTAAATTAATTATACTTAATGCATTATTACGATTATGCCATTACCTTCTTAAATATTTATTCTTCCTTTTATGGTGTGACCCTTTAGGTTCTCCATATTAAACCGGTTGTGAATAAATCAATTAAAATAATTTTAATCTTATTTAAATAAATAAATTAAACTAATAATCTATTTAAATAAATAATATTTATTCTACAATAGGGATAAGCCTCCCTAGCGATCAACGACTTTCCAGATAATATAGATTTCAACATTAATCATAAAAGAACCTGTGAGTTAATAGTTACCATACAATTCAATCCTTCCACCATACAATGTCCCAATTAAATATAAGACATGGATTTACTGTCAAGTCTTATTTTATTTAATTATATGTATTTCGATTAGAAAATGCACAACTCCAAATAATGCAAATTAAAAACTCCTTTCTAATTTCATTTCACCTTGGCCAAGGATTCCTGGGTTGTCATTTAACGAATCACATGGGACATATCTCCTCTTTTACTAGAGGTGGTAGATTCTTTATTGATCATTCATTATCTCCATATGTAACTCATTATACCCAAGCATACCCTATATATGCCTTAAAAGGTCTTAAGGAATAAGTCAAAGTATAATTTGTTACATACAAGATACTATGATGATCTCAAGTCCAAGGATCACTTGTACTACTATCACGTTAGGAATTCCTATTGACATGCGAGTAAAACTCCATTAGGTATTCCATAGCGAATCACGTTCAGTGAACTTATTCTCCAATAAGCACCTACATACTTGCTTTAGTGTCTCCACACAAATGATTATGAGATCAATCATCCTCATCCAATGAGCAAGCAACATATGTACCAATCTATCCGGATTTACTAATCCCCTTTTTAGTAATCCCACGATTGGGAACTATTTTAGTTTTAGAGCTTTCTAAGAATTTAGATCTCATTAGCATGATCATCATCATGATTCTAAAAGCATTGCTTAAAACTATGGGTTATTTACATATTATAAAAACAGCACCATGTAGATAATTAAATGCCTTTAATAAATGAATATTTTATTAATAAATAAATAAGATTGTTTACAAAGTACGTGCTTTATCATCATACATGATTGGCTTGTATGCACACTACTATCAATTGGATACTAAGAAAATGGTTTATAAATATAATAGGATTTATATTGTTGAGGAATGTGATTATTTATCGTATAATAATAATCGATAAGGGTAAGTAATGAAGGAATTACTACGTGAACAAATAATCGATATTAATTGTTATTTCCTTTCTATTATGAGAAAATAGAATATTAATAATGATTAATTGATAATGTGTTAATTATTATTATCGCGAATAATAGAATGATAATAAGTAATTTGTTTATGAATATAATAAGATTTATATTTATTAATCATATGAATGTTAGTTAATATGGAGATTAATAACTTCATTAATCTATGAGGAAGGAATTGATTAATATTTTATTAATTAATTAATTGCCATTATAAAACAAATAAGTAAGTCATTAATATAATGAGATTATATTAATTGTTATGTGCATGTATGCGAAATTAAATATATAAAATATATGGGATATAACTATATTATATAGTGTAGTGCGACATTCATGTGACTATGCTATATATAAAAATCACATATTAAGAATTATTAAACTATATTATATGATGCAATGTGATTGTACATATTGAAATCATATGTTATGATTAAATAAATTATATAAGTTACAACATGTGGTATGTGACTACATTAAAAGATGTACTTCGTATAATATTATAAATAAACAAATGTTATGTGATGAATATTTCAATAGATTAATATAATTGAAAATAATAAGAGTTGTAATAATGTTATGTGACAACATGTATATATGGATACATTAATGGTGTACTTATGGATTATCAAATTGAACTAAGTGTGTATTTAATAATATGAGGGGAAACAAATAAATGGATTACCTATTTTAATATTGATGAGGAATTGAAATAATAATTATTTCAATAAATATAAATAATTGAAATAATATAGTAATGTGGAAAGGTAATACCCAACTAGATTATATTCGAAATTATAAAATGTACATGGATTATATCATGTGTATATTAAACTTACTATATGTAATATTATTTCCTCATTAAAATTGCATTGTAATTCTAATTAGATTTATAACCTAAGTATGTTATATGAATATGTATTATAAAACTAAGTATGCAGTATTGTATGTTGCCAAGTTGCTGAGCTCTATTGCTTGTCCCAAAATAAGAGACTCGTCTCTCCTCACGTGTATAACTCAATGGCTAGCCTATTGCCTCTTCTCTCAAAATCAGCATTCTAGCTATAATCATCAATGGGGGAGTGGCTTTCATGGTTGCCTTCACCAACTAATTACCTACTCCTCCTTAACCTTCATACAATTCATATTTCTGTTAGTTTGATTCAAGGGAGGAATGCTTTGTCTAGAAATTGGTTTTCCTATATATATAGCCCCTTCTCCTTCTAAATTCATTTGCTGAGATTTTGTCTAAGTATTGAATTGAGAGTGTTATGAGTTTAATAGCAAGATAATCACAGAGGGAGTGATTTCAATTTCAGTAAGCTACTTTGCATTACAGAGGAATAAATCCTTCGTTCTTGGTTCATCATTTTGTTTGTTGTCAAAGTTTCCAATTCTTGATTTTGATTACAATTCATGCTAGATTGAATTAGGACATGTTCTTAGTTGTTATATACACTTATAAACATATTTAAACCATAATGTGGCTGCTTAGAAAAGTTTTCGTGAAGTAATTTGGTGATTTGGGATAATGTTTGCCGAGGCTAGGTGCTCTCTGGATTGGAACAGAAGCCGCGAGGCTGCGCGTCTCCGTAGTACAATTTGGGCGTGGCCATGCGCCACTGCAGAATTTGTTAATGGTTTCTATTATATCTTATGATATAGTGAGCATGTTGTACTGTTAGGATATGCATATAACTCACAATAACATATGGAATAAGGGTACTAGGTTATAGTAATCCATTCTAGTCGTTTTAGTTGAGTATTTCGAAGAAAACTGAAAGTTATGAAAAGAGGAACTTTGATATGTTAGCTTTATATTGACATTATGACTTTTGAAACATATTTGTATGACCTAGAAACACATGATATGAATGTTAACTTGCGTATCTGAGCTTCATAATGTAACTTGAGCATATGAACCTCAATAGTGAACCTTTCCAACAAAAACTCAAGTGTTGAACATGGACTTTAACATATTATATTAGGATTCTAGGTTCTGATTTTTCGAGCATGTTATATGACCTTGAAATGCGTGTCAAACATGTTAACATATGAATCTAGATAGCATTAGTATGTTTGGCCTTATTAGTGAGCTTTACTAATGAGAATACAAGTTTTAAACGTACACCTTGACATGTTAACTTGAAGTTTAAATTCTGAAGTTTATGAACGTGTTGGATAATACTATTAACTTCATGAACGTCATGCATGTATACATACCATGCTAGATGTCATGATTAAAATTTAGCATAAATGAAGCATGTTTTCAACTAATAACTGTAATAGTTACATGTATGAAATGTGAATACTCACAAGTATGCCTAATGCAAAGTATATGAATACCTTATGTGTTTAAAGAGCGAGCATGATAGGCCTTGTGAATTCCATGACCTTGAATGGCTTTAGATTATTGAAGGTTTTAACTTAGAATCTATTGCATGTATGATTGGAACAAGGAAAGGTTGTATACACATAGAAGTATCCTTTAAACATGTATACATGCTACGTGATATTATATGATGTTACTTGAACCCGATTTTGACGGTTAACTTATGAGAATGCCATAACTTGCTAAAATAAAATATATTTAGTATTAATAATGGTCCTATGTGATATTAATAATATGAGAGCATGTTTGCTAATTGTTGCGATCTTATATGATATGAGAATGTGTTTAAACTCAAAAAGAGGAACGTTGAGGATAAAGGTATATTAGTCAAGACTTGTGAATTAAATATGATACGATATATGACTGTATAGTAAGGTTAAAGATTTAAGTTATATGTGGATGGTATATAGGAGATAAAGTATAACGTTAAACTATATGACTAATGGATATCATATATATATATATATATATATATATATATATATATATACATAACTATATTACGATAGGGATTTGAAAGTGTCGATTTATTTAACGAGGATAAACTACGCATAAGGCAAGTTTCCTGACTTACACTCATTTATAGTGCAAGTATCTGAATCCTACTTTTATTGTGTTGCAAGTATCCTATCCTTGTGGTTACTTATTCGAGGAACGTCGTAAGCAAGTTCCCTAACTTATACTCTTTCATTGTGCAAGTTTCCTTGAAACCGTTCTTGTATATTAATTGCAAGTATCTGACTACTCTTTTATTGAGCAAGTATTGATTCATACTGTTCATTGAAAACATATTCGAGCTTGTACTAACTTTGGCCGTACGAGTAAATAGGTGCTAGAATAATTCTTGCCTTAGAAACTTATGTTTCATAGTTTGATTTAAATCACGATTATATTCTTCGAATTATTGTTGCGAGTATTGAACTCATAAATTGTTCTTATATACATTGTTAAAATTGTTTGCGCCATTTAATTCGGCTAGACCAATATCATGAATTGGAAAGCAATCCACACCAATTACCATGGTGCGGACTCCTATAAATTGACTGAGTTGAACAACCCTTGTAAAAAGGAGAACTATATAGTCGGGGTGCCGACAGTGGTATGGTAGGTTATGTATAACTCCAGGTACGATAGGTTGATCCCCTAATTGTACTTGGTTGGGTTACCAGAAATATTTTTGGTGATTCTAGTAGAAGTTCGTGGTTCTTAGCGACCACTCAGTGTCCAGTATTTATTTACTTGAAACTTTGAATTCTTTGGATTCTTAATCCTTGGTCCACAGCGACACTTAGTGATATCTATTCATTCACTTGAAATTATTGAAACTTTTGAATCCTTTAATAACTTCTCGACCCGTAGTAGTCCTTATTCAACTTCACAGAATAGATTTGGAAGTCATTGCTATTTATTTTGTTCACAACATTCTTATTTGAAATCCTGAGCGATTAATTACCGTTTTACCATTGAGATTTAGAACTGTATATATTCCTGTTCACATTTATTGGTATATTACTTGCTGAGAAAATTTGTTGCTCACTCTTGCTTCCCATAAACATTTCAGTTAGGGCAGGGCAAGGTAGAACCCCAGGACAGGACAAGTGCGAAGGCAAGGCTATGGAGTAGCTGTGCTTTTCTATATTAGGATGTTTCCGTTATGTTGTATTAAGACTTATTTAATGTTATGTATTAAGATATGTTTGGTTTAAGTTATGAAGTGTATTAGTAATAGTTTCGAGACTTGGGACGAGAATATTTATGTTATATCAATGTAAATTATTCTGTTATTCCATTATTCGAGATTTTAGTTGTTATTAGAATTAGTACGTGATGAACCGAATTCGAGATCAGTGACGGTCTGAATTTGGGGGCGTCACAGATATAGGCTAAATATAATATACGTATATATTATATATATAGAAACTGACGTTGTCGTGGTCAGTTAATCTCTTAGTGGGTTAATTGGCCAACTCCTTCTAGGGCCACTGCTTGGCTAGCATGATATATACCATTTTCCATTAATTTAATTTATTTCTTATTATATAGTTTAATGTCACATCTTCATTAATTAAATAATCTTATTTAAATTAATTAAATAAAATATCATAAATCCACATTAAATCACATTATCACATAATTAAAATCCTCATTTATTAATTACGTAAAATCTTTAAATCTCTAAATAATTATTAAATTAATTAGAACAATGTTATGCTTATTAAATAATTCATTTAATCAAATAAGCTCAATTAAATTCATACTTTGAATTATAAAATTCTCTACATTAATTTAATTAATATAACACATATAATTAAATTAATCTACCATAAGTTCATCAATTAATTATTTAACTCAATAATTAAATCATCAAAAATATTTATTTATTTCAATAAATATTAAAAATAAATTACATCATTCTAATTCGTCACATCTTTCCCCCCTTAAAAGAATTTTGTCCCTAGAATCACAGTTCTATTAAATTCGTCCCGTTACATTCTCCCCCCTTACAAAGATTTTGTCCCCAGAATCGCTTACACATAAATTAAGCAAATAAATGTGGATAATTCTTCATCATATGCTCTTCAAGTTCCCACGTAGCTTCTTCAGCGTTGTGGTTCCTCCAAATTACCTTAACAGAAGGTATTACTTTATTTTTGAGAACTTGCTCTTTCCTGTCAACAATCTGAACAGGAACTTCTTTGTAAGATAAGTCTTTCTAAAATTGTAGGGGTTCATAGTCAATCATATATTTTAATCTGGTTTATATGGTTGTAACACTGACACATGGAAGACGTTGTGGACATTCTCTAGTGCTGGAGGTAAGGCTACCTCATACGCAACTTCCCCAATCCTTCGCCGTACCTCAAAGGGTCCAATGAACCTCGGGCTCAATTTCCCCTTCTTTTTGAATCTGATCTTTCCCTTCTAGGGAGAGACTTTCAAAAACACAAAGCTACCAGATTCAAATTCTACATTCTTACGGTGTGGATCGACGTATTTCTTCTGCCTATTCTGAGCTGCTACTAATCTTGTTCGGATCACTTTGACTATCTCTGCTACCTGCTGTACCAGTTATGGACCTAGCAATTATCTCTCGCAAACTTCATCCCAGTATAGTGGAGTTCTACATTTTCTGCTGTATAACGCTTCGTAAGACGGCATGCCAATACTTGCGTGGTAACTGTTGTTGTAATCGAATTCCACAAGTGGTAGGTGATCATCCTAATTTCCCTTGAAATCTATAATGCACGCTCTCAACATATCTTCCAATGTCTGAATTGTTCTTTCGCTCTGCCCATCGGTCTATGGGTGATATGTTGTACTCATTCTCAATTGCGTCCCCATGCATTCTTGTAGTCACTTCCAGAAGTTCGATGTGAAGCGCGGATCTCGATCAAAAATAATCGACACTGGAACTCCGTGTCTCGAAACAATTTCATTCACATACAGCTTCGCCAACTGGTCTAAGTTGAATCTGATTCTTATTGGAAGGAAGTGTGCGAATTTCGTCAATCGGTCAACGATAACCCATACTGTGTCGTAGCCTTTCTGAGTTGTCGGAAGGCCAACCAAGAAATCCATCGTAATATGTTCCCATTTTCATTCCTAGAATCTCTAGAGGTTATAGCAAACCACTCGGCCTCTGATGTTTTTCTTTCACTTTCTGATATGTCAGACACTTGGCAACACACTGTGCAACATCTCATTTCAAATTTGGCCACCAAAAATGTTGTCGGAGATCCTGGTACATCTTGGTACTACCGGGGTGAATCGAATATCGTGAACTATGAGTCTCGCTCAAAATTTCCTCCTTAATCTCTGGCACTGGCGGTACCCAAACTCTGCTCTCAAATCTCAACAGTCCCTCACTGTCCACCTTGAATTTTAGTTCATCCCCTTCGGATATCTTCTTCTTTACATTCTCACACTCTTCGTCCTGAAGTTGAGCTTCCTTAACTTTATCCAGCAAAGTTGTATCAGCTTGTATCTGAAACAACTTTTTGTCAATCTCCATCAGACATCTTACTTCCAATTCCAGTTTCTCCATTGCTGAAATTAGCTCTTCCTGAGCGGTCAACATCATCAATATCTCCCAACCCTTTCTGCTTAAAGCGTTGGCAACCACATATGCTTTACCCGGATGGTATAAAATTTCATAATCATAGTCCTTAATTAACTCCAACCATCTTCTTTGGCGCATATTCAAATCCTTCTGTGTAAAAATATATTTCAGACTTTTGTGGTCTGTATATATCTCACACTTCTCCCCATAGAGATATTGTCTCCAGATTTTCAAAGCAAATACCACCTGCAGCCAATTCCAAATCGTGGGTCGGATACCCTTTCTCGTAGTCCTTCAATTATCATGACGCATATGCAATGACCCTGCCGTTTTGCATAAGCACACAGCCTAGTCCTTTATGCGACGCGTCACTATAAACCATAAATTTCCCGTGCCATCCGAAAGAGATAATATAGGTGCCGAACTCAACCTCTTCTTAAGCTCTTGGAAGCTTTCCTCACACTTCTCCGTCCAAACGAATTTCACCTGCTTTCCTAGTCAAATTCGTTAGCTGAGTTGCGATCTTAGAAAAGTCCTGAACGAATCTTCTTTAATAGCCTGCTAATCCAAGAAAACTTCTCACTTCTGACGGTGTTTTCGACTGATCCCAGTTTATCACAGCGTTGACTTTGGAGGGATCTACCAAAATTTCGTCCTTATCAATCACATGCCCGAGAAATTTACCCGCTTAATCCAAAATTTGGAATTTTGAAAACATGGAGTACAACTTCTCTCTTCTCAATGTCTCTAATGTCACCTTCAAGGTGCTCTACATGTTCCTCCTTGGTCTTCGAATACACCAAAATATCGTCGATAAAGACCACTATGAATTTGTCCAAAAACGGCTTGGACACTCCATTTATTAGGCCCATAAATGCTGCAGGAACATTCGTTAGACCTAAATGACATTACCAAAAATTTATAGTGACCATATCGAGTTTTGAACGCTATCTTCGGAACATCCTCTAGCCTCACCTTTAGCTGATGATAACCACTTCTCAGGTCTATCTTCGAGAAATATCTCGCTCCCTTCAACTGATCAAATAGGTCGTCGATCCTAGGTAACGGATACTTGTTCTTAATTGTGACCTTGTTCAACTTTCTGTAGTCGATGCAGAGCCGCATCGTCCCATCCTTCTTTTTCACAAATAACACTGGTGCTTCCCCACGACGATACGCTTGGTTGAATGTACTTCTTATCCAATAGCTCTTGCAGCTGTACCATCAATTCTTTTATCTCTACCAGAGCCATCGGGTATGGTGCCAAATTGATCACAAACTCAACCTCTCTATCTGGCGGAAGTCCTGGCAGATCATCCAGAAATACGACTACGAAGTCCCTTACGACTGGTATATCTTCCAATTTCAGGTTCTCTTTACGACTGTCGACTATTTAGGCTAAATATCCTACACAACATTATCTTAACAACTTTCTGGCATGCATCATTGTCAGACAACTCGCTTGTCTAGGATACTTGCTGCCATAAAACACAACCTTTGGCAGAGTCATAAGGTTAATACTCTTCCTCTGGCAATCAATTACAGCCCCATAATTGAATAGCCAATCCATTCCCAGAAGAACGTCAAATTCCCCAAGTCTAATTGGGATAAGATCTACGTTCATAACGTTACCCTTAATATCCAACCTACAGTTCTTGTGTACATACTTAACAGGGATCACTTCTCTATTCGCAATCTCTATGTTCATAGGGTATTCTAACTTATCCTTAGGCAATACTAAGTTCTTAGTAAAATCATCAGATTTGAATGAGCAAGTAGCACCCGAATCAAATAATACATATGCATTAACTTCATTGATCAGAATGATACCTGACACCACATCGCGAGATTGCACAGCATCCTGCACTGTCATGTTGAATGTCCTGGAGGTTGGTCGGTTAGTTGTCGTTGGTCACGTGATAGTCAGAGCATTGCCACCGCTGTTTCCTCTGTTCCCTCCTGTTCCTGCCTCTCCAGATCCTTTCTTGGGACAGTCCCTAGCCAAGTGGTCCTTCGACCCACATGTGAAGCAGGCGCCCTTCCTTAGGTTAGGGTAGTTAGGTCCTCTGGGGACTTCTTGACCATAATTGTAGCGCACCCGCTTTCCTTTCATACAGACCCCCAGGTGAGCTTTCCCGCAGGTCGGATATGCTTCAACCAGTTTCCTTGGTGATTCCCGGTTGGTGTGTTGTCAGTCCATCTTCTTTTCTGATTGTTGCTTCCTCCCGTGTTGCTGCCACTAGCCTTGTTATTTCCTTCACTTTTACTCTTCTTCCTCTTCTGATCCTGATTGTACTTAGTCACCGCATTACTTCCACCTTCAGGGAGTATGGCCTTCTACAATACTCCAGCAAAAGTGTTCAATTGAAACATTGACACTTTGCCATACAACCAGGGTTTCAGTCCCTGCTCAAATCGCCTAGCCTTTTGCTCATCAGTATCTAATTGATACATGGCAAACCTAGCCAACTCATTGAATTTTGTCGCATAGTCTGGTACAGACATATTCCCCTGCTTCAGCTCCAGAAATTGGACCTCCATTTGGTTCTGCAAGCTTGTAGGGAAATACATCTCGAAGAACATCTCCTTGAACCTCTCCCAGGTGATCACACCTTCTCCTCCATGGACCTTATTTGCTTTGCCACCAATAACTGGCTTCTGATTTCAGTATGAATGTTGCGTAGGCGGTTTTCTGGTCCTCTCTAACTCTGGCGACGTCAAAAACGTTTTCCATCTCCATAACCCAAGTTTGAGCTTCTATTGGGTTCATGGAGCCTTTAAACTCTGACGTTCCCACTGCCTTGAACTCCTTGAACGTTGTATTTGGTGGAGCTTGAGGTTAATTGTTAATCGCTCCAGCCAGTAAGTTCACCAACTGCTGCACGGGGTTAGCATTAGCATTAGCATCGTTGTTGTTCGTCGACCCTTCTTGGGCAGGTTAACAGTTTGATTGTCTTCTTGGCGGAATATTTCTGTTTAAGATATATGCTTATTAGATCATTATTCAATTCTCTAAATATTTAAGACTTAACTTAACATTTTAACATAATCACTTAACACTTAATCATCTCAAATAACTCTGATATTTTATTTAATCAAAAGTTTTTACATAATACGATAACATCACTGCTATTTACATCAACTATCCAAGATAAAGAATCTACAGGATTTAAATCATCAAGATATTCCTCTATTTATAATCACATCGGAATTTACATTATTAACATCAAGTAAGTTATCGCATAATCAAACTGTTCCTATCACTGCCTACTAAGGCGATGAACAGCTTTACTGCATTCTTCCTCCATAATGTGGAATATCGTCCTACGATCTAGCAGATACCAGAGAAGACCTTCGAACTGGACTGGATAGTACATCATCCGATCTTGGGCCTTATCAATTGCATTCTGAAATGTATAGCCCGTCTCTTCAATCTTTGCTCTCTTTGCACGGACATTATCCTCCGCAAAATTGGCACGTCGTGAATCCTTCACCCAAGCTTCCTCTACTATGGCAAGCCTTGCTGATTTCTCTTTCAATTCATTCTTCAGCTTCTCTATCTCCTCTGACTTTTCTTTACCTTGGCCCTTCTCGTGGACCAACTCCCACTCTACGTCTCTAAGACGTGTGTAAAGAGCCTCCATCTCACCATCCTTCTGTTCGATGGTAGATTGTTGAGTAACCGTCTGCTCTTTTAGCTCCTGAACAGTATCCCGTAACTCTATGTTATGGTCATATAGTTCGTCGTACATCTCAGCACTGATAGAGTTCGGTAGGAAACTCTTCAAGGTCTTCCTCCTCCTCCTCGACTGCCTCAGCCTAAACCTCAATCTCCTCAGAGTCCTCCTCTGAGTCAAATACTGGCTCATGCTCCAGACCTAATGAATGTGATCAAAGGAGATGGCTCTCGTAGAATCAACTGCTCCCAAACTGTGTGAACGTCTCGGGGTTCTTCCTCTCTAGCCTCTCAGGGGTACAACTGTCCCTAGGCTGACTGGGTTCTCCAGCATCCGTCATCCTGACAAATCAAATTTTAAGTCTTAGTTATTATGTGATGCTAATCATTATCACGCGAGTACTTAAGTATAAACACATAACACATAAGGTAAGTTATTATCTTTCTTAGAACTCGATAAGAGTTTATCATTACTATGTTCTCGAAGGCTACTACCCTAAGGTTTTTCCCCACCTAAGGTTCATAACCTACAGCTTTGGCTTTGATACCAACTTGTGACACCCCCAAATCCGGGTAATTCAATTTCCACGGGATTTGGTGTTCACTGTACAAATATAATCTATCTATCTACCCATAATAAATACAAACCATGCAATAGATAGAAATAATTCCATCATCTCCCCTTATGGGGTTATAACATCTGAATAATAATACATAATCAATCCCAGGTTATACTAACCTTAAATCTCAAATGCAGAAACGTAAACAAATAAATAGTCTTACACAACTTTAACATAAGTCTTAAATAATAACATATCAAAATAAACAACAAGTCTTCATTACTTGTTGACCTTGCCCTTGCCTTTGCTAGTAAAAGGCTCTTCGAACCTTTTGTTCTTAACAACAATGTTATTATTACGCAAGAAGTGATCACGATTGCCCACAACTATAACAATATTGTAGACACTCGAGATTTTCCTTGCCCCAATTCTCATCCAGTAGAAGGGTAAAACCATTAATCGGACCATCAATCAAGTTCCAACGGTCAATGGACCATCAATCAAGTTTTGATAGTTAATCGGACCATCAATCAAGCTCCAACAGTCAATCGGACCATTAATCAAGCTCCGACAGTCAATCGGATCATCAAGCTTAGCCCCGGTCTCAACCCGGGAGGTAGCAATCAGCCCCGACAGCAACCCGGGAAGTATCAATCAAACCCGATCTCAACCTGGGAAATCAAACCAACCTCGGTCTCAACCCGGGCGGTACCAATCAACCCCGGTCTCAACCCGGAAGTGCAGGTCATCCCCGGTATCAACCCGAGACATCAGAACAACTTCAGACATTAGCCTGAAGCATCGCAACAACTCCATACCAAAACCTGAAATGACCACATCAGCTTCAGAGACTGAGGTCAAAAGACTAGACTGGGATCCAAGTCTTGGAATCAACTCCCAGAAGTCAACCAGAGACCATGCTGACACTACAGGCAGCCCCGGGAGGGGTACAATGATTATTTTACCAACTTTCAACCGACTTGGTCAAACTCAAGACAAATCGATGCCGCCAAAGTCAGAATGAAACCCTAACGACGATCCCGAGTGGTAACAACGCAAGACAGTTCAACGGATAAACTGCGGGGAATTGAAGACCTGGTTATGAACCCATCTTCCTAGACCCAAAAAGTGTTTTTTCCCATGTCATTGAAACACTCTCGGCGAGAGCTTTCCGAAAAGGTATCGCACGCCTCAAACGGACGCTCCGATCAAAAGTTAGAAAATTTTCGACCAGACATAGCATTGCTTGGAGTGCACGTACTTTGAGATGACCAAGTCAGGCACGTGGGACCCACCCCGAGTGGCCGCACCTTTACCTGTGGCAGCCGCATATAGAGGTGCGGCTCCCCCCTCTATAAATAGAGGGGCAGCCCCCTCTCATTTTTAGAAAAAAAGAAGCGCAGCGAAGCCCTGCCTAACTGATTTTTTAACTTTTACACTTCTTCCAAACCCAAATATTTTCACTCCAACACATAGATATACCCATATACTACCACATATCAAAAACCCACTGGTAGATTTGGACATTTAAGGCCTACGATTCGGCAAAAAGCCCGTAGTGCAGCCCATTGTAAGTATTTTTATGATCAGCAAGTCAATACTCCTACTTTGCACTGTTTTACACCTGCACATCAAGTTTTGTCTTCTAAATATTCCCGGAACTTAGTTTTGTGGCCGTGTTCGTCTAAAATTGATATATTTTTATACATAAACTTCATTTTCAACATTTCTACTACTCGAATTGACGATCCGTCAGCTCCAGTAGCTTCAATGCACTAGCACACACCGTTGTGGCAACTTCCCCGGACTTGGTTGTCTTCCCAGTCCGGGTTTGGCCTTTTTTGTATATATTTAACTATTTATGCACTAACATTTTAATTCTGTCAAGCCCGGATTTCAAATCCGAGGTAGTTTATCGCTTTTATATATATTTACGCATATCTAAGCGGTCTTCACCATAAATGGTCTTCGTACCAGTATTGGTTGACTACATTCCTGCCAATATATATATATATTTTAACTAAATCCGGGCACAGGCGTGAAAACCCATCGCCCTTTTTACTATTTTTGCACACGTCGCCATACTGGGTGCTCTCCCCAGCCACTAGCTGACTATTTTTCTGCAATTTACATTTCAATTCGGCCTGGATTATTCTGTGGCCTTTTTATTGCTTCTATATATATTTATGCCTATATAAGCAACCTTCATCATCACTGGTCATCTTTCCAGTCTTGGTTGACTACGTTTTTGTCAATATATATCTATATATATATTTTAATTCCAGTCCGGGCTTGCGAGTGAAAACCCATCGCCATTTACAGCTTTTATATATATATCTAACTATATATATTGCTTTGTTTAATTTATTCAACTGTTGCATTTAACATTCATTTGTATATGAATTTGCACTGACATTTCTGCGGGCGAACTAGATTTATCCAAATCTCGCCACTTCTAGCTCTCAACAGATCAAATAGGTCCCGACAGAACCTGAAGGCTATTGATAAGTGGTTTTATAACCACTTATTTAGATATCAACTCACTTTGATTGTTGCTTAAACTTATGTGTTATCGTAGCTTTTCATGCATTTTTACTTTCTTTTGCAGATTTCTGTTTAGGAACTCTCCAGGTGCATTTTGAGTTTAAAAAGACGAAAAGGTGCTAAAAAGGGACAAAACATAAAGAGCTAAGTTGTGGCAATGTGGGAGGAATAAGAAGGGACCAAGAAGCAGTGAAATGGGTGATGGAATGAGGATATGAGCTGCCTGAATCAAGAAAGGAGTGAAAAGATTAACAGGGCAGTGCAACAAAGCAAAACTGCAGGATTTCTAGCATCTTCCCCTAAACGGCTGCGCAGGCATTGCTCAGGGAGCCGGCACGGCTGTGCCGATCAAATTTCCCAGTTGACTCATTTTTTTTACTCCGGCTGTTTTGGAATTGGCTTGGGTAGTGAAGGCACTCGGCTGGGGGAATGATATAAGGGCATTTTGGCATGCATTTGAAGACATCTCCCCTTAAGGGAGCTTAGCCCTAATCTTCTTCTTATATACTTTCATTTTCTTTTACATTTCTTGTCTAAGAGTAAAATAGGAGTAGAGATTAGACTAGTTTATAGTAGTTAAGTTTCTAGGGTTTTGTTAAACTAGATGGTTGAAACATTTGAAGAACATCAAGGATTCGTATTTTGAGCAAGAGGAATTAGATTTGCATTTCTTACCCTTATTTTCTCTTTGATTCATATTTGTGTTCTTATGATGCTTATTCAACATGTGGTTGGTATGTTTGAGTTGTCTATGACTTAAAGTATACTTTGAGGTTCCAATAGAACTTAATGAGTAGTCCATGTCAATTTCCTTCCATGGTTGGTTCTTATTGATTTTTATGTGATTGTCTACTACGATATATGCTTTCATTGCTTAATTGAGTCATGACCAATTACTGTAATAACCCATATGGGATTGAAAGACGAAGTGTGGGTTTAGATCTAATCATAGTAGCAGGGCGATTGTACGTTCACATGGCGTTGGACGTATGATTTGTGCTTAGGATAGACATATATCGAAGCGCCGCTCGTAGTCAGTAGAGGACTTGACCTTAAACCCTAATTATTTGTAAATCACATAGACATATAGTGGTTTAGGTAATGTGGGTGTTCACGTGCGTCTATCACCTGTGGATTGCGCGTGATATGGTTTAGGTGCATCGAAAGATGGCCTACTCCCACTTTCTTGTTCTCGGCTAATAACTATAATGATTGATTTGACCTGACTTGGGAGTGTGTTGACTTCGACGAATCATTAGGGGAAATTGGAATCTCTTATCTTCATTATCTGATTCTACCTTAGGATTATTTATTGCATGTTTAAATTCCTTGCCTAGTTTAATTTAATTTTAATTCCAACTCTTTACCAATCGTTTAAATAAGACTGAAATGATTATGTGCTAGTACTTTGGCGAACTTTTGTTTATTAATTCCTCGTGGGAACGATATCTTTACTCACTCTTTATTACTCGTTAGCCGCGTATACTTGCGCGTTAATTGTGTCATCTAATCGGACCAACAAGTTCTTGGCGCTGTTGCCGGGGAATTATTTGGATAACTGTTTGCCAACATTAGTTTAAATCAAATTAGTCTTACTTTAAACATTTTATTTTATTTTTTGTTTAATTCTCTTCTCATATTCTCTTTTCAGGTATAATGGACTTAAATTTCTATCCATGGAATGGTACAAGGCAAGAGCAACCAAGGGAAGCATACACTGATGGCGTCAACCCAATTGCAACACTTTCAGCACAGCTAGAGGTTCTCTCGAGGAAGCTGGATACTGTCTCAGCTCAGCAGAATCGAGAGACGACAGTGACCTATGACTACGGTGCTGGGAGTTACGCGAGCCATCATGAGCCTATCAGTTATGGACAGGAGCAGTATGGGGGTGGTTATTCCTACACCGAACCTTATCCCACTTATCAACAAGATTGGGGGTATCACCCAAACCCTTCATCAGACTACTATCAAGACCAACACTGGGATCCAAATCCCGCATACGCCCCAGAATGCACCTTCCAGACTCCAGTTTACGAGCCTCAACACAATTTTGAGGGTGACACAGAAAATGCAAGCTTGGAGGAAAGAAGTGGCATAGAATCACTAAAGGACATCTTGAATGAGCGATAGAAGTCATTCAAGAGTATTCAGAACTGGGCAGAGCAGATTAGCAAGGCCTTGATGATAGAGGATGAACAAGGGATGCAAAACCATACTGTGAGCTATCAAGAACAATATGAGCCAAGTCCAACTTATGCACCAGAACCCCCATATCAATCCCCATGTTTACAAGGAGAACAGTCTCTAATGGAATTCATGTATAGGAGCTTAGAAAGCCAAGAAGAGAGGCTTAAGAGCCAAGAGCAATCAAGCCAGAACTTCCAGAATCAGATGGCCCTAATCCACAACACTCCTACCAATGAGCATCAGTACATAGAGCTTGAGGCTGAAACAGAAAAGGAAGGATTGGAAATTATGTGGGGGAATTCCATTGCATCGACAGAGGAGACCTTGATTGAGCAAGAGCAATCGATTGAGGATCTTCAGATTTGGGTGGAGCAGATTAGCACGGCATTAAGGAAGGAGGAGGTATGTGAACAAGAGACAACAGTGCAAGATTTTGTGCCTCCAATGACTGAAGCCGTGAATTATGACCCTCAAAAAGATTGGTGCTATGAGATGGATGCAGATACTGATGAAGAGCCTGAGGTGCACTTAGAACTGGATGAGCGAAAGGTAATGGATATCAAGGAGCCAATTGGGGTTGTGGAGTATGAATGTGAACCAACAGTGACAATCCCCCAAGAGCCTCCTCCGCCTGAGTGGAACAAGCCAGTCATGTTTGCATACCCTTGCTCCCCTTGGTAGCCACATTACAGATACGGATCTCTATGACATGAGAGAGTCCGTGAGCTTCAAACCATGGTGGTCAGAAGAGAAGAGAATAGAAGAAGAGTCCGTTGTGTGGTCTATACCTCCATGCCCCTATCATTTCACCTACACAACGGAACCCGTGCCTAGCTCCCCGACCTTTTGTCCGGGGAATTCATATACATATCCGATGCTAGGTAGTTTAAATTCGAGTCCTCCTCTATTGGGAAGCCTCCAAAAGCATATGGCAATTCTGATGGATGGAAGGGTTCTCTAATATCATCGGGGAGTCGGATAGCAGTGGTCAGACACATTCCAGCTAGAGGACTATAAATCAAGCGCTTGATGGGAGGCACCCCATCATTTCTCTCTCCCTCCTTATTTAATTCTATTTAGTTGCCTATCTTTATTTCCCTCCCCATGTTTAATTCTCAGTAGTATAGTTCTTAGTTGTAAATATTTCCACATTTTGGTTGTACAAGGTATCATGCCTACATTTTTGGACTTAGACATTGACGCGTATAATTTTTGGGACATAAAATTCTTATTGAACATAGTATGATGCGCTGGCACATTTCGTATATGCACGTAGAGAAAGTTTTGGGATTCAAACGGTTAATGGATATATTTTTGTTGCACGTACATGTTGCATATATTTTTGGGACTTAAAAGTGATCTGATCATATTTTTAAAAATGAGCTTGTGGCTTATGTGCACATATTGACATTTTTGGGATTTGATATGCCTATGATTATCGTCTTTATTATTTAATTTTCTCCCTTTATGTAATTCTGTGCTTAATAGTTATTAGTTAATAGTAATAATAATTGTTTGTTGTAATTAAGTGACTTAACACTTTTTGCATGCCTTCTAGGTCTATGTATTTGGTGGCAAAGCCTTTTGATCCACTACAAATGAGAAGATGCACTCCAGACCAGTCACAGAGTTTCCTAAAACTTGGCGCGCTCACGCCAAGAATAGCCAACCAGCCGCGCGGCCGCCTTGATTTCCAGACAGGAATTCGAATTCTATACCCTGCGCAGCTGTGCCATTATCCTCCTGCCAAAAAATTTATGTTTTCAAAATGAATCCGGCTCACTTTATTTCATTTCTTCCCAACTTAATTGAAAGACTCGGCAGCTCTTTTTCTCTCGTCTAAGACCCAAAGCCTGGACTCTTTATCACTCGAACCCCCTATCTAACCCTCATTACCCTAAGTCTCCATCTTCATCGAAATTCTGTGCACCTCTCCTCTGCTGTCTGTCCTACCCCATTCCAACCGAACCTCTAAGCATTCAAGGGCAGCAACTCGTGGATCCATTTAAGTGTACCAACTTTTTGATTCCAGATTCTGATAAAGAATAGGACTGATTGCTTGACAGAATTCTGAAGGGATTATAGAGGGTTTGTTCTGTTCATTCCTCACTGAGATTGCAAAGAACTTCAAAGGCAGTGAGGGTTGGTCTTGTTCAAGGAAGAATTTGGGATTTCAATTGCCTGCACCCCAAATGTTTGATACAAGTTCAGTGAGAAATCAGGGGGCACTTTTGACGGAATTTGAGGCACACTTGACCGAATTTGATAGTAAAAAGAGGTAGATTTTGGGTTCCATTGGAGAGTTGCATTTGATACAAGTCTGACAGAGGGTTGAGGGCAGGTTTTTGACAGTTTGAAACAGAGTAATTTTTGGCAATTGGGGGCATCCTTCTTGGCAAGATTAGGGGCAAAAAAAAACATTGACGGAGGTTGGGATAATTTTTATAGCATTGAAACCAAAAGCAGATAGGGTGTATTCCCAATGTTTGATCATCAGTGGGTTTGCATTCATTCAGTTGCTTATTGCATTTCACTTTCAACATGCCCAAGCGAATTCAAACTCCATCACCATCTTCCCCTCCTCCACAGACTAGTGAGCACGGCGAGGGTAGTTCCCACGAGACCTTGGATGCCTTCAGATTTATATACTTGACTGCCCAGCGTTATTATGTGAACATGCTAGTTAAAAAGAACTGTGTAAAGGAAAAGGGGTTGAAGCTGAACAAGGACGACGGGTTAGTGAAAAGGCAGATAACCGAGCATGGATGGGCACTAGTTGCAGCCACACCACTGCCAGCCCCGATTCCCCTGGTTAAAGAATCTATGCCAACGCCCACGAGGCGCAGAATGGGATATCTTATGTGAGAGGAAAGCAGGTTCCATACACAAAGCAGGCCATAAATGAAAATTTCAAGCTAAACACTATTCCTTCGGGCCCGACAAATTGAGCCGAGTCTCAGCGTCATGAAACTAACTTGGACAGACTGATAAAGGAATTGTGCAAACCGGGCACCAAATGGACAACATACTCAGGCACGACTAGAAAGATAGGCTTCCCTCAGACGGCCCTGAGTAGATACGCCAAGGCTTGGTGCAGCTTTATTTGTGCGAGCATTCTTCCTTCGAGCCATCATGCTGAGGTCACCACTGAGAGGGCTACCCTACTCTACGGCATCATTAAGAATAGGCAGATTGATATAGGACACATTCTGAATCAGTCCATGCTAAAGTTTATGAGGGGGAGCACCTCAGGAGGGATTCCACATGCCTCGGTGATTACACGCTTATGTTTGGCTACTGGAGTGGTTTGGGATAATGAAGAGCTGCAGCGCCCAATGTGCGATATAGACCATACAACCATCCAGCAGTACACCATCTAGCAGGGGGCAAAGTCTCATCCCCGAGGACTGGGGTTTGTGCGAGGTGATGATTCTGATGAGGATGAGGACGATGAAGAAAATGAAGAAGATGAGCCAGAGTAGGCTCAGCAGGCGGCAGAGCCAACTCCCGCATAGTATGCTATGCAGCAGAGGGATATCAGGCAGCTGAGGAGATGGATGGATACCACGTACACAGACTTCCAGACCTATACATCCGGTTTCTCCCAGGCTTTATCTCAGGCATTCGGGCAGTTGGGCATACATGTAGAGTTTCCTACATTTGGCACCGGCAGTCAGTACCCTCCTCCAGACACACCACCAGAGCAGATTTAGGAGGAGGAGGACGGCGAGCCTGAGTAGGGGAGTTCCTTTTTTACCCTTTTACCTTCAATGCGGACATTGAACATTTTAAGTTTGGGGGTATTAGGGGGTTTATTTGCATGTAGTTTAATTCATATCATATTGCATTTTGTTTAGTTCATTTAGTGCATGTAGTTCATATTTTGTTAAAAATTGTCAAATTTTTAAAAATTTTGTTTTGTTTTGGTTAACTGTGGTAGGACATGTTGCATGACATACTGCATAAATCCAGGTTGAAGTTGGTTTGTGAGTAAGTGGCCTATGATGAAAACTAAAATTTCTTAATATTTGAACTGATTTGAGACTTAAGCTTGATTTCATTGTCATATATGTAAATCCTTATCTGTCAGATACTGTGTAACCAGTAAGCACGATAGAGTAACCAACATGACATGCTAAGTTTAAAAGTTCACATACTTGTCTTCTGGTGGGAAATTTGTGTTTTAAAAAAGAGTCAGTTATCATATGATAATAACTAAGACTGTTAAAAGCTTAAGTTTGGGGGAAAATATGGGGTATGCATGCTATGTGGGGAGATGGAGCGTAAGACAGTGCCCTATGAAAAAGAAAAAGAAAAGAAAAGAAAAAGAAAAGATTCAGAAAAAGAAAAAAAATAGAATAAACACTTTGACTACGTCGAATCCTGTGGCCTTTGATATTCGAACAAGTAAGCCCTCGGGGTGTCTCTACACCCAGCGCCCTAAGACCGTCTGGTCTGGGAGTTGTTGGTCGAAAGCTCGTTACACGGGTATCATTGAAGAGCCTAAGAGGACTAGGCATTGCACAGTCGATTGTGTACACGGGAAAGCGCGAATACGCCCTCGTGAGTCAATAAAAAGAATAATAAACTCCCTGTTGTCTCTTAACTTAAGTAATACATGGTCATAGTTAGAAATTATCTGATTTACTGCTTTCCTTGAATTGAAACTGGTTTTTCCCCTAAGAAGCATAGTATGTTATTTATTTGTTCAAAGCATGTTTAATGGTTGCTAGCCACACAACGCACATTGCATCAGTGCTGACAGATTTGGGTTTGCAAGGTTATGCTTTTGATCTTGTATTGAGTAGCTTATCTGTTTGATTGGTTGTGACTTTTCTAAGGCATTGCATTTGACTATATACTCTGACTGAGACCTGGATTCACTTTCATTCTAGTATAGGTTGCATGCATTCTAGTTACTTGCATTACATATGTGTTTTGTTTTATTTGCATTGCTTGAGGGCAAGCAACGTTTAAGTTTGGGGACATTTGATAAGTGGTTTTATAACCACTTATTTAGATATCAACTCACTTCGATTGTTGCTTAAACTCATGTGTTATCATAGCTTTTCATGCATTTTTACTTTCTTTTGCAGATTTCTGTTTAGGAACTCTCCAGGTGCATTTTGAGTTTAAAAAGACGAAAAGGTGCTAAAAAGGGACAAAACATAAAGAGCTAAGCTATGGCAATGTGGGCAGAATAAGAAGGGACCAAGAAGCAGTGAAATGGGTGATGGAATGAGGATATGAGCTGCCTGAATCAAGAAAGGAGTGAAAAGATTTACAGGGCAGTGCAACAAAGCAAAACTGCAGGATTTCCAGCATCTTCCCCTGCGCAGCTGCGCAGGCATTGGTCAGGGAGCCGGCGCAGCTGCGCCTGTCAAATTTCCCAGTTGACTCGTATTTTTTACTCCGGCTGTTTTGGAATTGGCTTGGGTAGTGAAGGCACTCGGCTGGGGGAATGATATAAGGGCATTTTGGCATACATTTGAAGACATCTCCCCTTAAGGGAGCTTAGCCCTAATCTTCTTCTTATATACTTTCATTTTCTTTTACATTTCTTGTCTAGGAGTAGAGTAGGAGTAGAGATTAGACTAGTTTATAGTAGTTAAGTTTCAAGGGTTTTATTATACTTGATGGTTGAAACATTTGAAGAACATCAAGGATTCGTATTTTGAGCAAGAGGAATTAGATTTGCATTTCTTACCCTTATTTTCTCTTTGATTCATATTTGTGTTCTTATGATGCTTATTCAACATGTGGATGGTATGTTTAAGTTGTCTATGACTTAAAGTATACTTTGAGGTTCCAATGGAACTTAATGAGTAGTCCATGTCAATTTCCTTCCATGGTTGGTTATTATTGATTTCTATGTGATTGTCTACTGCGATATATGCTTTCATTGCTTAATTGAGTCATGACCAATTACTGTAATAACCCACATGGGATTGAAAGATAAAGTGTGGGTTTAGATCTAATCGTAGTAGTGGGCAATTGTACGTTCACATGGCGTTGGACATATGATTTATGCTTAGGATAGACATATACCGAAGCGCCGCTCGTAGTCAGTAGAGGATTTGACCTTAAACCCTAATTATTTGTAAATCACATAAATATATAGTGGTTTAGATAATGTGGGTGTTCACGTGCGTTTATCACCTGTGGATTGCATGTGATATGGTTTAGGTGCATCGAAAGATGGCCTACTCCCACTTTCATGTTCTCGAATAATAACTATAATGATTGATTTGACCTAACTTGGGAGTGTGTTGACTTAGGCGAATCATTAGGGAAAATTGGGATCTCTTATCTTCATTATCTAATTCTACCTTAGGATTATTTATTGCATGTTTAATTCCTTGCCTAGTTTAATTTAGTTTTAATTCCCTCTCTTTACCACTCGTTTAAATAAGACTGAAATGATTATGTGCTAGTGCTTTGGCGAACTTTTGTCTATTAATTCCTCGTGGGAACAATATCTTTACTCACTCTTTATTACTCATTGGCCGCGTATACTTGCGCGTTAATTGTGTCATCTAATCGGACCAACAGCTATAAAGGCTGAGATTTCTTTAAATCTAGTTTTTTATAGTTTCAACTTTAAAAGCAACCTCGCGTCTCTTAGATCGCTATCTAGTGGGAATGAGACGCTTCGGCCCTGTAAACCGGGATTTACTAAATGAATCCCTGGTTCTGGCTATCTTGGGATATTTATCTGCTTATGTACACATTTGAACTGTGCAGGTTTTCTAGCTATTCATATGTGAGCCTAGGAATCGTGGGATTCATGATCAAACTGATCAGAATCTTATTCCCATGATGGACAACTCCAGTTTACAGATGTACCCTGTCAGTTTTTTCTATAAAATGTACATGCACATACCTTAAAACGGTTATCCGGATTTAAGGTCTCAACATAGTGAAAATATGGATTGTCGTGTCAGCGTCCCTCCGATGGTTTTCATATCCATGAGGAGACCGACACTTTATATTTCTGTGGTCGAGGATGCTTTGCAGCCCGATAAATCACCATTTGCATACAACCTTAAGGCTATAAAGATAAAATTGAGAGTAGTGATATGCTTCAATTCCTATGTCAGCTTAAGGGTTTGATAAAACCAGCTTTCAAAACATCACTGTTAATTCAATTCAAAAGCTTTTGCAAATCAAATTAAATGATGCTTTTTGCAAATCAAATCAAAGATTGATTTTCAAATCAAATCAAACCCTTCGTATATAGGCTCAATGAAGCCTGTCAAAGCTTTCAATCAATTAAAAGGCCTAATTTTCAAACAGCATTCACTCACGCATTCCAGTTTTAAGGGAAATATTGAAAAGATTGTGGTACCGTGTTTACTCGGGAATCGTGAGGTGCCTAACACCTTCCCCACACTTAACCAAGCCCCCGAACTCAAAACTCCAATTTCAAAGATCAAGTTTTGACAGTGTCCAGCAATTGGGCCTCTTTTTAAATCAAATTCGGTTGAGTTGGTAAAACCATTTTCAAAACTACAAACTGGCAACTCTGTTTAAATCAAATCAAATCGTCGACATATACACATGTTGGCCTCTTTCCTAAAAACCCTTAAAACCTATTTTGCAATAAAAAGAATAAGGGTAGAGATAACTTAGGAATGTCGATTTGAGGAAAACCGGGTTATAAACCGACCCGCGGTATTTCCTAAATTTTCCAACGTCCACAGGTGGCGACTCTACTGGGGATAGTAGAGGGCTTAGGCCGTTTTCAATCTTTTCAAACATTTCCCTTTCAAAACTATTGAATGCGTGAAATCCTGCATCTCCACAGTCAATGGATGAGTGAATGCTGCGTCTTTCATTGAATGTTTGAATGATATGCCTTTACATTAAATGAATTACGATGAATGCTTTAGTGCTTCACACCCATATTAGTGCTTCGCACGAACTGTCATTGCATGCATAAGCGGTAAGGCCGATATATGTGAATGTATGCTGTGAGTCCCTCCACCAGGAGGCTAACCCGGTCGGTGATAAGTAAGGACTCTGGGGACGACTAAGTCTCTGGGGCTGCCTCCTGAAAATGCACCACCCAGATTCGCTTCAGTTGAACGATCAGATTAACTTCCCCTCTAGTAGATTGCAATGATCTGGGAACCTTCATGCCAAAACAAAAGTCGCGAGAGTAACCTAGGATAGGTCAGCTTCTGATCAACCAAATCTGACGGGATGCTTCATCATGCCTTCCTCTTTCAATTTCCATGTCAAGTCTCCAATTACTAAGGAGCACAATGTAAATGACAATAATGAAATATTTACTTTCCTGTCAAATATCCTGTCATCCTGCCATCAAAACAACTAACCTCGGTTTTGCAGGATAAACTTAAAAAACACACATCATAAATGCATCCAGTCATTACCTACCACAGGGAACTGACACGCATACGTTTTGGTGTAGGTAGGGAAAGATTGGTCCTATCCCTAGATCAAAGGCCAGAAAAGCACCCAGTCCATCTACAGACATAGCTTCAAGTGCTCCACCAGAATCCACCCCTGTGTCTAGGGAAGAATTTGAAGGATTGAAAAATCAGATAGCCGAGCTAGCCGGTTTCCTTCGAGAGCAAAGCAAGGCCTTCAAAGAGAAACAATCTCAAACTCATCCAGAACTAGAAGCATCTGGTAGTGGTGCTAGCGGTCAAGGTACACAAAAGGCTGAAACTCAGATCCCTGGACCCCAGAACCAGGATACAATCAACAAAACTCTAGAAATCACCATCCTAAGCAAAGAACAGGAAGCTGGTGACATTCTCAAGAAAATGCAACAAATGGAAGAAACCCTCTAGTCCATCAAAGGAATTGGGGCTTTTGGCAGTGTCAACTACTCAGATCTATGCATATTTCTCAGGGCTCGGTATCCCAAAAAATTTCAAGTCCCTGATTTCAAGAAATATGATGGATTAGGGGATCCTTATACACACCTGAAAGTTTTCATTGGAGAACTCGGATCCTATGCTGAGGACGAGAAGCTTCGAATGCAGCTATTTCAAAAAAGTTTAACTAGAGAAGCCAGAGCCTGGTTTGCCCATCTGGACAACTCCAAAATCCACAGTTAGGAAGAATTGGCCCATGCCTTCCTTAGCCAGTACAGTTTCCAATCTCAACTAGCTCCAGATCGGTATCAAATTACCAAAATCAAGAAGAATAACACTGAATCATTCAGAGAATATGCCCAGCGATGGAGACAGGTCGCAGCACAAGTCACCCCAGCCATGACTGAATCTGAAATTGTCATGACTTTCATCGATATTCAAGAAGCTCCTTATTATGAAAGGGCCCTAGCAGGCATAGGAAAACCTTTCTCTGAAATGATCGAACACAGCGAAATGGCCAAAATGGGACTCAAGTCCTGGAAATAAAAGACCTAACGGCACTCAAAGTTGTTGCTGAGCATATCCAATCCAGAAATTATGGGAGTAATCCCCGGAGGGTCGACAAAAAGAAAGATAAAGAAGTTTCCTTAGTGTTACAAGGATAAAATATAAGCGGTAATTCAAACAATACACCCATTCAAAGGAAGAACTATACCCCTTTCCAAGCTGCAACACAGCCTTCAAATCCTTCGTTCCAGAAAAATATGGAGGTCAGACGCAAGAAAACTTTCACCCCACTAGGGGATTCACTTGAGAACGTCTTCAAAATTCTGACAGCTCAGAAGAAGATTGGCCAACTCCTTCCGCTAACTAACACTAATTCAAGGAACTTCGACCCTAGCAAGAAGTGTTCTTATCATTCCGGATCACCGGGCCATGACACCCAAGATTGTTGGTCCCTCAAGCACAAAATCCAAGATTTGATTGATAATGGAGAAATTATGGTCACAAAGCCCGATCAACTATATGTCCAAGATAACCCTCTCCCATAGCATAAGGAGGAGAGTGTCAACATGATCAACACTTCAGGTGGAGAAGGATCCAAATACCTCCACTTTGTTGAAAAATCAACTCAATCCAACAACATCAGCCCAATGAGTTGGGAAGCTTTTGAAAAAAAATTCCTGATAGAGCAAGAAATAAAGTCTATCAAGGAACAAATCGAGCAGTTGGCTGAACTGGTCATCTACCAACATCAACTAACCAGAAAGATGTTGAAGCAAATCCATCAATCTATTGGCAGTCGCTCTCCTCCAGCGGAAGTCAATTCTAATCAAGATCATAGCCGGACTTGTGAGCTTACACCCTGGATTGACATGGGGATCGAAGAAGCAAGTGTCCAAGCAGGTAGGAAATTCCTATTTCAAAGGAATTTCACCAATTTGAACCAGTCAATGGAAGAAATCCTGCAAATGATGATAAACGATGGAATGGTTGAAAACTTGCTACCTTTGCTGAACCCTCAATCCAGAAAATTCAAACCTGACCAAATATGTCAGTACCATTCCAACTCTCCCGGCCATGATACAGAAGAATGCTGGGCACTTCGTAACCTAATTCAAGACCTGATTGAGAAAGGTGACCTAATCAGAGGAGATCAAATCCTCGACATGACAGATAAAGATAGCCTCTGGATCCCCGATGCATGGTATCAGGATGCAGTGGCTGTCATATCTTGCGATAAAGAATCAATCATCACACCCCTAGTACTGGCAGGTAAAGGGGTCCAAGACAAACAAAATCCTGTGAAGGTGGCTGCACCTCAGCCTCTAATTTTTCCCTTCAGACCTCAGTATCCAATCCTCAGTCTGAAGAAGGTCCCATGGAACTATGGGGACATTGAAAGCTCTACTTCAAACAACATTTCCATCCTGTCAAAGGATAATTCATTGTACCTGCCTCAGCGGGTGATTAAACCAGTTACCAAAGCAAAAGAAAGGGTGGCTGAAGAAAAGATAAGAGAGTTCCTCAAAAAGATGGGACACAATGAAATCAAGATAGTGCAAAGCTTGAAAGACGAACCCAAGAAAATATCCATCCTTGACTTGGTCCTATTATCAGAGGATCACCGTAACATCCTAGTAAAGGAACTAGAAGAAGCCCATCTGCCACACACGGTAGACACAGAGAAATTCCGTTACGTGATAGAACACATTTTCAACAACAATGTGATTTCCTTCACAGATGATGATATCCCGGCTAAGGGATGGGGCCACCACAAGTCCCTATATATAGCCGTTATGTCCTGCGGATACGTGAGAGGAGGAGTGCTTATTGATGGAGGATCTTCCCCCAGCATTTGTCCATATGACACGTTGGAAAAGATGAAGATCAATCCAAACCGGATCAAAGCCAGTCACATGGTTATCCGGGCTTTCGATGGATCTCGCCTCCAGGCTATGGGGGAAATCGTGCTTCCTCTAGAAATTGGTCCAGACACCTTCTACGTATCTTTCCAGGTGCTCAACATAGCCACCGAATACAACTTGTTGTTGGGCAAGCCATGGATCCATATGGCCGGGGCTGTTCCGTCCACCCTCCATCAGCAACTCAAGTACATTATCAACGGCAGCCTCATCACAGTGAATGCTGAACCAAAATACCCTACCCACATACATGGGGACATGCCAGTGATTACCCTGGACGCTAGGGTTGAGCCTGCAAGTTTTCAAGCTCTCAAGGTGAGCGATATTCAATATCTACCGATTGGGGCACCAGCCCTGAAGCCTAAAATTTCTACTGAAGTAATGATAGTGGGCCAAGAAATGGTAGCTGCAGGTTTCCATCCTGGAGAAGGGTTAGGAAAAAATAAGCATGGCATTAAGATGTCAATCCAAATCCCAAGTCAAATGGGAAGAGAAGGATTGGGATTTTCATCCGAGTCAAACCACCAGAATCCACACAAACATCCCAAGGCTCAAGCCTCCACACTTCTGCTCCCAAACCTCATAAATGCCGGATGGGTGAAACCCACGAGAAAGATCCCTACGGGGGCATCAGCCATGCTATTTCCTTCAATCATACCTGTCCATGAAAGGAAAGCCCTCAAGCCTGAGGCAGATAGCGAAAAGGGAAAAAAAATATTTTATACGGAGGACGAGACCCATTCGCTAATATGAAAGTCATTGTCAACTACGAAGGGATGAATGATGAAATCTCAGATAGTGACGATGAAGATCATGCTCACTTTCCTTGCAGCAAACAGAGGAACAATCCCCAAAAAAGCCTCGGCCATATCCTAAGGGATGTCTCAATTGTCATTCAAGACGAGACAGACGAACACACTTCTAGCATCCTCCCTATCCATGAGGATCTAACCCTGGATAATTGGAGCAGTGTCCCTTGCCTCAGTCGAAAAGGGTAAAGGGGCAGACAGTCAATCTGCCCTTAATCATGCTTTCATTTACTGCTTACTTTTGATTGCACAGTTAGAGCATTCACTTTTGTCATGCTTTATAAATGCTATGTGTATTTAAGCAGTTGTGTATATTAATGAAAGCATTTTTGTTTTCAGGACCCAAGCATTGGATGTGTGTGTCTCTGCTGATGAGATGCCAACCTGTCAACATAACTCCAACTATGATGCATGATTGAGCTTCGACATGACAGATCTTGATCAAGAGGAGGAAGATGACTATGAGGTGCCAGAGGAGATCAAGGATGGGTTGAAGACAAACCCAAACCAAACCTTGACCAAACCTCCACCATCAAAACCTCCAAAACCATCAAAGAAATCTAAATAGGTTTAGACCTCACATCGGATCAAAAAGTCAACCTAATCGCGCTCCTGACACAGTATCAGGATGTATTTGCATGGTTGCATGAAGACATAATCGATCTATCCACAGACATTGTCATCCATCGAATGCCCATCAAAGAAGGGTTCAAACCAGTCAAACAAAAGCTCAGATGATTGAAACCTGAATGGAGTCTCAAAGTTAAAGAAGAAATCGTTAAGCAATTCAAAGCCGGGATCATCATGGTATCAACATATCTCGAATGGCTATCAAATATCGTCCCCGTGCCTAAACCAGGAGGGAAGGTACGAGTCTGCGTGGATTACCGGGATCTAAACAAAGCCTGCCTCAAGGATAATTTCTCGATACCTTTTATCCACATCCTGATTGACAATACTGCGCAGTACAACATGTATTCCTTCGTAGATTGCTTTGCTGGTTACCATCAAATCATGGTTGCTAAAGAAGACCGGGAGAAAATAGCTTTTATCACTCCCTGGGGAACTTTTTGCTACCGACGACTATCCTTCGGCCTCATCAATGCTGGAGCAACGTATCAGCAAGCCATAATGACCCTCTTTCATGATATGATGCACAAAGAAATAGAAGTCTATATTGACGACATCATCATCAAGTCCTGGAGGGAGGATGATCACATAGACCATCTCAGGAAGCTGTTCAATAGGTTGCGCAAGTACAACCTCAAGGTAAATCCTGTGTAATACGCTTTTGGTGTCAAGGAAGGCAAACTACTAGGATTCTTGGTGAGCAATTGGGGCATTGAGTTAGACCCTGCCAAGATCAAAGCCATTTATGAAATGCCCGTGCCTCGTACAGAGAAGGAGATATGAGGATTCCTATGAAAGATCAACTTCATAAGTCGATTCATTTCCCAGCTCACAGCAACCTGTAAGCCCATCTTCGAGCTGTTAAGGAAGAATTCCTCCATCAAATGGAATGAGGATTGTCAACAAGCCTTCCTTGCCATCAAAAGTAGCTTGTCAAAGCACCTATTTTGGTACCTCCAAGGGATGGAGTCCCCTTATTCATGTACCTGTCCGTCAATGCCAATGCCATGGGCTGTATGCTAGGACAGAAGGATGATAGTACCAAAGAAAGAGCTATCTACTACATCAGCAAAAGATTCAGCAGTGGGGAACAGAAGTATACCCTGATCGAGAAGACATGCTGTGCATTAGCATGGGCCGCCATGAGGTTGCAACACTACTTGCATGGGCACACGACGTATCTCATATCCCGCATGGATCCACTAAAATACGTCTTCAATAAACCAATGTTAAATTTCCAACTATCCAAATGGCAGTTGATTCTACAGCAGTTTGACATTGTCTACGTGACTAAGAAGTCTATCAAAGGCCAAGGCATTGCAGATCAATTAGCAGAAGCAGTTTCAGGAGGATTCGAACCCCTGGAGACATATTTCCCAGACGATGGGATCATGACAATTCAACAACTCCAGTCAGGGAATATAATTCAACCATGGAAAATGTATTTCGACGGAGCGGTAAATATGAAAGGTTCCAAAGCTGGGGTAGTCCTTATCTCTGGTACAGGTGATCAATATCCTGTGGCTACCAAACTATAATTTTGCAACACCAACAACATGGCTGAGTACGAAGGCTGTATACTGGGGTTGAAACTAGCCCAATCCATGGGTATCAAACATTTATTGGTCTTTGAAGATTTTGAGTTGGTCATCGACAAACCACTGGCAAGTATCTCACAAAAGAACTGCATCTGCTGCCATATCATCGGAAGGTCTTCAAAATATCCCAGGAGTTCGAAGCAATAACCTTCGTCCACATTCCTCAGGGTAGAAATGACTTTGCCGATGCACTAGCAACGTTGGCTTCATTAATCCGCATATCCAACAGGAGCGGGTTCCCAACATTCAGTTCACAAATCAAAAAGCCCCAATATACGGGAATTATATTGGAGAAGTATCAGACAAAATACCTCATGTCAAGCAACCTTGGTTTCAAGACATCAAGAAATATCTCTATGATGGATCTATACCCGCTGGTGCAAGCCAATCAGAGAGGAGACAGATTCTCAGAATGGCCATGAAGTTCTATCTAAGTGGAGATGCACTCTACAAAAGGGATGCTAGAATATGCCTATCAAGATTCCTCGACAAGGAGCAAGCCCAAAGACTAATGGATGAAGTCCATGGAGGAGTCTGTGGTCCACACATGAGCGTCCGTCTACTGGCCAAGAAGATAATCAGAACAGGACATTACTGGATCTCCCTTAAAGCTAATTGTGATGATCACGTCAAGAGATGCTTTCAATGCCAAATACATGGAAATGCCATCCACGCTCCTCCAAGTGAGCTGCACAACATGATTGCACCATGGCCTTTTTCTATGTAGAGAATGGTCGTGATAGGTCCAGTTGAACCCAAAGCCAGCAACGGTCATCGGTTCATCTTCACCATGATCGACTACTTCACCAAATGGGTTGAAGCAGCCTCTTTTCCTAAAGTTACAAAAGAGGTCATCATTAGTTTCATCAGAAATAATGTCGTTTGTCGATATGGACAACCGGAGGTGATCGTATCAGACAACGCAAAAAACCTAAAAAATTAAATGATGGTAGAATTGTGCGGCAAGTTCCACATCAAGCATCTCAACTCCGTCATCTATCAGCCCAAGATGAACGGTGCCGTCGAAGCGGCTGATAAGTGGTTTTATAACCACTTATTTAGATATCAACTCACTTCGATTGTTGTTTAATCTCATGTGTTATTTTAGCTTTTCATCCATTTTTACCTTCTTTTGCAGATTTCTGTAGTTGGAACTCTTCAGGTGTATTTTGAGCTGAAACGGATAAAAGAATGCTAAAACGGGAACAAAGTGCATGAAAAGGGGCAACGCTTAAAGAAGCAATGGGCATGGGGGATTGACAGAAGCCATGAGCAGCAAGGATCAAGGAGGGAGTCAGAATAGGGCAACAGGAATAATGCACCAGCAAAGCTGCAGATTTCCAGAACCTGAAGCCCGCACAGCTGCGCCGGCTGCAGGCCTATAACCTGCACAGCTGCGCCGGTCTCCTCACTGGCCAGTTGACTTTTATTTAATCGGCAGTTTTGGTTTGTTGGGGGCAGCAAGGCAGGCTCGGCTGAAAAAGGCATATAAGGGCATTTTGGCAACAGAATATAGCTCTCTCCCCTTAAGGGAGTTTAGCCCTAATTTTCTTATTCTAGTTTTTCATTTTCTTTTACATTTTCTTGTCTAGGAGTAGAATAGAAGTAGAGATTAGACTAGTTTATAGTAGTTAATGTTGTAGGGTTTTATTAGACTTGATTGCTGAAGCATTTGAAGAACATCAAGGATTCGTATTTTGATCAAGAGGAATCCGATTTGCATTTCTTACTCTTATTTTCTCTTTGATTCATATTTGTGTTCTTACGATGCTTATTCTACATGTGGATGGTATGTTCGAGTTGTCTATGACTTAAAGTATACCTTGAGGTTCCAATGGAATCTAATGAGTAGTCTATATTAATTTCTCTTCCATGTTGGTGTTTATTGATTGTTTTGTGATTGTCTACTGCGATATTTATTTTCATTGCTTAATTGAGTCATGACCAATTACTGTGATAACCCACATGGGATTAAAAGATGAAATGTGGGTTTAGATCAAATCGTAGTAGCGAGCGATTGTAAGTTCACATGGCGTTGGATGTATGATTTGTGCTTAGGATAGACATATACCGAAGCGCCACTCGTGGCCAATAGAGAACTTGACCTTAAACCCTAATTATTTGTAAATCATATAGACATATAGTGGTTTAGGTAATGTGGGTGTTCACGTGCGTTCTATCATCTGTGGATTGCACGTGATATGGATTAGGTGCATCGAAAGATGGCCTTCTCTCACTTTCGTGTTCTCGGCTAGCACTCTTAACGATTAATTTGACCTAATTGGAAGTGAATTGACTTAGATGAATCATTAGGGGAAATTGGAGTCTCATGCCTTCATTATTTGATTCTACCTTAGGATTATTTATTTTAATTCCTTACCTAGTTAACTTAGTTTTAATTCTAACTCTTTATCTCTCGTTTAAATAAGACTGAGGCGATTATGTGCTAGTGGTTTGGCGACCTTTTATTTGTTAATTCTCCGTGGGAACGATCTTTACTTATCTTATATTACTTGTTGGCCGCGTATACTTGCGCGTTAATTGTCGTTACATAAATCAACCAACAAGTTTTTGGCGCCGTTGCCAGGGAATTAATTGGATAACTATTTGCCAACATTAGTTTAAATCAAATTAGTCTTAATTTAAACTTTTTATTTTTGTTTAATTCTCTTCTCATATTTTCTTTTCAGGTACAATGGACTTAAATTTCTATTCATGGAACTGTACAAGACTAGAGCAACCAAGGGAAGCAAGCACTGATGGACTCGACCCAATTGCCACACTCTCAGCACAGTTAGAGGAGCTCTCGAGAAAGCTGGATACTGTTTCAGTCCAACAGAGTCGAGAGCCAGTGACTTCATATGACTATGGTGCTGGAGCTTATATGAGCCATCAGGAGCCTATCATTTATGGACAGGAGCGGTATGGGGGTGGTTATTCCTACACTGAACCTTATCCCGACTATCAGCAAGAGTGGGGGTATCACCCAGACCCTTCAGTAAACTACTATCAAGACCAACACTGGGATCCAAATCCCGCATACGCCCCAGAATGCACCTTCCAGACTCCAGTTTACGAGCCTCAACATAATTCTGAGGGTGACACAGAAAATGCAAGCTTGGAGGAAGAAGGTGACATATCATTGAATGACATCTTGATTGAGCAACAGAAGTCAGTCAAGAATATCCAGAACTGGGCAGAGCAAATTAGTAGGGCCTTGATGGTAGAGGAGGAACAAGGGCAGACCCATACTGTGAGCTATCAAGAACAATGCGAGCCAAGTCTAAGTTTTGCACCAGAACCCACTTATCAATCCCCATGTTTACAAGGAGAACAGTCAACAATGGACTTCATGTATAGAGCCTTAGCGAACCAAGAAGAGATGATTAGGAGCCAAGAGCTATCGAACCAGAATTGTCAGAATCAGATGGCCCTAATCAACAATACTCCAACAAATGAGACTCACTACATGGAGCCCGTGGCTGAAACAGAAAAGGAAGGATTGGAAATTATGTGGGGGAATTCCATAGCATCAACACAGGAGACCTTGGTTGAGCAAGAACAATCAATTGAGGATCTTCAGATTTGGGTGGAGCAAATTAACACAGCTTTAAGGAATGAGGAGGTGATTGAGGAAGGAACCACTCAAGATCTTCAAAGTCCAATGCCTCAGATAACTGAAGCCGTGAGTAATGATCCCCAGGATACTTGGTGCTATGACATGGGTGCAGAAACTGATAGAAAATCCGAAGTGCAATTGCAACTGGACGAGCCGAAAGCAATGGCAATAGAGGAGCCAATTGGGGATGTGGAGTATGAACCAATAGTGATAATACCCCAAGAGCATCCTCCGCCAAAGTTTGAGACTCCAGTCAAGTTTGCACACCCTTGCCCCCTTGGTAGCCACATCACAGAGACGGGTCTCGATGACACGAGAAATTCCTTAGTCTTGACACCATGGTGGTCAGAAGAAAAGAGAAGAGAAGAAGAGTCCGTTGTGTGTTCTATGCCTCCATGCCCCGATCATTTCACATACACAACGGAACCATTGCCTAGCTCCCATACTTTCCGTACTGGGAATTCTTGTTCATATCATTGTTGGGTTTGTATGTAACGCAATCATGCAATCAAATCACATAAATAGGGCGGAAGCGTAAAAACTAGGTTTTCAAAATTTATACAAACCCATAACCATGATCATGCTTTGTGCTTGTTATCAATAACAGAAAAGAGAGAACATGGAATTATACCTTTGAAGATCTAAGCTTCCTCAGGTACAAGTTCTACTCCTTTGATTCCTTTGATTCCTCTGATAGTGGCTCCTTCCCTTGAATAATGTCAGCCACCCAAATGTTTGGCCTCTAACGGTGATCCACCAAGGAAGATGAAGAACTCAAGAAGATGGGTTATTGGCTTAACCCTTGTTTCTATCTCTATAGAATATGTGTACTCCCAACTCTTGGAAAATTTCGCATCCCTTATTTCTAATATAAGACTCTCTTATATAGATATTAAGTTAACCCTCCTAATCCAATTAGAATAGGGTTTTATTTAATTAATTTATATCCTAATCTTTATTAGGATTGAGAGAGAGTACTGATATTATATTAATTCCTAAACTCCTTTAGAATTAAAATAATAATAATAATATTAATATTAATAAGACTCCTCTTATTAATTTATATTTAATATTTCTAAAATATTAAATAATAAACATTAAGCTATTTAATTTATTCTATCATCATAGATTAAATTAATTATACTTAATGCATTATTACTATCATGCCATTTTCTTCTTAAATAATTCTTCTTCCTTTTATGGTGTGACCCTTTAGGTTATCCATATTAAACCGGTTGTGAATAAATCAATTAGAACAATTCTAATCTTATTTAAATAAACAAATTAAACTAATAATCTATTTAAAGAAATAACATTTATTCTACAATAGGGATAAGCCTCCCTAGCGATCAACGACTTTCCAGATAATATAGATTTCAACATTAATCATAAAAGAACCTGTGAGTTAATAGTTACCGTACAATTCAATCCTTCCACCATACAATGTCCCAATTAAATATAAGACATGGATTTACTGTCAAGTCTTAATTTATTTAATTATATGTATTTCGATTAGAAAATGCACAACTCCAAATAATGCAAATTAGAAACCTCTTTCTAATTTCGTTCTACCTTGGCCAAGGATTCCTGGGTTGTCATTTAACGAATCACATAGGACATATCTCCTCTTTTACTAGAGGTGGTAGATTCTTTATTGATCATTCATTATCTCCATATGTAACTCATTACACCCAAGCATACCCTATATATGCCTTAAAAGGCCTTAAGGAATTAGTCAAAGTATAATTTGTTACATACAAGATACTATGATGATCTCAAGTCCAAGGATCACATGTACTACTATCACATTAGGAATTCCTATTGACAGGCGAGTAAAACTCCATTAGGTATTCCATAGCGAGTCACGTTCAGTGAACTTATTCTCCAATAAGCACCTACATACTTGCTTTAGTGTCTCCACACAAATGACCATGAGATCAGTCATCCTCATCCAATGAGCAAGCAACATATGTACCAATCTATCCGGATTTACTAATCCCCTTTTTAGTAATCCCACGATTGGGAACTATTTTAGTTTTAAAGCTTTCTAAGAATTTAGATCTCATTAGCATGATCAACATCATGATTCTAAAAGCATTGCTTAAAACTATGGGTTATTTACATATTATAAAAACAGCACCATGTAGATAATTAAATGCCTTTAATAAATAAATATTTTATTAATAAATAAATAAGATTGTTTGCAAAGTATGTGCTTTATCATCATACATGATTGGCTTGTATGCACACTACTATCAATCTCCCACTTGCACTAAAGCCAATCGCCATGGTATCTCATACCCATCTTCTCTAAGTGACGATCAAACTGCTGTTGTGTTAAAGCTTTAGTAAATGGATCTGCAATGTTGTCTTGAGAGTCTACACGCTCCAAGGTGACGTCTCCTCTTTCAATGATCTCCCTGATCAAGTGAAATCGCCGCAACACGTGTTTAGATTTCTGATGAGACCTGGGTTCCTTAGCCTGTGCAACCGCTCCGGTGTTGTCACAGTATACGGGAACTGCTTCTCCAATGCTAGGAACCACACCAAGTTCAGTTATGAACTTCTTCATCCAAACAGCTTCCTTTGCAGCTTCACTTGCAGCTATATACTCTGCCTCTGTCACTGAATCAGCAACCGTTTGCTGCTTGGAACTCTTCCAACTCACTGCACCTCCGTTCAAGGTAAACACATACCCTGAAATAGATTTACTGTCATCTTGGTCTGTTTGAAAACTTGAGTCCGTGAATCCCTCGAGTTTTAATTCAGACCCACCGTAGACAAGAAAAATATCTTTAGTCATTCTCAAGTACTTTAGGATATTTTTCACTACCTTCCAGTGCTCTTCTCCTGGATTCGACTGGTATCTGCTTGTTACACTAAGTGCGTGAGCAACATCCGGTCTAGTACATATCATACCGTACATGATAGATCCTATTGCAGAAGCATAAGGGATCTTACTCATACGGTCTCTCTCCTCAGGTGTCTTTGGGGCCTGTTTCTTGGAGAGATTTATTCCATGGCTCATCGGCATGAGACCACTTTTGGAATCTTCCATGCTAAACCTCTTTAGCATCGTATCAATGTACGTTCCTTGGGATA
Organism: Panax stipuleanatus; assembly: GCA_020205555.1. Taxonomy (NCBI): domain Eukaryota; kingdom Viridiplantae; phylum Streptophyta; class Magnoliopsida; order Apiales; family Araliaceae; genus Panax; species Panax stipuleanatus. The sequence goes on along the minus strand of CM035122.1, from coordinate 31,214,892 downwards.
AGCCGAGCATCCTTTTAGATCTATCTCTATAGATCTTTATCCCCAAAATATAGGATGCTTCACCCAAGTCCTTCATGGAGAAGTTTTTAGATAACCAGATTTTAATGGATTGTAACATAGGAATGTCATTCCCTATCAGTAATATATCATCAAAATATAATACAAAGAATGATACTGCGCTCCCACTAACCTTCTTGTATACACATGGTTCATCCTCGTTTTTGATAAAATCAAACTCTTTGATTGTCTCATCAAAACGAATGTTCCATCTACGAGAAGCTTGCTTCAACCCATAAATGGATCGTTGTAGCTTACAAACTTGATTTGTTCCAACTTTTGAAATAAATCCCTCTGGCTGTGTCATATACACATCCTCCTCAAGTTTCCCATTGAGGAAGGCCGTTTTCACGTCCATCTGCCAGATCTCATAGTCGTTGTAAGATGCAATCGCAAGCAAAATCCGAATGGACTTGAGCATGGCTACTGGTGAGAAGGTTTCATCATAGTCAACTCCTTGTCTTTGTTTGAAACCTTTTGCAACCAGTCGGGCCTTATAGGTCTCTACCTTTCCGTCTGCTCCAGTCTTTTTCTTAAAAACCCATTTACACCCAATAGGTTTAATACCTTCAGGTGGTGAAACCAAAGACCATACTTTGTTTTCATACATGGAGTCCATTTCAGATTTCATGGCTTCAAGCCATTTCCCTGAGTCTTTATTACTCATAGCCTGTTCGTAATTCAATGGATCATCATCATTCATGATGTGTACCTCATCGTCATCCTCTATAACGAATCCATACCTCTCAGGTATCTTCGGTACTCTTCCAGATTTACGAACATGGTGTGGTATAGTAGGTTCTTCTACTTGGTTAGGTACCTGACTTTGGTCTTTGGTAACTTGTGGTTCTTGAACTTTTTCAAGATATATCTTACTCCCACTGACCCCTTCATGGATAAACTCTTTCTCCAAGAAGGTAGCATGTTTCGCAACAAACACCTTTTGATCAGTTGGATGATAGAAATAATACCCTACGGTTTCTTTAGGGTATCCCACAAATCTACACTTATCGGATTTAGTCTGTAGCTTATCATTTTCAAACTTTTTGACATAAGCTGGACAACCCCAAGTCTTAACATGCTTAAGATTTGGTTTCCTCCCTTTCCACATCTCATATGGAGTCTTTGGGGCGGATTTGGTAGGTACCTTGTTAAGTAGGTATGCAGCCATTTCTAGGGCATATCCCCAGAAGGAAATTGGAAGGTCGGTAAAACTCATCATGGATCGAACCATGTCCAACAGTGTTCGATTTCTCCTTTCAGATACTCCATTTAACTGTGGTGTACCTGGAGGAGTCCATTATGAGATTATACCATTTTCTCTGAGACAATTGAGAAACTCACTGCTTAAGTATTCTCCACCTCGATCTGATCGAAGTATCTTAATACTCTTGCCCGTTTGTTTCTCTACTTCACTTCTGAACTCTTTGAACTTTTTAAATGATTCTGATTTGTATTTCATTAAATACACATATCCAAATCTTGAGTGATCATCAGTGAAAGTAATAAAATAAGAATACCCACCCCGTGCACTTGTTGTCATAGGTCCACAAACGTCTGTGTGAATCAATGCCAACAACTCTGTAACTCTCTCCCCTTTTCCACTAAAAGGAGATTTAGTCATTTTACCCATGAGACAAGATTCACAAGTTGGATATGATTCATAATCAGATAGCTCGAGGAGCCCATCTTTATGCAACTTGGATAATCTTGTTTCATTGATATGACCGAGTCTACAGTGCCACATATAGGTATAATTAATATCATCTCTTTTCCTTTTCTTAATTTGTTCAATTTGAAATATATTTTCTTGCAAGTCAAGTGTATAAAGTCCATTTCGCAAATTTCCAATACCATATAAAACATCGTCTTTATAAATAGAACAACAATTGTTCTTTATAATAACGTCAAAACCTTCCATATCCAATACAGAAATTGAAATAATGTTTTTAATAATATTCGGAACATAATAACAATTATTAAGATAAATGGATTTGCCCGAAGGCATTGCTAAACAATAAGTTCCTACAGCTAATGCAGCAACTTTTGCTCCATTTCCCACTCGTAGGATCACCTCATCTTTGTTCAGCTTTCTACTTCTGACCAGTCCCTGCACAGTATTATATATGTGAGAACCACAGCCGGTATCCAATACCCAAGTAGAATTATGACTTTCAGAAAAAATTAATTTCAATCATAAACAAACCTTGATTGGAAGTCGAAGCTTCTCCAAGCTTCTTCTCTGCTAGAAACTTCTTGCAGTTCCTCTTCCAATGTCCCGGCTCAATTCAATGAAAGCACATTCCTTTAGCTGGTTCAGGTTTCTTTTGCTCCTTTTCTTTCCCTTTTCCCTTAGCCTTCTTAGATTTCTTCTTTTCAGAAGACACCTTGGGCCTCTTCCTTTTATTGGAAGAATCCACCATCAAGACATGGTTCTTCTTGGATGAGAAGTGACCTTCTGCAGTTTTCAGCATGTTAAGCAGCTCAGGTAAGCTGACATCTAGCTTATTCATGTGAAAATTAACCACAAACTGCGAGAAGGTCTCAGGGAGTGACTGCAAGACCAAGTCTTGACTCAACTCCCCATCCATGACGAACCTAAGCTGTCCAAGGCGTTCAATCAAATTGATTACCTTCAGAACATGAGTCTCGACGGTAGTGCCCTCGGTCATCCGAGATCGGAAGAGCTCCTTAGATATCTCATATCTAGCAGTCCTACTCTGTTCACCATCCAACTCCTTGAGGTGAAGCAGCATAGCAGGAGCATCCATTTTTTCATGCTGACGCTGAAGCTCGTTATTCATGGATGCGAGCATGATGCATTGAGCCACAGATGCATCATCTTGCAACTTATTGAAAGTGGCAATCTCTTCCTCAGAGGCTGTTTCTGAAACAGATTCAGGGATAGTGGAATTTAGGACATAAGAAATCTTTTCAGCAGTGAGAACAATTCTCAGATTTCTTAGCCAGTCCTCATAATTCGGGCCGGTAAGCTTATTTGCATCTAGTATGCTTCGTAGTGAGATTAGTGATTTTGACATTTTTAAAATTCTGCATGTGAAAAGACAACATTTTAGCAAACATTCATTTTATTAACTTTGCATACCAAAATAAATTTAGGTCTTTATTTTAAATTGGTATCTCCCACTATTTTCATCAAACTATATTACCCTCACTCATATAGTTCGGCAACATCTAATTAAAGATTGGCTAGTGAGATTAAGGATCCCATTTCAAATGTATATAACCTTGTGGATAGCACAACAAGTGATATACAAATAAATAGGTAGACAACTCTTGTCAATTACATCACCATGTAACTCCTTTTATTTTGCCTCTTAAATCATAATGGTCATGTGTGTGCACATCCGAACTAAAATGATTTAAGTTAAGTCCAGCCTAGCACTTCCATAAATTCAAAAAGAAAAATTTTCGTCCTTGTGGATAGCACAACAAGACTAGATCGTTCAATTTTCTTGATAAGCATCAAATGTGATTAATTAACATCTTAAATATTCAATACTCGCCTTGTGGATAGCACAACAAACTCATATTAAATATTTAATACTCTATTAACTAATCATGCTAGAAGGCGACGTTCGATATTCCAAATATCATTTGAACGCTTCAGACTTAATATTATTTCTTTGAGGGGTTTGTTATTATTTGTCTCATCTTTTAAGCGCGCATGCACATATATATATAAAATACGCGTCATTTTATAAAACATGCGAAGCATGTTTGTATAAAATATAATATATATAATATTTAGCATGCGATATAGAATACTATATTCTACCTGGATTGATTATGGACTTTTATTCTAGTTTGGTTCATTAGAGCCACCAAGTGAACCAAAAGGTCAAACCTAGGAGTGCAAGAATTTAAATTTTAAATGTAACTATTACATTTAAACCCGGGCTCCATACAAACGGGTCTTCATGAGCTCCTCGCTCCTTGGTCTCCAATTTCTTCAAAATAATTCTAACTATCTCTATTACATTAACTTATTTTAAAATTAAATAGAAACCTTGATCAGCAGTCAAGGGGAAGTACATAGAAAGGAGATAGAATTTACATCGAGAATAAAACTAGAGAAGACGAGGTACGCAGACCCCATTTTATAAAACCAATACATTCAAGCATTCATCCAAAATAAAATCCAATCACATTGGTCATTGTCCATAATCAATCCCATTTATTATCATACACATCAACATATTCATCAATAAATATCCATTCATCTCATGAATAACAATGTTATTCCATATATGGATCGATGTTATTTAATGGACAAAAGTTTTGCTAAATTTTATTTTTGAAACAAAATAAACTCTTTTATTTTAATCAAAAATAAATCCAAATTAAACTCCTTTAATTTTAGCATTCTGAAATCATATTTCAGATGAAATAAACTTCTTTATTTTAAAACTTTATCAATTAAATAAACAGTTTACTTAATTAATTAAAATCAATTTGCAGGGTCTGTCCAGGTACCGGCGCAGCTGCGCCAGTAATGAACTGGGCATCTGCACAGCTGCGCAGGTAGACGGAAGCAGCAGTTTTTGCAGACCGGCGCAGCTGCGCCAGTAATGAACTGGGAGGCTGCGCAGCTGCGCCGTTCGCCGCAGAAACTTGCAGAAAATGATTTTTGTCCAGAAAAAACGATCCAATTCTCACATCAATTCATACATGGAATTATAAAATTGATAATTAGCACAAAGTTAGGCTTTGATACCACTGTTGGGTTTGTATGTAACGCAATCATGCAATCAAATCACATAAATAGGGCGGAAGCGTAAAAACTAGGTTTTCAAAATTTATACAAACCCATAACCATGATCATGCTTTGTGCTTGTTATCAATAACAAAAAAGAGAGAACATGGAATTATACCTTTGAAGATCTAAGCTTCCTCGGGTACAAGTTCTACTCCTTTGATTCCTTTGATTCCTCTGATAGTGGCTCCTTCCCTTGAATAATGTCAGCCACCCAAATGTTTGGCCTCTAACGGTGATCCACCCAGGAAGATGAAGAACTCAAGAAGATGGGTTATTGGCTTAACCCTTGTTTCTATCTCTATAGAATATGTGTACTCCCAACTCTTGGAAAATTTCACATCCTTTATTTCTAATATAAGACTCTCTTATATAGATATTAGGTTAACCTTCCTAATCCAATTAGAATAGGGTTTTATTTAATTAATTTATATCCTAATCTTTATTAGGATTGAGAGAGAGTACTGATATTATATTAATTCCTAAACTCCTTTAGAATTAAAATAATAATAATAATAATAATATTAATAAGACTCCTCTTATTAATTTATATTTAATATTTCTAAAATATTAAATAATAAACATTAAGCTATTTAATTTATTCTATCATCATAGATTAAATTAATTATACTTAATGCATTATTACTATCATGCCATTTTCTTCTTAAATAATTCTTCTTCCTTTTATGGTGTGACCCTTTAGGTTCTCCATATTAAACCGGTTGTGAATAAATCAATTAGAACAATTCTAATCTTATTTAAATAAACAAATTAAACTAATAATCTATTTAAAGAAATAACATTTATTCTACAATAGGGATAAGCCTCCCTAGCGATCAACGACTTTCCAGATAATATAGATTTCAACATTAATCATAAAAGAACCTGTGAGTTAATAGTTACCGTACAATTCAATCCTTCCACCATACAATGTCCCAATTAAATATAAGACATGGATTTACTGTCAAGGCTTAATTTATTTAATCATATGTATTTCGATTAGAAAATGCACAACTCCAAATAATGCAAATTAGAAACCTCTTTCTAATTTCATTCTACCTTGGCCAAGGATTCCTGGGTTGTCATTTAACGAATCACATAGGACATATCTCCTCTTTTACTAGAGGTGGTAGATTCTTTATTGATCATTCATTATCTCCATATGTAACTCATTACACCCAAGCATACCCTATATATGCCTTAAAGGCCTTAAGGAATTAGTCAAAGTATAATTTGTTACATACAAGATACTATGATGATCTCAAGTCCAAGGATCACATGTACTACTATCACATTTGGAATTCCTATTGACATGCGAGTAAAACTCCATTAGGTATTCCATAGCGAGTCACATTCAGTGAACTTATTCTCCAATAAGCACCTACATACTTGCTTTAGTGTCTCCACACAAATGACCATGAGATCAGTCATCCTCATCCAATGAGCAAGCAACATATGTACCAATCTATCCGGATTTACTAATCTCCTTTTTAGTAATCCCACGATTGGGAACTATTTTAGTTTTAAAGCTTTCTAAGAATTTAGATCTCATTAGCATGATCAACATCATGATTCTAAAAGCATTGCTTAAAACTATGGGTTATTTACATATTATAAAAACAGCACCATGTAGATAATTAAATGCCTTTAATAAATAAATATTTTATTAATAAATAAATAAGATTGTTTACAAAGTATGTGCTTTATCATCATACATGATTGGCTTGTATGCACACTACTATCAATCATGTGCTAGGTAGTTTAATTCCAAGTCCTCCTCTATTGGGAAGCCTCCAAAAGCATATAGCAATTCTGATGGATGGAGGGGTTCTCCAATATCGTCGGGGAGTCGGATAGCAGTAGTCAGACACAGTCGAGCTAGAGGACTATAAATCAAGCGCTAGATGGGAGGCACCCCATCATCTCTCTTTCTCCCTACCTGTTTAATTCTCCATTACATGCTTTCTATCACATTTCCCTCCCCATGTTTAATTCTCAGTAGTATAGTTCTTAGTTGTAAATATTTCCACATTTTTGTTGTACAAGGTACAATGCCTACATTTGTGGACTTAGACAGTGACGCGTATAATTTTTGGGGCATGAAATGCTTATTGAATATAGTATGATGCCGTGACACATTTCGTATACGCATGTAAAGAATTTTTTTGGGATTCAAACGGTTAATGGACATATTTTCGTTGCACGTACATGTTGCATATATATTTTTGGGACTTAAAAGTGTTCTGATCATATTTTTGAAAATGAGCTTGTGGCTTATGTGCACATATTGACATTTTTGGGATTTGATATGCCTATGATTATCGTCTTTATTATGTAATTTTCTCCCTTTGTGTAATTCTCTTAATTGTTATTAGTTAATAGTAATAATAATTGTTTGTTGTAATTAAGTGACTTGACACTTTTTGCATGCCTTCTAGGTCTATGTATTTGGTTGCAAAGCCTTTTGATCCACTACAATTAAGATGCTGCACTCCAGACCAGTCACAGAGTTTCCTGAAACTTGGCGCGCCCGCGCCAAGTCTAGCCAACCAGCCGCGCGGCCGCCTTGATTTCTAGACAAGAATTCGGATTCTATACCCTGTGCAGCTGCGCCCATTTTCCTCATGTCCTTTGCACAGCTGCGCCATTATCGTCCTGCCGAAAATTTTTTGTTTTAAAACAAAGCCTGCCCACTTCTTTATTTCATTTCCCTACTTGAAAACTCGGCAGTTCTTTCTGACTCGCTCCCTAAAACCGAAACCTCTTTCCCTCACTCGGCAACTTGCATGACTCGATTCCCTCCTACAGAAACCCTATTCCTCTCATTCTCCATCTCTCAAGGCCCATGCTGACCTTCTCCATTCTTTGTAACTTATGGATTCTAGGGCTCAATTCATTTAGCCAGCACCCCAAGTGTTTGATACAAGTTCAGTGAGAAATTGGGGGGGGCACATTTGACGGAATTTGAGGCACTTCACCAAATTTGATAGTAAAAGAGGTAGATTTTTGGGTTCCATTGGAGAGTTGCATTTGATACAAGTCTGACAGAGGGTTGAGGGCAGGTTTTTGGCAGTTTGAAACAGAGCAATTTCTGGCAATTGGAGGCATCCTTCTTGGAGAGATTAGGGGCATAAATTTTGACAAAGGTTGGGATAATTTTACAGAGCATCGAAACCAAAAGCAGATAGGGTGTATTCCCAGTGTTTGATCATCACTGGGTTTGCATTCATTCAGTTGCTTATTGCATTTTAATTTCAATATGCCCAAGCGAATTCGAACTCCATCACCCCCGTCTCCCCCTCCGAGCACAGAGCATGGCGAGGGTAGTTCCCATGAGGCTCTTGACGCCTTTAGATTTGTGGACTTGACTGCTCAGCGTTACTACTTCAATGTTTTGGACAGAAAGAACTGTGTGAAGGAGAGGGGATTAAAGCTGGGCAAAGACGATGGGCTTATGAAGAGGCAGATTATTGATCATGGCTTGGCGCTTGTTGCGGCCACACCACTGCCAGCTCCTATTCCCTATGTGAAGGAGTTTTATGCCAATGCACCTGAGGCGCAGAATGGGATATCATATGTAAGGGGGAAGCAGGTGCCGTACACCAAGCAGGCCATAAATGACATTTTCAAGCTGGACACTATTCCTTCTGGCCCGACAAATTGGGTCGAGTCTCAGCGTCATGAGACTAACTTGGACAGACTGATAAAGGAATTGTGCAAACCGGGCACCAAATGGACAACATACTCAGGCACGACCAGAAAGATAGGTTTCCCTCAGACTGCCTTGAGTCGATACGCCAAGGCTTGGTACAGCTTCATTTGTGCGAGCATTCTTCCTTCGAGCCATCACGCCGAGGTCACCACTGAGCGAGCTACCCTACTCTACGGCATCATCAAGAATAGACGGATTGACATTGGACACATTCTAAATCAGTCCATGTTGAAGTTTATGAGGGGGAGCACCTCAGGAGGGATTCCACATGCCTTGGTGATTACACGCTTATGTTTGGCTTCTGGAGTGGTATGGGATAATGAAGAGCTGCTGCGCCCGATGCGCGATATAGACCATACAACCATCCAGCAGTACACCATCTGGCAGGGGGCAGAGTCTCATCCCCGAGGACTGGGGTTTGTGTGAGATGATGATTCTGATGAGGATGAGGATGATGAAGAAGACGAAGAAAATGAGCCAGAGCAGGCTCAGCAGGCGGCAGGGCCAACTCCCGCACAGTATGCTATGCAGCAGAGGGAGATTCGACTGCTGAGGAGACGGATGGATACCATATACACAGACTTCCAGACTTATACATCCGGTTTCTCCCAAGCTTTATCTCATGCATTCGGGCAGTTGGGCATACATGCAGAGTTTCCTACATTTGGCACCGGCAGTCAATACCCTCCTCCAGACACACCACCAGAGCAGATTGATGAGGAGGAGGACGACGAGTCCGAGTAGGGGAGTTCCATTTTTACCCTTTTTACCTTCAATGCGGACATTGAACATTTTAAGTTTGGGGGTATTAGGGGGTTTATTTGCATGTAGTTTAATTCATTTAGTGCATGTTATTTGTATGTAGTTTAATTCATTTACTGCATGTAGTTCGTATTTTGTTTAAAAATTGTCAAATTTTTAAAAAATTTCTTTTGTTTTAGTCAATTGTGTTAGGACATGTTGCATGACATACTGCATAAATTCAGGTTGAAGTTGGTTTGTTAATAAGTTGGCCTATGATGAAAGCTAAAATTTCTTATTTTTCAAACCAATTTGAGACTTAAGCTTGATTTTAAGATCATATATGTAAATCTTTATCTGTCAGATGCTGTGTAGCCAATTAGCACGATGAAGTAGCCATCATGATATGTTTAGTTGAAATGTTCATATACTTATCTTCTGGTGGAAAATTTGTGTTTTAATAAAAGAGTCAGTGATCATATGATAATAACTAAGATTGTTAAAAGCTTAAGTTTAGGGGAAAACAGGGGGACATGCATGATATATGCGGGGAGATGGAACGTAAGACACACTCCCTTGCAAGAAAAGAAATAGAAAAAGAAAACAAAAGAAAATGCATTGAAAAAGAAAAAAATAGAATAAACACTTCGGCTACGTTGAGTTCTGTGACCTTTGATATTCGAGCAAGTAAGCCCTAGGGGTGTCTCTACACCCAACGCCCTAAGGCCGTCTGGTCTGGGAGTCGTTGGTCGAAAGCTCGCTACATGGATATCATTGAAAAGCCTAAGAGGACTAGGCATTGCACAGTCGAATGTGTACACGGGAAAGTGCGAATACGCCCTCGTGAGTCAATAAAAAGAATAATAAACTCTCTGATGTCTCTTAACTTAAGTAATACGTGGTCTTAGTTAGAACTTATATGATTTACTACTTTCCTTAAATTGAAACTGGTTTTTCCCCTAAGAAGCATAGTATGTGATTTATTTGTTCAAAGCATGTTTAATGGTTGCTAGGCATGCAACGCACATTGCATCAGTGCTGACAGATTTGGAATTGCAAAGTTATACTTTTGATCTTGTCTTGGGTTGCTTATCTGTTTGACTGGATGTGGTTTTTCTGAGGCAGTGCACTTGAATATCTATTCTGACAAAGACCTGAATTCACTTTCATGCTAGTGTAGGTTGCATGCATTCTAGTTATTTGAAATGCATCTGTGTTTTGTTTTGTTTGTGTCACTTGAGGGCAAGCAACGTTTAAGTTTGTGGGTATTTGATAAGTGGTTTTATAACCACTTATTTAGATATCAACTCACTTCGATTGTGGGCAGCAAGGCAGGCTCGGTTGAAAAAGGCATATAAGGGCATTTTGGCAACAGAATATAGCTCTCTCCCCTTAAGGGAGTTTAGCCCTAATTTTTTTATTCTAGTTTTTCATTTTCTTTTTCATTTTCTTGTCTAGGATTAGAATAGAAGTAGAGATTAGACTAGTTTATAGTAGTTAATGTTGTAGGGTTTTATTAGACTTGATTGCTGAAGCATTTGAAGAACATCAAGGATTCGTATTTTGATCAAGAGGAATCAGATTTGCATTTCTTACTCTTATTTTCTCTTTGATTCATATTTGTGTTCTTACGATGCTTATTCTACACGTGGATGGTATGTTTGAGTTGTCTATGACTTAAAGTATACCTTGAGGTTCCAATGGAATCTAATGAGTAGTCTATATTAATTTCTCTTCCATGTTGGTTCTTATTGATTGTTTTGTGATTGTCTACTGCGATATTTATTTTCATTGCTTAATTGAGTCATGACCAATTACTGTGATAACCCCCATGGGATTGAAAGACGAAATGTGGGTTTAGATCAAATCGTAGTAGCGAGCGATTGTACGTTCACATGGCGTTGGATGTATGATTTGTGCTTAGGATAAACATATACCAAAGCGCCACTCGTGGAAAATAGAGAACTTGACCTTAAACCCTAATTATTTGTAAATCACATAGACATATAGTGGTTTAGGTAATGTGGGTGTTCACGTGCGTTCTATCATCTGTGGATTGCACGTGATATGGATTAGGTGCATCGAAAGATGGCCTTCTCTCACTTTCGTGTTCTCGGCTAGCACTCTTAACGATTAATTTGACCTAATTGGAAGTGAATTGACTTAGATGAATCATTAGGGGAAATTGGAGTCTCATGCCTTCATTATCTGATTCTACCTTAGGATTATTTATTTTAATTCCTTACCTAGTTAACTTAGTTTTAATTCCAACTATTTATCTCTCGTTTAAATAAGACTGAGGCGATTATGTGCTAGTGGTTTGGCGACCTTTTATTTGTTAATTCTCCGTGGGAATGATCTTTACTTATCTTATATTACTTGTTGACCGCGTATACTTGCGCGTTAATTGTCGTTACATAAATCAACCAACAGCGGCCAACAAAAACATCAAGAAGATCATGCAAAAATTGTCCGCCAATCACAAAGACTGGCCTGACCTGATACCTCTCACCCTGTTAGCCTACAGGACGTCAATGTGTACCTCTACTAGGGCTACCCCCTATTCATTGTTCTAAGGCATGGAAGCAGTCCTCCCCATAGAAGTAGAGATGGAGTCTTTACGAGTGTTAATAGATGCTCAGATGGACGAAGATCAATGGTTGCAAGACCGATATCATCAACTATCCCTGATAGACGAAAAGAGGGCCACAGCCATTTTCCACGGACGGTTATACCAGCAAAGGATTGCCAGGTCCTACAACAAGAAAGTCCGAATTTGACAATTCAAAGAAAATGATTTGGTGCTAAAGAAAATCCTGGCCAATTAGGATTAAGCCAAAGGAAAATATGCACAAATAAGTATTGGTTTTACACCTGTACATCAAGTTTTATCTTCTAAATATGCCCGAAACATAGTTTCGTGGCCGTTTTCATCTAAAATTGATATATTTTTGTACATAAACTCCGTTTTCAACATTTTTACAACTCGGATTGACGATCCGTCAGCTCCAGTAGCTTCAATGCACTAGCACACACCGTTGTAGCAACTTCGTCGGACTTCTTCCCTGTCCGGGTTTGGCCTTTTTCTGTATATATTTAACTATTTATGTACTAACATTTCAATTCTGTCAAGCCCGAATTTCAAATCCGAGGTAGTTTATCGCTTTTATATATATTTACGCATATCTAAGCGGTTTTCACCATAACTAGACTTCGTACCAGTATTGGTTGACTACATTCCTGTTAATATATATATATATATATATATATATATATATATATTAACTCAGTCCGGGCACAGGCGTGAAATTCCATAGCCCTTTTTACTATTTTTGCACACGTTGCCATACTGGGTGCTTTCCCTGGATTATTCTGTGGCCTTTTTACTGCTTTTATATATATTTCTGCATATATAAGAAGCCTTCATCATCACTGGTCATCTTTTCAGTCTTGGTTGACTACGTTTCTGTCAATATATATATCATATATATTTCAATTCCAGTCTAGGCTTGCGAGTGAAAACCCATCGCCCTTTACAGCTTTTATATATATCTAAGTATATATATTGCTTTGTTCAATTTATTCAACTGTTGCATTTAACATTCATTTGTATATGAACTTGCACTGACATTTCTGCAGGCGAACTAGATTTATCCAAATCTCGCCACTTCTAGCTCTCAACGGATCAAACAGGTCCCGACAGAACCTGAAAGCTATAATGGCTGAGATTTCTTTAAATCTAGTTATTTTTATAGTTTCAACTTCAAAAGCAACCTCGCGTCCCTTAGATCGCTATCTAGTGGGAACGAGACGCTTCGGCAGTGCAGACCGGGATTTACTGAATGAATCCCTGGTTCTGGCTATCTTGGGATATTTATCTGCTTATGTACAAATTTGAACTGTGCAGGTTTTCTAGCTATTCATATGTGCGCCTAGGAATCGTGGGATTCATGATCAAACTAATTAGAATCTGATTCCCACGATGGACAAACTCCAGTTTACAGATGTACCCTGTCAGTTTTTTCTGTAAAATGTACATGCACAGACCTTAAAACGGTTATCCAGATTTAAGATCTCAACATAGTGAAAATATGAATTGTCGTGACAGCGTCCCTCCGATGGTTTTCATACCCATGAGGAGACCGACACTTTATATTTCTATGGTCGAGGATGCTTCGCAGCCCGACAAATCACCATTTGCATACAGCCTTAAGGTTATAAAGATAAAATCGAGAGTAGTGATATGCTTCAATTCCTATGTCAGCGTAAGAGTTTGATAAAACCAGCTTTCAAAATATCACTGTCAATTCAATTTAAAAGCTTTTGCAAATCAAATTAAATGATGCTTTTTGCAAATCAAATCAAAGATTGCTTTTCAAATCAAATCAAACCCTTGGTATATAGGCTCAACGAAGCCTGTCAAAGCTTTCAATCAATCAAAAGGCCTAATTTTCAAACAGCATTCACTCACGCATTCCAGTTTTAAGGGAAATATTAAAAAGATTGTGGTACCGTGTTTACTCAGGAGTCGTGGGGTGCCTAACACCTTCCCCACACTTAACCAAGCCCCCGAACTCAAAACTCTGATTTCAAAGATCAAGTTTCGACAGTGTCCAGCAATTGGGCCTCTTTTCAAATCAAATTCGGTTGATTTGGTACAATCATTTTCAAAACTACCAACTGACGACTTTGTTTAAATCAAATCAAATCGTCGACATATACACACGTTGGCCTCTTTCCTAAAAACCCTTCAAACCCTTTTTGCAATAAAAAGAATAAGGGTAGAGATAACTTAGAAAGATCGATTTGAGGAAACCGGGTTATAAACAGACCCGCGGTATTTCTTAAATTTTCCAACGTCGACAAATATAACAACAATATAATAACATGCGAGTGAATCAAAGACTTCTGAATAAAGAATACTCGGCTTTTGAATCAAGAATGAATAACAAGAATCAAAAGATCATCTGAGGGTCATAAGACCTCGAACTATGTCCGAGGTTGTAAAGTGTTTATACTTTAAACCTTTAATAGTCATAAGACTATGGACTCTACTTCTCTTACTTAGGGGGATCAGCACTTAGTACCCATACTGTGCACAATATCTTAACGCTAAAGCATCATCAATCCCCTATGATAGGGTTGTTCATCTCAGTTTGACATCAGAGTCCGCACTAAAGGAAGTTTGGTTTGGATAAACTCAATAATAGTTCTGGAATTTAGAACGCTCATCAACTATGGACTAGTTGAATCGATAAGGGTTCGCTAGTTTTACAAGGTTCAATAATAAATGATATTCAATTTTAATAACAAATCTCAAGAGTATACAATTGAATAAATATTGTATAACTAAAGTAATACTTAAAAAGAATTATAATATCTCATATGAAATCTTGAACTTGAATAATTAAGAACAAGAACTTGATTGATATAGATTCATAAGTATAGAAACTTGCTCAACGAATAACTTTGAAGTTAGAAAGCTTGCTCAATTTAAGGAGTATGAATAAGAAAACTTGCATAATCGTAAATGAATTAGGGTAAAGAAACTTGCCTCGTGCGCAAGCTGCAAATATAGTTATAATTCAATTCCTCAACGTCCTACACATTATATTATGCATACGATGCCGATTAGTTTCATAACTTCTATGTTCAACTGTTGAAATTTTTCATTTAAGTTTAACTTATAACTTGGTTCCTAGTGTTAACTTATTAACTAACCACATAACATGATTATGAATTCACAATATGCGTATCACATAGGTATAATCCTTTAAACAATCATAATCAAGTTTTACAATCACAATATTCAAGTTCTCACTTAGTTTATTAACTTGAACCTTCACATTATCTTATACATGTCAATAACTTAGTTTATCAACATTAACTTCAAATCATATAATATGTGTTAATAACATGTTATAGCATAGCATTACATGTTCATCAAGTCCTCAA
Organism: Panax stipuleanatus; assembly: GCA_020205555.1. NCBI lineage: Eukaryota > Viridiplantae > Streptophyta > Magnoliopsida > Apiales > Araliaceae > Panax > Panax stipuleanatus. The sequence continues at coordinate 31,199,650 of CM035122.1, read as the reverse complement.
GTATGTTATAGCATAGTATTACACTTGGCACGCCGTTTCGACGTTCATTCGTCGCACGCCCAACTCATCCCTCTTGCGTACGCTTAACATGCTCATGCAATTTGTCTAAAACATCATTGGTTAATGTTAAACATCATTATATTTTATAATATTCATGTTTTATAACTTATAACAACATCTTTTATCGTTAAGAGCACTACACTTGCGTACGTGCATGTCCGACGCCCTTCGATTGCCTCCGAATACGCATCAGCCAAAACGATGGCCATTTTGACCACTGATAACGACTTCAAATCGAAAAACTTAAAGAATGAAAATTTTAGATCTACTCGTTATCTTTTCGAATCATCCTGAATTGCCTTAATCGGAGTTCGTATGAAGAAGTTATGCTTAATTTACTACAGGAGGTCAAAACAGTCTTGTCTTACACTATTTACCCGTTGGGGCAGGTAAAATCTGCATGGGGCCTGCTGGGGCGGGTATGGGACCCGCTGGGACGGGTGTGCCCTGGTAGTTCAGCTACAGTTCGCGATTTTTGACAGTTTTAGGCCAATTAAATGCAAATTAAACTAACACAGTGATTTTCATGACGTACAAACTTCATAGAAACATCATATAATGATTCTAACATGCTTTTCACACTTTATATTATGTAATTACTCAAATAAAATCATATAAATTCACTGTTCTTGGTGTTTTTGAAAGTTTTGAAGAAAAACACGAAATTCATCGTCACGGATTCGTTATAACTCCGAATCCGTCCGTTCAAAGTTTGTTTTCTTTGTTTTAACGTGTATAATCATAATCTAATGTAAAATTTAAGTTAAACAATCAATTCAAAGCATAGAATTTGTTCATAAGGGCCATATATACAACTTTCATACTCTATAACTTCACGAATTCTATTTTAAACATAATTTCATAGTTTTGACTGTTTTAAAATATTATTACATGATAGAAAACATGTTAGGGACATATATTAACATATATATAATCATATCATGCATTTAATCAACAAACTAGTCTTTTACAGAAACTTCAAAATACGTTAATGGAAAACTTTGAAAATCTTAATTTGAAAACTTAGGAGGAGGGAATTACCCTTGCTAGTTTGTGAAGATGATGAAGATTACTCTAGACTTTAATTCTTCAACCTTCCTCCTTTAAACTCTCAATTTTCTCTCTAAACTCAATCTACTTCTCTGATATATGAATATACGATATATAAAAGCCTGATATAGATATAGGCTAAATATAATATACATATATATTATATATATAGAAACTGACGTTGTCGTGGTCAGTTAATCCCTTAGTGGGTTAACTGGTCAACTCCTCCTAGGGCTATATTTGGCTAGCATCATATATACCATTTCCCATTAATTTAATTAACTTCTTATTATATAGTTTAATGTCACATCTTCATTAATCAAATAATCTTATTTAAATTAATTAAATAAAATATCATAAATCCACATTAAATCACATTATCACATAATTAAAATCCTCATTTATTAATTACGTAAAATCTTTAAATCTCTAATTAATTATTAAATTAATTAGAACAATATTATGCTTATTAAATAATTTATTTAATCAAATAAGCTCAATTAAATTCATACTTTGAATTATAAAATTCTCTACATTAATTTAATCAATATAAAACATATAATTAAATTAATCTACTACAAATTCATCAATTAATTATTTAACTCAATAATTAAATCATCAAAAATATTTATTTAATTCAATAAATATTAAAAATAAATTACAACATTCTCGTTCACACAATATTTCTCAAAATCAGGAGTTCTAAATTTTTTGGGTTAACGAGCCCCAGGGAATATACAGAGGTCTGAATAATTGACACTGCCAAATGCCTCAGTCCCTTTGATAGACTGGATGGTTTCTTCCATCTGTTAGACTTTCTTCAGAATGTCACCAGCTTCCTGTTCTTTGTTAAGGACGATGTTTTCAGAGGTTTTGTTGGTTGTGTCCTGGTTTTGTGGTCCAAAAATTTGAGTATCTGTCTTTTCGTTCTCTTGACTGCCACCAGGTGTTCCTGGTTCTGTATGACCCTGTGATTGCTTCCCTTGAAGAGCATTACTTTGTTCTCTCAAGAAATTGGCCAATTCGGCTATCTGGTTCTTCAGTCCTTCAAACTCCTCCCTAAAGACAGGGGTGGATTCTGGCTAAGCACTAGAAGTCATGTCCGTGGATGGATTTAGTGCTTTCTTAGACTTAGATCTAGTAACAGGACCAATTTTTCACCTACAACAAAACGTAGGCGTGTCAATTTCCTGAAGTAGGTAGGGATAGGATGCATGCCATGATGTGTTTTTGTAGTTTTTTAATCTTATCCTGCAAAACAGAGGTCAGTTGTTTTGATGACAGGATGACATGACAAGATGTATATAACAAGGAATGTAAAATTTTATTATGATATTACATTGTGCTCCTTTACATTGGAATTGGAAACTTGAAATTGAATTGAAAGAGGAAGGTATGAAGAAGCTTCCCATCAGATTTGGTTAATCAGAGGCTGACCAATCTTAGGCTACTCTCGCAGCTTTTTCGGCATGAAGGTCCCCAGATCATCGCAATCTACTAGAGGGGAAATTAATCCGATCTTTCAACTGGAGCAAATCTGGGAGGTGCCTTTTCATGAGCCCCCAAGACTTATTCGCCCTCGAAGACATTACTTATCACCGACCGGTTTGCCTTTTGTTGGAGGAATCACATAATATACATTCACATACATCGCGTCTCACCGTTATGCATATAATGACATCGGTGCGAAGCACTAATATGGGTGCGAATCACTAAAAAGCAGAAAAGCATTCATTCACATTCATTCAATGTAAAGACGCAGCATTTACATTCATTCAATGTAAAGACGCAGCATTCACAAACACATAGATATGAAAGGGAGATTTTTTGAAAAGATTTTGAATGCGGCCTAAGCCCTCTACTGGTCCCCAACAGAGTCGCCATCTGTTGATGTCGAGAAAAAATTCGCGGGTCGGGTCACAACCTGGATCTTTCTCTCTTCCTAAGTTATATCTACCCTTACTTTTTTATTGTAAAAAAGGTTTTGAAGGATTTTTTAGTAAAAGGCCAACATGTATCATGTCGACGATTTGAATGTTTTACAGAGTCGCTAGTTGGTAGTTTTGAAATGGTTGTACCAACTCAACCGAATTTGTTTGAAAGGAAGCCTAATTTGTTGGACACTGTCGAAACTTGATCTTTGAAATCGAAGTTTTGAGTTCGGGGGCTTGGTTAAGTGTGGGGAAGGTGTTAGGCACCCCACAACTCCCGTGTAAACACGATACCGTATCTTTTCAATATTTTCCTTTTAAATCTGCAATATGTGTGAATGCTGGAAGAAAATTGGGCATATGCTTTGATTGGAAGTATGTTTACGCATCGTTGAACCTATATACGAAGGGTTTGATTTGATTTGCAAAAAGTCTTTAATTTGATTTGCAAAAAGCTTCTCTTTTCGATAAGATTATTGAAATGATGTTTTGAAAGAAGATTTTCAAACCCTTACGCTAACATAGGAATTAAAGCATATCGATACTTCAGTTTTATCTTTTCAGCCTTAAGGCTCAATTTGAATGGTGATTGTCGGGCTGCGAAGCATGCTCGACCACATAAAAAATATATACAAGTGTCGGTATTCTCATGGGCATGAAAGCCATCGGAGTGACTCTAACACAACAAACCATATTTTCACTATGTTGAGACCTTAAATCCGGATAACCGTTTTAAGGTCTTTTGTATGTACATTTTTTACAGAAAAATTGGCAAGGTACATTTGTAAAGTGGAGTTTGTCCATCGTGAAAATCATATTTTGATCAGTTTGATCATGAATCCCACGATTCCTAGGCTCACATAGGGAGGCCAATAAACCTGCACATCTCAAATTTGCACAGAAAATATATATCTACATCCAGATGTCGCCAGAACCAAGGATTCATCAGTAAATCCTGGCTCGCACATGGCCGAAGCATCTCGTTCCCACTAGATAGAGATCTAAGAGCCGCGAGGTAGCTTTTATGACTGAAACTAGAAAAATTACTAGATTTAAATAAATCTTAGCCATTCTAGCTTCCCGGTTCTGTCTAGACTTATTTTGAACCGTTTGAAAGCTAGAGTTGGAGAGATTTAAAGAAATCTATTTTGCCCGCAGAAATGCCAGTGCCGATTCATATCAAATGAATATTAAAGCAACAATTTAATCGTAATGAGTAAATCAATATATATATATATATATATATATATATATATAATTATATATATAAGAAAGTTGTAAAGGGCGATCGGTTTGCACTCCGATGCCCGTACTGAAATGTATATATATATATATATATATATATATATATAAGTTGTAAAAAGCTACGGAGTAATCCAGGCTTGACAGAATGGAAATATATATATATATTTATATATATATACATATAAAAGTGGTAAAGGGTGGTGGGTTTTCACTCCGATGCCCGGACTGGAATGAAAATATATATATATTTATAAAAGCTATATAAAAGCCACGGAACGATCCAGGCTGGACAGAATGTAAATATATATATATATATAGAAAAGCAATAAAGGGCGATGGGTTTTCACTTCGATGCCCGGACTGGAATGGAAATATATATATATATATATATATATATTTATAAAAGCTGTATAAAAGCCACGGAATGATCCAGGCCGAACTGGAATGTAAATATACATATTTATAGTTAAATAAAGACAAAAAAATAGTCAAACCGGGACTGGGAAGATAACCCAGTTTGGTGAAAGGTGCATATATATGTATATATATATATATATAAGTAGTAAACTACCGCGGATTGAACATCCGGGCTTGACAGAATTAAAAAGTTAATATATATACAGTTAAATATATACAAAAAAAAAAGTCAAACCCAGACTGGGAAGATAATCCAATCCGGCGAAGTTGCTCAAAACGAAGATATTAGTATATAAAAGCTGTTAGAAGTGACGAATCGTCAATCCGAGGTGTAAAAATGCCAGAAAATGCGTTTAGGTACTAAAATATACCAAAAGTTAACAAAAATGACCACGGAACTGAGTTCCGGGCATATTTAAAAAACGAAACTTGATACGCAAGTGTATAACAGCGTAATGAAGTAATATAAACTTTCTGATAGTAAAAATACTCATAATGGACTGCTACACGGGCTTTTTGCCAAATCGTAGCCTTTAAACGTCCAAATCTATCGGTTAATTTTTAATATGTGGTAGTAAGTGGGTATATCTAAGTGTTAGAGTGAAAAAATTTAGGTTTCGAAGACAAGAAAATATTTGGAAAACCAAACGGGCAGGGGTTCAGAGCGTTTTTGAATTATCAAATGAGCTGGGGGTGAGCCCATATTTATAAACCCAAGAGAAGCGGGTCAATCCACGACTACCGCGGGTCCATTTGCGGCTCCACGTGGCAGGGGTCCTGTCGTCTCGATGTACGTGCACTCTGAGCAATGTGAGGTCCGATTTGAAACTTTCTAACTTTTAATCAGAGCGTCCGTTTGAGGCGTGCTTTACCTTTTCGGAAAGCCCACGTCGAGCGCGTCGCAATGCCATGGAAGAAAACCTTTTTCGAGTCAAAAAAGACGGGTTCATAACTGGGTCTTAGATTCCTCGCAGTTTATCCGTTGAGCTGTCTTGCGTTGTTTTCACTCAAGATCATTGTTATGATTCGTTTTAACCTTAGTGGCATCAATTCGATTTGAGTTTTACCGAATCGGCTTCAAGTTGGTAAAATGACCGTTTTGCTCCTTTCGGGGTTGCCCTTAGTGCTGGCAAGGCCTTCGGCTGACTTCCTGGGGTTGTTTCCAAGGTTTCGATCCCATTCAAGTCTGTTCGTCCTCAGTGTTGTCTCCGAGGCTGACTTGGTCCTTCCAAGTTTTCCTCTAGAGATGTTGAGATGTTATGATGCTTTAGGATTATTTTTGAAGTTGACATGACCTTTCAGGTTGAGACCGGGGCTGACCTGTACCTCTCGGGTTGAGACCGGGGCTGACCTGTACCTCCCAGGTTAAAATTGGGGTTGAGTTGATGGCCCGGCATTGAGACCGGGGTTGATTTGATGGCCCGGTATTGAGACCGGGATTGATTTAATGGCCCGGTATTGAGACCGAGGTTGAGTTAATAGCCCGTTATTGAGATCGGGGTTGATTTGATTTCCCGATATTGAGATCGGGGTTGATTTAATGGCCCGGTATTGAGATCAGGGTTTAGTTGATGACCCGGTATTGAGGTTGGGGTTGAGCTGATGGCCCGAAATTGAGATCGGGATTGATTTGATGACCCGGTATTGAGACCAGGGTAGAGTTGATGACCCGATATTGAGATTGAGGTTGATTTGATGGCCCGATATTGAGACCGGGGTTGAGTTGATAGCCCGATATTGAGATTGGGGTTGATTTGATGGCCCGGTATTGAGACCGGGGTTGATTTGACGACCCGGTATTGAGATCGGGGTTGATTTGATGGCCCGATATTAAGATCGGGGTTGATTTGATGGCCCGATATTGAGACCGGGGTTAATTTAATGGCCCGGTATTGAGACCGGGGTTGATTTGATGGCGCGATATTGAGACCGGGGTTGAGTTGATGACCCGGTATTGAGATCGGGGTTGATTTGGAAAAGTCAATCTTGCCCTCCTATAGTGTTAGTAATAGAGAAACAAAATTTTGAGTGTCTGCAACTACCATCACCAAATCCTTTTCCAAAATAACATTTATACACCCACAATTAGAGATTTGGGATACATTGTGGCAGAGAGTGGAAAGGAGCAAGACAAGAGAAGCAGAGACTTGCACTACACTGAGATTGCATGAGTTGGAGCATAAGAGTAAAATGGGTTGAAACAAAGTAAATTGCATGTATTTCTGGAAAGGGCTGAAAGACTACATTAGAGTGCAAAATAAGTTTGGGGGAATAGCAGGCCAAAATCCCAGAGCATTAGAGAAGTTCAAGTGCAGTTTTCGACGTTTGTACCTGCCCAAACTTATCCCCCGCCTGATACACCATCAGATCATGAGAAGGCGGACGGAGATGACGATGCTTCCTAGAGGAGTATTCTTTCATTTTTCTTACAATAAGGACATTGTCATTTTTAAGTTTGGGGGTATTAGGTTCATATTATTGTTAATATAGTTTGCATCTAGTTTAGTTCATATAGTTGCATTTTAGTATAATTGCATTATAGTTTAGTTTTATGTTTCATTTTGTTTAACTTGTTAGTTTATTTTGAGAACTAATAAATAATAAAAATAAAAATCACAACAACAATTGCTTTATTTGTTACATTTAGATTAGTTAGTCATATTGCATGAATCCAAGTTTTCAGTTAGTTTGATTTTCATTTGGCCTATTATGAGATTTGAATTACATGTTTTTGAACAATTTTGATGACTAAGGCATAGTTATAATGTTATAGCATGATGTGAATCTTAATCTGTTTGAAACCGATGTAACCGGATGGTTAGGTTTGTAAGATTCATGGATACAATCAAATTGCATAAAATAAGCAGAAGCATAGTAAATCAGAGTTTTAAAATTTTATAAACCATATACCCGGATCATCCTTTATGCACAATTATTAAATTAAACAAAAAAATGGAGATTATTATTCACACCCTTGAAGATTCTAGCTTCCTCAGGTACGAGTTCAACTCCAAATCCTTTTCGCGTTCTACTTGAATCCACCGGGTTGATTTTTTTTCTTTGATCAACGTTAGCCACCCAAGTGTTTGGCCTCTAAAGGTGATCCACCAAGAAAGAATAAGAATTCAAGAAGAAGGGTGTTTGGCAAAACCCTAGTTTTCTTCTATCTAGAAAAGGAGTGCTCTCCCAACTCTTGGAATTAAAATATCTAACCTTGTTCCATAGTAAGACTTTCTTATTTATAGATGTAGGTAACTCTCCTAAACAATTTAGGATTAGGTTTCATATTAATTAATTAAACTCTTTTAATTAATTAGGTTTCCCAATCCTATTGGGAATAATTAAACTCTTTTAATTAATTAGCCTCCTAATCTTATTAGGAATATTTATGAGAGAGTGAGAGAGAGAGTATCTTATTAATTAATTCTCAAACTCCTTTAGAAATAAATAATAATAATAATAGTAATAATAATAATACGACTACTCTTCTTAATTTATATTTAATATTTCCAAATTATTAAATAATAAATATTAAGCTATTTAATTTATTCAATCATCATAGATTAAATTAAATATACTTAACTTATTATTACGAGTATGCCATTAGCTTTTTTAATAAATATTCTTCCTTTTATGGTGTGACCCTTTAGGTTCTCCATATTAAATCGGTTGTGAATAAATCAATTAGAAAAATTCTAATCTTATTTAAATAAATAAATTAAACTAATAATTTATTTAAATAAATAACATTTATTCTACAATAAGGAAAAGCCTCCTTAGCGATCAACGACTTACCACATAATATAGATTTCAACATTAATCATAAAAGAACTTGTGAGTTAATAGTTACCGTACAATTCAATCCTTCCACCATACAATGTCCCAATTAAATATAAGACATGAAATTACTATCAAGTCTTATTTTATTTAATTATATGTATTTCGATTCCAAAATGCACAACTCCAAATAATGCAAATTAGAAACACCTTTCTAATTTCATTTCACATTGGCCAAGGATTCCTGGGTTGTCATTTATCGAATCACATAGGACATATCTCTTCTTTTACTAGAAGTAATAAATTCTTTATTGATCATTCATTATCTCCATATATAACTTATTACACTCAAGCATACCCTTTGATATACTCTAAGGGTCTTAAAGGACATGTCAAAGTATAACTCATCATACACAAGATACTATGATGATCTCAAGTCCAAGTATCACTTGTACTACTATCACTACATGAATTCCTATTAACAGGCAAGTAAAACTCCATTAGGTATTCCTTAGCGAGCCACGTTCAATGAACTTATTCTCCAATAAGCACCTACATACTTGCTTTAGTGTCTCCACACAAATGATCATGAGATCAATCATCCGCATCCAATAAGCAAGCAACATATGTACCAATATATCCGGATTCAGTAATCCATTTTTTAGTAATCCAATGATTGGGAATAATTTTAGTTTTAAGCAATCTAAGAATTTAGATCTCATTAGCATGATTATCATCATGATTCTAAAATCATTGCTTAAAACTATGGGTTTATCACATATTATAATAACAACATCATATAGATAATTAATTGCCTTTAATTAGATAATACTTTTATTAATAAATGAATAGGATTGTTACAAAGTATATGCTTTATTATCAAACATGATTGGCGTGTGTGCATATTACTTTTAATCTCCCACTTGCACTAAAGCCAATCGCCATGGTATCTAATACCCTTCCTCTTTAAGTGACGATTATCTTGTTGCTGGATAACTTCAGTAAATGGATATGCAATATCGTTTTTGAGATTTCACTATCTCTATAGTGACTTCTCCTTTTTCAATGATTTCTTTAATCAAATAAAAGTTCCACAACACATTTTTGGATCCAAGATGAGACTTAGGAACTATTCCTAGTTCTATTATGAACTTTTCATCCGAAACATCAACTTGTAACTTCATTTACAGCTGTATACTTTGTCTTTATCACTAAACTAGCAACTCTTTGTTGTTTGGAATCTTTCCAATTCACTATACCACCTTTCAAGGTAACGACTTACCCTAAAATTAATTTTTTGTCGTCTTGGTCAGTCTAATCAAACTTGAGTCTGTTTAGTCCTCTAGTTTTAATTCAGACCCATCATGAATCATAATTACATCCTTAGTGTCGATTAAGTACTTTAAGATATTTTTCAATGTCTTACAGTGATCTTCTCCAGAATATGACTGATCAACATCAAGTCTCGTATATTTCATTGCATCCATGATATTTACTCATGCGATCTCTCTTTTATTGAGGATAATTTTAGAGAGATACACTCCATGGCTCATCATCATGAGATATCTTTTGGATTTTACCATGCTAAACGCCTTTAACATCAAATGAATATACATTCCTTGGGTTAAGCCGAGCATCCTTTTAAATCTATCTATATAAATTTATATCCCCAATTTAGGATGTTCTACCCAAATCATTCATGGAGGAATATTTAGAAAACTTTATCTTTACTGATTATAGCAATGGTATATCAATCATTATTAGTAGTATATCAACATATAATACTTAGTAATGTCACAGCGCTCCCACTGACCCTTTTGTACACACTAGGTTCATTCTTGTTCTTGATAAAATCAAACTCTTTTGATTGTCTCATCAAAATGAATGTTCCATCTTTGAGAAGCTTGCTTCAATCCATAAATGGATTGGTGTAGCTCATATACATGATTTGCGTCAACCATTGAAACAAATTCATATGGTTGTATCATACATACATTCTCCTCTAATAATATATATTTGAGGAAGGGCGTCTCCACGTTCATTTGCCAGATATAATAATATTAAGCTACAATCGCAAGTAAAATTTGAATGGTCTTGAGCATTGCTTCAAAGATCCATTTTAAATTTTATGGTCATTTACCCTTTCTCTAAGTGTCTACAACTCTTAGCCTTATCGTATATAACTGGATCATCATCCTCTATGATGTGTACCTCGTCATCATCATTTATGATGAATCCATACCTCCTAAGTATCTTTGGTACTATTCCAGATTTACGATTCGGTTGTGGTATATTAGGTTTATCTACAGGTTCCTCCTATTGACTAATAGTGATTTGTGGTTCTTGAACACCTTCAAGATCTATTATCCTCCCACTAGCCCTTTAATGATAAATACCTTTATCTTAGAAGACAGCGTGTTCCGCAAGAAACACCTTTTGCTAAGTAGGATTATAGAACCTATACCCTAAACTTACTTTAAGATGTCCCATAAATCTATACTTGTCAAATTTTGACCCAACCTTATCCTTTGAAAACTTTTCACTTAAGTTGGACAACCCTTTTTCTTAACATACTTAAGATTAGGAATCCTCCATGTCATAACTCTTATAAATTCTTGGGGACGAATTTTTAGGTTACCTTATTTTGTAGATATGCAGTCGTTTCTAGGGCATTACCCTAGAAGTGTTAGGTTTGTAAGATTCATTGACACAATCAAATTGCATAAAAATAGCGGAAGCATGGTAAATCAGAGTTTTAAAAATTTTCAAACCATATACCCAGATCATCCTTTATGCACAGTTATTAATTAAACAAAATAGATTAAGATTAAGATTCATACCTTTGAAGATTCTAGCTTCCACAGGTACGAGTTCAACTCCAAATCTTTTCTTGCTCTCCTTGAATTTATCGGGTTAGATTCCTTTCTTTGATCAACGTTAGTCACCCAAGTGTTTGGCCTCTAGAGATGATCCACCAAGGAATAATGTTTACTCAAGAAGAAGGGTGTTTGGCTAAACTCTTGTTTCATTCTCTCTAGAAAAGGAGTGCTCTCCCAACTCTTGGAATAAAGTGTCTAACCTTGTTCCATAATAAAACTTTCTTATTTATAGATGTAGGCAACTCTCCTAAATAATTTAGGATTAGGGTTTTATATTAATTTATTAAACTCCTTTAATTAATTAGGCTTCCCAATCCTATTGGAAATAATTAAACTCTTTTAATTAATTAGCCTCCTAATCTTATTAGGAATATATATGAGAGAGAGAGAGAGAGAGAGTATCTTATTAATTAATTCTCAAACTCCTTTAGGAATTAAATAATAATAATAATAATAATAATAATAATAAGACTCCTCTTATTAATTTATATATAATATTTTCAAAATATTAAATAATAAATATTAAGTTATTTAATTTATTCTATCACCATAGATTAAATTAAATATACTTAACTTATTAGTACGATTATGCCATTTGCTTTTTTAATAAATATTCTTCCGTTTATGGTGTGACCCTTTAGCTTCTCCATATTAAACCAGTTGTGAATAAATCAATTAGAACAATTCTAATCTTATTTAAATAAATAAATTAAACTAATAATTCATTTAAATAAATAATATTTATTCTACAATAAGGATAAGCCTTCTTAGCGATCAACGACTTTTCAGATAATATAGATTTCAACATTAATCATAAAAGAATCTGTGAGTTAATAGTTATCGTACAATTCAATCCTTCCACCATACAATGTCCCAATTAAATATAAGACATAGAATTATTGTCAAGTCTTATTTTATTTAATTATATGTATTTAGATTCCAAAATGTTCAACTCCAAATAATACAAATTAGAAACTCCTTTCTAATTTCATTCCACCTTGGCTAAGGATTCCTGGGTTATCATTTATAGAATCACATAGGATATATCTCTTCTTTTACTAGAAGCGGTAGATTCTTTATTGATCATTTATTATCTTCATATATAACTTATAACACCCAAGCATACCTTTTGATACACCCTAAGGGTTAAGAAATAAGTCAAAGTATAATTCATTATACACAAGATACTATGATATTCTCAAGTCTGAGGATCACTTGTACTACTATCACATTAGGAATTCCTATTGACAGACGAGTAAAACTCTAGTAGGTATTCCTTAGCGAGTCACGTTCAGTGTACTTATTCTCCAATAAGCATCTACATACTTGATTTAGTGTCTCCACACAAATGATCATGAGATCAATCATCCTCATCCAATGAGCAAGCAACATATGTACCAATATATCTAGATTTACTAATCTCCTTTTTAGTAATCCATCGATTGGTAACTATTTTAGTTTTTAAGCTATCTAAGAATTTAGATCTCATTAGCATGATCATCATCATGATTCTAAAATCATTGATTAAAACTATGGGTTTATCACATATTATAAAATTAATACCATGTAGATAAATAAATGTCTTTAATTAAATAATACTTTTATTAATAAATGAATAAGATTGTTACAAATTATATGCTTTATCATCAAACATGATTGGCTTGTGTGCATACTTCAATCTCCCACTTGCGCTAAAGCCAATCGCCATGGTATCTAATACCCTTCTTCTCTAAGTGACGATTATCCTGCTGTTGGATTAGCTTCAGTAAATGGATATGCAATGTTGTTGGTCATTTTACCAATCAATATAAACGTGCAAGCGTACACGGTCAACAAATAATAAAGAGTAAGTAAAGATCGTTCCCACGGAGAATTAAGTGATAAAAGACACCAAACCACTAGCACATAATCATTTCAATCTTATTTAAACGAGCGATAAAGGGTTTTAATTAAAAACTAAATTAACTAGACAAGTAAATTAAACCTATTTAACACTAGAGTAAAACAAGATAATGAAGATTTGAGATCCCAATTTCTCCTAATGATTCATCTAAGTCGACATACTTCCAACTAGGCCAAATTAAGCGTCAAGGTTTGTTAGCTGAGAACACGAAAGTGAGAGAAGGACATCTTTCGATACACCTAATCCATATCACATGCAATCCACAGATGATAGAACGCACATGAACAACCACATTATCTAAACGCCTATATGTCTATGTGATTTACAAATAAATAGGGTTTAAGTCCAAGTTCTCATTTGACTACGAGCGGCGCTTCAATATATGTCTATCCTAGGCACAAATCATACGTCCAACGCCATGTGAACATACAATCGCCCGCTACTACGATTAGATCTAACCTACATTTTGTCTTTCAAGTCTACATAGGTTATCACAGTAATTTGTCGCGAATTAATTAAGCAATAAAAGCACGAATCGTAATAGACAGTCACATAACAATCAATACAACCAACATGGAAGCATATCAATATAGGCTACTCATTAGGTTCCACTAAAACTTCAAAATATAAGCTAACTCATACTAGAATTAGATATACCATTCATATATTGAATAATCATCATAAGAATACAAATATGAAATGAAGAGAAAATAAGGATAGGAAATGCAAATCTGATTCCTTTTGATCAAAATATGAATCTTAGATGTTCTCCAAATGTTGCAATCTTCGATCCAATCAACTCTAGCAAACTACTACATAAATCTAATCTAATCTCTACTCCTAATCTAGACAAGAAAGTAAAGAGAAGAGAAAAGAGATGAAGAACTAGGGCTAAGCTCCTAAGGGGAGTATATCTGAAATGTGTGCCAAAATAAGCCCTAAATAGTCTCCACACCCGAGTCTGCCATCCTGCTTCAAACAAAATTCGATCAACACTTAAAATAAGTCAACTGGCAGGATTGAGGACCGGCGCAGCTGCGCAGATGTAGAGGGTAGAAGCGGCGCAGCTGCGTAGAGGCCATGTGCTGAATTTCTGGTTCTGCTACTGCAAGTTCCTGCTGCACTTTTTTGACTCCTTTCTTGATTCTTGCTGCTCATAGCCTCTGTCAATCACCCATGCCATTGCTTCTTGCTCCATTCTTGTTCTGCCCACATCATGCCATTAGTTTATTTCCTTGCTTGGTCCCTTTTTTTAGCATTCTATTGCCCTTTTTAGCTCAATGCACCACGAGGAGTTCCAAAATAGAAAATCTACAAAACAAAGTAAAAATGCATGAACAACATAAAACTACTTGAGTTTAAGAAATAAAACAAACGAGATAATAAATGAATAAGTGGTCATAAAAAACCACTTATCAATTACCCCAAAACTTAAACGTTGCTTGCCCTCAAGTAACTAAAACAAAACCAAACAAAAGATGCAATGTAGTATCTATAATGAATGCAACCTATCCTATCATGAATGCGAATCCAAGTTTCAGTCAGAATTGATATTCAAATGAATTGCCTCAGAAAAATCACAAGTTAATCAAACAGATAAGCTACCCAAGACAAGATCAAAAGCATATCCTTGCAAATCCAAATCTGTCAGCACTGATATATTGTGCGTTATGTGCCTAGCAATTATTAGACATGCTTTGGAATAAATAAATCACATACTATGCTTCTTAGGGGAAAAACAAGTTTCAACTCAAGAACAACAGTAAATCAGATAATTTCTAACTAAGACCATGCATTACTTAAGCTAAGGGTTCATAGGGGATTTATTATGCTTATTATATACACAATCGACTGTGCAATGCCTAGTACCATCTTCCTCAGTCTGCTCTGGAGGTGTGTCTGGCGGAGGGTATTGGCTGCCTGTGCCAAAAGTCAGGAACTCAGCCTGCACGCCCAACATCCCGAATGCCTGAGATAAGGCCTGGGAGAACACAGATGTATAGGTCTGGAAGTCTGTGTATGTGGTGTCCATCCATCTCCTCAACTGCCTGATCTCCCTCTGCTGATTAGCGAACTCTGCGAGAGTCGACCCTGCTTCCTGCTGAGCCTGCACTGGATCTCCTTCTGCTGCTTCTTCTTCCTCAGCCTCATCCTCATCAGAATTTCCAGCAATGAATCCCAGACCTCTAGGGTGAGACTCTGCCCCTTCCCAAATAGTGTACTGCTGGATGGATGTATAATCTATGTCGCGCATCGGTTGCTGTAGCTCCTCATTGCCCCAGACCACACCAACAGCTAGACATAGTTGTGTAATAACCGAGGCGTGCGGGATCCCGCCTGAGGTGCTCCCCCTCATGAACTTCAGCATGGATTGATTGAGAATATGGCCTATATCAATCCTTTTGTTCTTGATGATGTTGTACAGTAGGGTAGCTCTCTCAGTGGTGACCTCCGCATGATGGCTAGACGGGAGAATGCTCGAACAGATAAAGTTGTACCAAGCCTTAGCATACCAACTCAAGGCAGTCTGCGAGAAGCCAATTTTTCTGTCTGTGCCTGAGTATGTAGTCCACTTAGTGCCTGGCTTGCACATTTCCTTGATTAATCTGTCCAAGTTAGTCTCCATGCGATGGGACTCTGCCCAATTTATCGGGCCAGAAGGAATAGTGCCCTTTTTGAAGATCTCATTGATTGCCTCCTTTGTGTAAGGCACCTTCTTCCCCCGCACGTACGATATCCCATTCTATGTCTCATGGGCGTTTGTATAAAATTCTTTAACTAGGGGAATCGGAGCTGACAGTGGTGTGGCCACAACTAGCGCCCATCCATGCTCTATAATCTGCTTCTTCATAAGCCCATCATCCTTGCCCGGTTTTAATCCCCTTTCCTTCACACAAGTCTTTTTATCCAGAACGTTTATGAAGTAGCGCTGAGCAGTCAAGTCGACAAATCTAAAGGCGTCAAGAGCCTCATGAGAACTACCCGCGGCATGATCACTGCTCGGAGGAGGGGAAGGAGGTGATGGGGTTCGGATTGGCTTAGGCATGATGGCTGGATGCGAGAATTCAGAAATCCGCAATGAGTAACTGAACTAAAACCTGACTGTAAACCCAAAGCTTATCAAACAATAGGTAAGCACCCTAATTGCCCTTGATTTCCCGAAAACTTGGTGACAATTGACTCCAACCTTTTTTAGTCACCAATTTCTGTCAAACGAGCCCCAAAATTCTGTCAAAACTCTACCTTCTCACCTCTGTCAGACTTGTATCATAGATGCAACTCTCCAATGGAACCCACAATTTACCCCTTTTTGCTATCAAATTCTGCCCCCAGCTGCTGCCAATTGGTCGATCCCAAATCTGTGTATGAACTTTGAACGAATGAACCCAACCCTTTGTAGTCACCTAATTCTATCAAATGTGCTCCCCAAACTCTCTCTGAACTTGTATCAAACACCTGCGGTGCACACAACTGAAACCCAAAATTCTGCCCAATTTGCTATGCCCTCTGAATTCTCTGGTTGAACCAACAATGTGCCTAACTCTAGAACAATCTGAACATGCGAACACTTGAACGAATGCCGGTCCAAAATCTCTTTGAACTTTGATCAAATAGGCTGTGTATCACTGACCTTAATGCGTGGGAGTTCGGCTAGGATGGGGTAGATGGCAGAGCAGAGGTGTGGGTAGGGTTGGGCAGGAGGGTGGAGAAATTTAGGGCTGTGATCGGGTATTAAGGTATGAGGGTTTGATTAGGGGAGGATCAAGTAAGGGAGAGAGATATGGAACGAAGGTGAGGAGCTCTGTGTTATGGAGAATTTAAACTACCGATTTTTCATTTAAGTTGGGAAATAATGAAGTGGGCCAGTTTTAATTTAAAAACTGGGAAGTGAGCCTGGCGCAGCTGCTCAGGGGGAAGGCATATACCCGGCGCAGCTTGCAAAATCCAGAATCTGGCCTGAAAGTTGGGGCGGCCGCTCGGTTGGCCAGGCTTATGTTGGCGCGAGCGCGCCAAGGCTCATTAATTTCTTTACTTTAAGCTGCAGCTTCCCAATTGCAGTGGATCAAAAGGGCTATACTACCCATTCAAATATAACCTGACAAAGCACATAAACTTTATTAAATCACTACTACCCAAAATTATAATGAAATTATTTACAATTAGGAGAATTATCAAAAAGGGGAAATATATTCTTATTGAGTCCCAAAAATTCCTATATGTGCGCATAAGCAACAAGCTCATTTTCCAAAAATATGTCCAATAAACTTTTTAGTCCCAAAAATAGATGCACAACTGCCTAAGTCCCAAAAATGAAGGCATTAAGCTCCTAAATCCAAAAGTAATCAAAAATTTACACTAAGAATTAATCTATTAAGAATTAAACAAGGGGAGGGAAATGGAGATACATAAGTAGAATTAAACAAGTTGGGAGAAGAGAGAAAATGATGGGGTGCCTCCCATCGAGCGCTTGGTTTACAGTCCGTTAGCTAGACTTTGTCTTGCCACCTCTATCCGATTCCCCGACGATATTTGAGAAACCCTACATCCATTAGTACTGCAGTGTATATTGGGAGGTTCCCCTTCTCGAGAGGCTTTAGATTTAAACTACCTAGCATCTGATGTATACATGAATTCCCCATATCGAAGTTCGGGGAGCTAGGCATTTCTTCCGTTGTGTACGTGAAATGAATGGGGCATTGAGGTATAGACCACACAACGGGCTCTTTTTTAATTCTCTCTTCTTCAGACCACCATGGTTTCTAGAATGTGGGCTCTCTCATATCATCAAGATCCATATCTGTGATGTGACTACCAAAGGGACATGGGTGTGAAAACTTCACTGGCTTTTCCAACTTTGGCGGAGAAGGCTCTTGGGGTATTGTCACAATTGGCTCCCATTCAAAAAATTTCACGTCCCCAAGTGTCTCCTCTATATCCATTGCCTTCAGTTCGTCCCGTTGCAAGTGCACTTTCGGCTCTTCATCAGTTTCAGCATCTATATCATAGCACCACGTATTCCGAGGGTCATTACTCACGACTTCAGTCATTGGAGGTACTTGATTCTGAAGATTTTGCATTTTTGTCTCTTGCTCAAACACTTCCTCCTTCCTTAAAGCCATGCTAGTTTGCTCCACCCAATTCTGAAAATTCTCAATCGACTTCTCTTGCTCAATCAAGATCTCCTTTGTTGATGCTAAAGAATTTCCCTATAAACTTTCCAATCTTGCCTTTTCTGTTTCAGCCTCAGAATCCATGTACTGAGTCTCACTGGTTAGAGTAATGTTGATTAGTGCCATCTAGTTCTGAAAATTTTGGTTCGATAGCTCCTGGTTCCTAATCATCTCCTCTTGGTTTGCTAAGATCCTATACATGAATTCCTTTATTGACTATTTTTCTTGTAAACACGGAGATTGATATGTGGGATCTGGTGCATACATTGGACTTGGCTCGCAGTATTGGTCTTGATAATAGCTCACTGAAGAGTTTGGGTGATACCCCTAATCTTGCTGAAAAGTGGATAAGCCTCATGGTTGGAGTAATCACCCTCATACTGCATTTGTCCATAACTGATGGGATCCTGATGGCTCATATAGCTTCCAGCACCATAATCATAAGTATCGGCCGTCTCTCGACTCTGTTGGGCTGTAACACTGTCCAACTTCCTCGAGAGAACCTCTAGCTGTGCTGATAATGTGGCAATTGGGTCGAGTCCATCATTCCCTGTTTCCCTTGGTTGCTATTTCCTTGTGTAGAAACATGGATAAGCGTTGAGATCCATATTTTCTGAAAAGAGAATAGATGAAGAGAATTAAAACAAAATAAAAATGTTTAAATTAAGACTAATTTGATTGAAACTAATGTTGGCAAATCAAATTAATTCCCCGGCAACGGCGCAAAAAACTTGTTGGTGGTTTACCGATCAATATAAACGTGCAAGCATACACGGTCAACAAGTAGTAAAGAGTAAGTAAAGATCGTTCCCACGGAGAATTAAGTGATAAAAGACACCAAACCACTAGCACATAATCATTTCAATCTTATTTAAACGAGCGGTAAAGGGTTTTAATTAAAAACTAAATTAACTAGACAAGTAAATTAAACCTATTTAACACTATAGTAAAACCAGATAATGAAGATTTGAGATCCCAATTTCCCCTAATGATTCATCCAAGTCGACATACTTCCAACTAGGTCAAATTAATCGTCAAGGTTTGTTAGCTGAGAACACGAAAGTGAGATAAGGCCATCTTTCGATGTACCTATTCCATATCACATGCAATCCACATATGATAGAACGCACATGAACAACCACATTATCTAAACGCCTATATGTCTATGTGATTTACAAATAAATAGGGTTTAAGTCCAAGTTCTCATTTGACTACGAGCGGCGCTTCAATATATGTCTATCCTAGGCACAAATCATACGTCCAACGCCATGTGAACATACAATCGCCCGCTACTACGATTAGATCTAACCTACATTTTGTCTTTCAAGTCTACATAGGTTATCACAGTAATTTGTCGCGAATTAATTAAGCAATAAAAGCACGAATCGTAATAGACAGTCACATAACAATCAATACAACCAACATGGAAGCATATCAATATAGACTACTCATTAGGTTCCACTAAAACTTCAAAATATATGCTAACTCATACTAGAATTAGATATACCATTCATATATTGAATAATCATCATAAGAATGCAAATATGAAATGAAGAGAAAATAAGGATAGGAAATGCAAATCTGATTCCTTTTGATCAAAATATGAATCTTAGATGTTCTCCAAATGTTGCAATCTTCGATCCAATCAACTCTAGCAAACTACTACATAAATCTAATCTAATCTCTACTCCTAATCTAGACAAGAAAGTAAAGAGAAGAGAAAAGAGATGAAGAACTAGGGCTAAGCTCCCAAGGGGAGTATATCTGAAATGTGTGCCAAAATGAGCCCTAAATAGTCTCCACACCCGAGTCTTCCTGCCTGCTTCAAACAAAATTCGATCAGCACTTAAAATAAGTCAACTGGCAGGATAGAGGACCGGCGCAGCTGCGCAGGTGTAGAGGGTAGAAGCCGCGCAGCTGCGCAGGGGCCAGGTGCTGAATTTCTGGTTATGCTGCTGCAAGTTCCTGATATATAATAATTAATTGGTGTATCTAAAGGAAAAAATAGTGCCTTATTGGACATGGTGCGGTCCATAATGATTTTACCCACATTCCAGTATCCTTATGGGGTAATGCCCTGGAAACGACTGCATATCTACAAAATAAGGTAACCTCAAAATCCGTCTCCAAGACTTCATAAGAGTTATGGACAGGGAAGATTCCTAATCTTAAGTATATTAAGATAAAGGGTTGTCCAGCTTATGTAAAAAAGTTTCAAAAGAATGAGCTTGGGACAAGATTTGACAAGTACATATTTGTGGGACATCCTAAAGTAAGTTTAAGGTATATGTTCTATAATCCTACATAGCAAAAGGTGTTTGTTACGAAACACGCTGCCTTCTAAGATAAATGTGTTTATCATTGAAGGGCTAGTGGGAGGATAATAGATCTTGAAGGAGTTCAAGAACCACAAATCACTATTAGTCAAAATAAGGAACCTGTAGATAGACCTATTGTACCACAACCGAATTGTGAATATGGAATAGTACTTTTAAACACTCTAAATTTCGTTCTCCTGTTACTAACCTTGCAAGATGGCAAAAGCGTCTTCTTCTATAGAGACAGCCCTGTGGTACCTCAAATCAAAGTCTGGAGATAACCTCGAGGGAAAACAACATCACAGTTTCAGCCCCAAAGATAACTCTAAGGGAAGACAACCACTGCTAGTCCAGAAATAACCCCGAATGGGAAAAATGGTAATTTTGCCAACTCAACATCAATGCTGATCATCCGACTAAGGATAGGTAATATTAGTACTCTCATTTATTCCTAATAAGATTAGGAGTCAAATTAATTAAATGAATTTAATTAATTATTCCCAATGTGGTGGGAAGTCTAAATTAATTAAAGGAGTTTAATTAATTAAATTAAACCCCATGTCTAAAAGGATTAGGAGGGTTGACCAATATCTATATAAGAGGAGTCTTATAATATATATCAGTTGATGCAATTCCAATTGTTAGAGAGTACTCATTTTCTATAGAGGATAGAAACCTAGGATTTAGCCAACCACTCTCCTTCTTGATAATTCATCTTTCTTGGTGGATCACCTCTAGAGGCCAAACACTTGGGTGGCTAACGTTGATCAAAGGAAGGAATCTAACCCGGAAATTCAAGGAGATCACGAACAACAAGGAATTGAACTTGTACATGTGGAAGCTTCGTTCTACAAGGATATAAATTTCATAACTTCTTATTTATCGTTTTAAATTAATAATTTGCATAAAGGATGATCCGGGTAATAGTTTTGTAGAAAATTTTAAACTCTGATATACCATGCTTCCGCTAATTTTGTAATTTAATTGCGCCCACGATTTCGTACAAACCCAACAATATGTATATATATATATATACACACACGGTTCACACACACATACATAACTTATCATTAATTCAATAAGATTAGAAAATATTTTTAGTCAAAATAAATAAGATAATTAAAACATTTATAATATAAATCCTATGGAGAGAATTCTACCCTTTTAATAAATTTATTTACTAATTATTGTTATCATCAAAGTAAACCTAAAAGTTAGAGACCCAACAATCTCCCCCTTTTTGATGACGAGAATCAACTAAAAATATTTTCTATAAAAGCTCCCCTTCAATTTATGCAATCATTTTAAAAAAATTTAAATTTTTGAAAAACTAACATGCAACAATATATAACATTTTATGTATATAGCATGAAAAAAATAATGTTATTTTCTTTTTCCAATAATATTTTTCTTCTCCCCCTTTGTCATCATAAAAAATGGAGAAAATAATATTATAGAGTACTTTTCAGAAAATGCAGAAAGAGATATTAGAATCTGAAAAAAAATCTTTGAAAGATTCAGTTGCCTATTTGTCTTTTGATCAAACGGTAGGAAGCTTGCATGATTTAAATTTGTGTGGTTGCTTCTGATTGACCCAACTCAGTATACATGGATGGAGATTATTTACCGTTAGTATAAATATTCAAATAAACACTTCAAATTAATAAAAAAAATAATATTAAATATTAAATATTAGATAAAAAAATTTATAAATATAAAAAAAATTAAAAAATTTTATATAATAAAATTTTACACAATTAAATATTAAAAGTTATTATATGTTCTAAATAATTATGAGAAAACTGACATATATAACTTGTTCTTTTAACAATCATGATGACCTGCATAGTCAGAATCTTTTTCACCTTGTTTGATTTGCAATCCTAGGAAGAAGTTTAATTCTCCCTTCATACTCATTTCAAAATCTTTACTCATGCTTTTGGAGAAATCATTTCATAGAGTAATATCAATAGACCCAACAATGATGTCATCAGTTATTTTTACTCGAGTCAGCTCCAAGAGATACTTGCAACATTTATTAATTTTATGAACTGGTACCCTTTAATAAGAAGGGTCCTTTGAGTAAGTTTCCCATTTTGTGTAAAGAATATTTGTGTTTTCCTTTACAAAAATGGGTACATGATAATCAATCTTAGTAGATACGAGAATTTTATGAGTAACAGGTCTATAAAATGCATGATTTACTCTAGTTTTATATCCTGAAATACTTAGATGAGAAGTTCTACAAGATTTTTGACTTTTATTTTTTTGATAATTATAAAACTCTTTCATTGTAGTTTTAATGATTGGTGCAATGTATGTTCCTTTTGGTACCCAAATCATTTTTCCTTTATAATTTTCATTTTGAGCATTACATGTTGACGTCGAAAAAAAATCCACAGGTCGGGTCACAACCCGGATCTTTCTCTTTTCCTAAGTTATCTCTACCCTTACTCTTTTTATTGTGAAAAAGGTTTTGAAGGATTTTTTAGAAAAAGGCCAACATGTATCATGTCGATGATTTGAACGTTTTACAGAGTCGCCAGTTGGTAGATTTGAAATGATTGTACCAACTCAACCGATTTTTTATTTGAAAAGAGGCCCAATTGCTGGACACTGTCGAAACTTGATCTTTGAAAACAAAATTTTGATTTCGGGGCTTGGTTAAGTGTGGGGAAGGTGTTAGGCACCCCACGACTCCCATGTAAACACGGTACCACATCTTTTCAATATTTTCCTTTTAAATCTACAATGTGTGTGTGAATACTGGAAGAAAATTGGGCCTATGCTTTGATTGGAAGTATGTTTATGCATCGTTGAACCTATATAGGAAGGGTTTGATTTGATTTGCAAAATGTCTTTGATTTCATTTGCAAAAGTGTTTGATTTGATTTGCAAAAGCTTCTTTTTTTGATAAGATTATTGAAATGATGTTTTGAAAGAAGGTTTTTAAACCCTTACGCTAACATAGGAATTGAAGCACATCGATACTCTAGTTTTATCTTTTCAGCATTAAGGCTCAATTTGAATGGTGATTGTCGGGCTGCGAAGCATCCTCGATAACAACATATATACAAGTGTCGGTCTCCTCATGGGCATGATAGCCATCGGAGGGACTCTGACACGACAACTGTATTTTCACTATGTTGAGACCTTAAATTCGGATAACCGTTTTAAGGTCTTTTGTATGTACATTTTTACAGAAAAACTGGCAGGGTACATTTGTAAAATAGAGTTTGTCCATCGTGGGAATCAGATTCTGATCAGTTTGATCATGAATCCCACGATTCCTAGGCTCACATAGGGAGGCCAATAAACCTGCACAGCTCAAATTTGTACAGAAATATATCTAAATATCGCCAGAACCAAGGATTCATTTAGTAAATCCTGGTTTGCACCTGACCGAAGCATCTCGTTCCCACTAGATAGCAATCTAAGGGCCGCGAGGTAGTTTTCATAATTAAAATTAGAAAAATGCTAGATTTAAATAAATCTCAACCATTCTAGCTTCCCGGTTCTGTCTGGACCTATTTTGAACATTTTGAAAGCTAGAGGTGGCGAGATTTAAAGAAATCTAGTTCGCCCGTAAAAATGTCAGTGCCGATTCATATCAAATGAATATTTAAAGCAATAATTTAATAAAAATGAGTAAAGTAATATATATATATATATATATATATATATATATATATATAATTATATATATACGAAAGCTGTAAAGGGCGATGGGTTTTCACACCGGTGCCCGGACTGGAATTGAAATATATATATATTTATAAAAGCTGTATAAAAGCCACGGAATGATCCAGGCTGGACAGAATTGAAATATATATATAAAACAGTAAAAAGGGCGATGAGTTTTCATGCCTGTGCCCGGACTGAAATATAAATATAGACAGAAATGTAGTCAATCAAGACTGAGAAGATAACCCAGTGTGGTGAATGTTGCTTATATATGCATAAATATATATATATATATATAAGCAGTAAAAATACCACAAAATGATCCAGGCCGAACTGGAATATATATATATATATATAGACAGAAAAGTAGTCAACCAAGACTGGGAAGATAACCCAGTGTGGTGAATGTTGCAAAAATAGTAAAAAGGCCACAGAATGATCCAGGCCGAACTGAAATGTAAATATATATATATATATATAGATAGATAGATAGATAGATAGATAGATAGATAGAAAAGTAGTCAACCAAGACTGAGAAGATAACCTAGTGTGGTGAATGTTGCATATATATATAAAAGCAGTAAACTACCGCGGATTTGGCATTTGGGCTTGACAGAATTGAAAAGTTAGTATATATACATTTAAATACATACAAAAAAGAGCCAAACCCGGACTGGGAAGATAACCCAGTCCGGCAAAGTTGCTAAATACGAAGATGAAGGTATATAAAAGCTGCTGGAAGCGACAGATCGTCAATCCGAGTTGTAGAAATGCCAGAAAATGCGTTTAAGTACTAAAATGTACCAAAAGTTAACAAAAACAGCCACATAACTGAGTTCCGGGCATATTTAGAAAATGAAACTTGATATGCAAGTATATAAAAGTGCGAAGAAGTAATAATAATTTTCTGATCGTAAAAATACTCACAATGGACTACTACACGGGCTTTTTGCCAAATTATAAGCTTTAAACAACCGAATCTACCAGTTATTTTCTAATATGTGGTAGTATGTGGGTGTATCTACGTGTTAGAGTGAAAAAATTTGGGTTTGGAAGACAAGAAAATAGCTGAAAAACCAAACAGGCAGGGGTTCAGAGCGTTTCTGAATTCTTAAATGAGCTGGGGGTCACCACTTATACATAGGCAAGGGAGCCTCCACTCTACCTGCTGCTACAGCAGGTAGAGGTGCGGCTCCACGTGGCGTGTGCCCCACAATGGGTTCTGTCATCTCAAAGTACGTGCACTCCAACCAACGTGAGGTCAAAGTCAAAACTTTATAACTTTTAATCGGAGCTTGCGTTTGAGGCGTGCGATACCTTTCCGGAAAGCCCTCACTGAGAGTGTCACAATGACATGGGATAAAACATTTTTTGGGTCCAAGAAGACGGGTTCATAACTAGGTCTTCGATTCCCTGCAGTTTGTCCGTTGAGCTGTCTTGCACTGTTTGCACTCGGGATCATTGTTATGGTTCGTTCTGACCTTGGTGGCATCAATTTGTCTTGAGTTTGATCGAATTGGCTTAGAGATTGTAAAATGACCATTTTGCCCCTCCTGAAGTTGCCTTCAGTGTCGGCATGGCCTTCGGTTGCCTTCTTGAAGTTATTTCCAAGACTTGGATCCTATTCGAGTCTGTTTGTCCTCAGTGTTGTCTCTGAGGGTTACTTGGTCGCTCCAGGTTTTCCTCTAGATATGTTGTGATGCCTCAGGATTGTCTCCGAAGTTGACCTAACCTCCTGGGTTGAGACCGGGGCTGACCTGAACCTCCCGGGTTGAGATCGGGGCTGACCTGTACCTCCCGGGTTGAGACCGGGGCTGACCTGTACCTCCCGGATTGAGATTGGGGCCGACCTGTACTTCTCGGGTTGAGACCGGGGCTGACTTGTACTTCCCGGGTTGAGAGCGGGCTGACCTATACCTCCTGGGTTGAGATCGAGGCTGACATGTACCTCCCAGGTTGAGACCGAGGCTAACCTGTACTTCTCGGGTTGAGACCGGGGCTGACCTGTACCTCTCGGGTTGAGACCGGGGCTGACCTGTACCTCCCAAGTTGAGACCTGGGCTGACCTGTACCTCCCGGGTTGAGACCGGGGTTAACCAGTACCTTCCGAGTTGAGACCGAGGCTGACCTATTGTGACGCCCACAAATTCGGGTACCTTCACCCAGGATATAGTCCTTCACTGTAAAACTACCTACTCATACATTCCACTAAAATATTCAATAGCTTGTATAAGTTCAACTAACATTCAGTATAACTTCCTTCCCAAAATCTTATTAACTCTTACATCCATTCAGTGTCATAATATTGTGTATTACAACAGAATACTATACTATTACAAAATGAGTTAAGCATTCATCTTGGATTTGACCTTGTCGCTACCGGAGCTTTTGGTCCGACTGCTATTAGCTGAAAACATATGATTTTAATCAAGGATGAGCATAAATGGCTCAGCAAGTCTAACAATTTATGTTGCAACCACAAAATCAAGAATCATATGTCTCGTCTTTGATAACTGTACAAGAGTTATGAAGAAATAGGAATAAGAAAAATAAGGTTTTTGAATTCCTTTAAAACATTCTCAAGGACACAAAGTCGCTTAAGAATCTAAGCTGGTCAATGACCATAAACATCATCTTTTAAAAAGGGCAACTGGTACAAGACCGTAAGCCTGGCTTCACTTACGAGCACATCTAGGTGATCAGCCTGTAGTACTCTGCGTTGATCAACACTACATTCGTAAATGTTTTCACTTTTACATGGCAACACAATGCCTGGTCGAATTAACGACAATAAAACCTTTGTGTATTCATACTCAGGTTTTCTTCGGAATCCGTACCAAATCAATTGGCATAGGATAGCTCATCAATGATACTTTGAAGGATTTCTGACAATCAATCAAAGTACTATACATATTCGTCTAGTCGAAGCAAATGGCATCGACTATCCAATAACAATTCATGCATAGGCAACTATACATAATGACAACTTGTCCGACCTCGTGTACAGACAAGAGTTTATAAAAACTTGCATAACATATCGTTAATATAAGAATTAGGAACTTGTATCAAGTAAATCTTGAACAAGGTTAGAAACACTTGCCTTTGCGTCTTTAGTCTTGTTAGATATACTTGTCTTTATACTTCTACAAGATATAAGCACAAAGCATATCCATTAGATTACCACAATTAAAAAATATTGTGTAACCTATCTTCTCCTTCTTGTATAACTTAACCGCGTTGTTACTATGATAACATTCGTTCAAGTTATTAACATTCTTTACGGCTTATGAACTGTTATGTGTTATAACACGAACACTCAATAATCATAATGGACTACCCCTTAATCAATATGAAAAAGGTTAAGTAAATGAATGTTCATGTCTAACAATTTCCCCTGTTGGCTATGCAGCGCCAACTTTTCCTCTTGGAGCGGCGCGGCGACGCTACCCCTCTAGCAATTTTTAACCGTGGCCTGGCGCTGCGGTGCCAGGTTTACTGTGACTCCCCCAGAATAGGTCCAGTCAACCCAACCCATTCTGAGTCGCCAAATACATGGTACAGAATCCAAATACAAATTTTATATCACACGGTCGTGCAAAATACAACCACACAACTGTGCGTGTCAATACAAATATGTAAAAAATATTAACATTCAAACTAAGTCCTCATTACAATTATTATCACACTATTTATTAGAAATAGTGAGGACTACTACTACTCTAACTCGGACCATCACTCTGTCCCCCGACTAGTTCCTGACATTCTCATTTCTTGAAGAGGACAATAGATGAAAAGGGTGAGCTCAACTAGCCCAGTAAAAAATATCATGACTAAGATAATGGAAAATAAATTATCGTTAGTCTTCAACAATTCAGATAAAATATTATTGACAACAAGTTTTAGATCAATATTCGCAGCGGAAATAACAATTCATTAGAAGAGTTAAGTAGAGAATGAAGTCTACTATCTTCTATGATTTAAAAGTCCATCATTAATATTTTATCCCTGTAACATCAACCAATATACATCTCTAATCAAATATTTATCTTTGCACTACAGGCCAAAGATATTCATTTGTATCACCAGTGGTCATGTTCATCTCAACACCTGTTCATCTTTGCACTACGGGCGAAAGATATTCATCAGGTAATCATTCATCTTTGCTCTACAGGCCAAAGATATTCATTTATATCACCATTTAGGACTGAGGATGATGAAAAATAATATAAATAACCAATCCAATGAGATAAAGGACAAAGATTAGGGATTCGTAATTTAGTTTATCCAAGTTCAAAAATATTCCATAATAATACTTTGTGGAAAAAAATTTAAGAATGAAGATCAAAACTTGGATCCAATCAAAGATAGGAACCTTAACAAGCAACTTGGACAAATAGAAGAAAATTTAATTTTTCTGTGAATAGTGCCATATACATGAATAGTAACCCATCAAAAAAAGTAAGAATTTCATAATAAAATCCATGCCAATATTTTGGTATAATGATATTGAAAAGAATAACATCATTTACGAAAGAAAATAACATCCCTTACCTTAACAGGAGAGTAGTTTTGACTGGAATATCAGATATTATGTGGATAAAAATTTGCACTACTATCAACACTCAAAGTATTTAAATACTCACAAAAAATACGCTCGATATTATAGAGAGAAAATTTTCTGATTCTGGTGTGATTTTCATTTCTAACTAAGCACTCTACTTATAGGAAAAACTTAGGATGCCAGGATTAACTTTGTTAACCAACGTAGCACACTTGCTTTGAAAACTTGCTGGCTGCTAATACACCTAATTGGACTAAAAAAAATCAATATTTTTCCACACAAGACAAAAGTTGGGCCCACCATTTTATTTTAAAAAAACATTTATTCCGAAACTTTAATAATTCATAATAAATAACCCTTTTATCAGAAAAATACAAATTCTATGTCCTTTTTATAGGAAATTTAATTCTCTACAACTTTGTAGAAGGAAGTTTTTCCAAATTCCCAATCGAAAATAGCCGAAATCCACAAACGAATGATTTTCCATACCAAAATACTGATAAAAATACATCAGCACTAATTCCTTCTTTTATATTCTCAAAATAAATATTTCCTTATCATATAAATCAATAATTAATTATTCATAAATAATAGTACAGAACTACAATATTGACAACCAGGCCGTTCCCAGGAAAGAGGGGGCCTTCCGATAAGGATTTCTCCTTACTGGCGCGCAATTAAATAACCCCTCCTAGACAGAACTTTCTTAGACATTGTCAATAATGCTATCTAATAATATTATTCAAATAGAATGAATTATTGATTTGATAATGTGAAATACTGTGCAGTGACAATCATTGAATCAATAATACAAAATATCAACGGTAGCAATTATTGAATCAATCATATAAAATATCAACGTAGCAATTATTAAATCAATAATATAAAATATTGAACAGTAATTACTGTAACAATAATTGAGTAAGTGCCTTCTTACGTAAGAATTAATAATTCGAAATACTGTGCAATACCGTGTGCTACTGTGCAATAACGCGTATTACTGTATTTTTATCACCGGGTATTTCAACAGTTTAACGGTAACAGTTTTACCGTTATTTATAAAAAGGTTATTTCTGTCACTTTCTATATCCGACAGTTCTTCCGTTGTGGGGCCCACAAATGGCTGCGCCGTCGTACGAATATTCCCCGACAACAAGAATATTTCACGACCAAACGAATATTCCCCGACAACAATGAATATTTTATAACCACTTGCTCATTTTGAAATATTTTTGCATTTTATCCATAACTTACTACATTAATTAAATCAACCCCTTATTATTTCAAAATAATATATAAAGAAAATTAAATCTTTATTTATAAAATTCGGGGTCTTACATCCTCCCCTCCTTATGAAATTTCGTCCCCAAAATTGACGTACGTACCTGGGGTGTCGAAGAGGTGAGGATATCTCACTTTCATTTTCGATTCTAACTCCCAGGTCATTTCCTCAATAGCATGGTTTCTCCACAAAACTTTAACTTGAAGTATAATTTTCGAGCGTAGGACATGCTCCTTCCTATCCAAAATCTTGACATGTACCTCCTCATACGTTAAATCTTCAGCTATCTCGTCCGGTTCTAACTCAATAATGTGATTTGGATCTTTCACATATTTACGCAACATGGATATGTGAAAAATATTATGAACACGAGACATGCTTGGAGGTAAAGCGAGTCTATAGGCCACATTTCCTACTCGGTCAAGGATCTCAAATGGACCAATGAATCGTGGGTTGAGCTTTCCTCTCTTGCCAAACCTCGTAACTCCCTTCCACGGAGCAATACGTAATAACACATGGTCCCCAACATTAAATTCCACGTCCTTTCGATGAAGATCTGCATAACTCTTTTGTCGATTCTTGTGCTGTTTGTATCCGTTGTCGGATCATTTGGATCTTTTTCGTAGTCATACGTACTAACTCCAGTCCCAACAATGTTGCTTCACCCACCTCATCCCAGCATACTGGAGAACGACACTTTCGTCCATACAACACTTCGAATGGAGCCACGCCTATACTTGCCTGATAACTGTTGTTGTAGGAGAATTCCACCAATGGTAAGTACTTATCCCAACTCCCTTTAAAGTCTAGAACACAGAGTCTCAATAGATCTTCCAGAGTTTGAATAGTCCTTTCTGATTGTCCGTCCGTTTGAGGATGATATGCTGAACTGAATCGTAACTCCGTGCCCATAGCTTTCTGCAAACTGATCCAAAATCGTGAAGTAAATCTGGGGTCACGATCCGAAACTATGGATATTGGCATGCCATGCAATCTCACAATCTCATTCACGTACATACGAGCAAGACGTTCAAGGGAATAAGTCTCCGGTATCGGTAAGAAATGAGCAGACTTGGTTAATCTATCGACAATAACCCAAATCGCATCTATACCTTAAGAAACCTTGGGAAGACCCGTAACGAAATCCATGATAATGTGTTTCCACTTTCATTTTGGAATCTCCAGTGGTTACAATGGACCCTTCGGTACTTGATGCTCTGCCTTTACACGCTGACACGTTAAACACCTCGAGATAAACTCCGCGATCTCTTTCTTCATATTGCTCCACAAAAATGTATGTCGAAGATCACGATACATTTTAGTATTCCCAGGATGGATTGCAAACGGTGTGTTGTGTGCCTCCATAATGATTCTATACTTTAAGTCAGAATCGTTAGAAACACAAAGTCTGGAGTTGACTCGAAGTATTCCTTGTTCATCAATCCTTGCTTCTAGAATAGCACCTTTTTGCATCTTCTTCCTCATATTCATCAGCTCCGGGTCTGTAGCCTGAGCAGCTTTAACTTTATCAATCAAAGCTGTTCTACGCGTATACTTGACATCATCGCATGGGTCCCCGGAGTCTTGAACTCTATCTCCATCCTTTGTAAATCACACAAAATAGGCCTTGATAGCATTGCATTCGTTCCCTCGTATGATCTTCTACTCAACCCGTCAGCTACCACGTTCTCTTTTCCAGGATGGTATTGGATGGTATGATCGTAATCTTTCAATAGCTCAAGACAACGTCGTTGCCGCATGTTGAGTTCCTTTTGAGTGAAGAAATATTTGAGGCTCTTATGATCCGTATAGATCTCCACTTTCTCTCCATGCAGGTAGTGTCTCCAGATCTTTAATGCAAAAACGACAGCTGCCAACTCTAGATCATGAGTAGGATAATTCCTCTTATATTCTTTGAGTTGTCGCGAGGTGTAGGCTTTGACTTTCCCATGTTGTATGAGAACACATCCTAACCCTTTGCCCGAAGCGTCGCTGTAAATGACAAATCCATCCGAATCAGATGGTATCGTCAGAACAGGTGCCAAAATAAGTTTCCTCTTGAGCTCTTGGAAGCTCTTCTCGCATTCCTCGCTCCAAATGAATTTTATATCTTTCCGAGTCAACTGAGTTAATGGAGTAGCGATTCTAGAAAATCCCTCTACGAACCTCCGATAATAACCAGCTACGCCAAGAAAGCTTCGTACTTCGGTCACCGACTTAGGTTGCTCCCAACTTTGAATTGCTTCAATCTTCGCCGGGTCAACAGATACTCTACGTTTCGATACCACGTGCCCAAGGAATGCTACTTCCTCAAGCCAGAACTCGCATTTCTTCAGATTGGCATATGGCTTATTCTCATGAAGCTTTTGAAGTACCAACTTCAAGTGGTGCTCATGATCTTCACGGTTTTTAGAATAGATGAGGATGTCATCAATAAAGACAACAACAAACTGATCCAAATATTCCTTAAATACATGATTCATCATATCCATGAAAGCAGCAGGAGCATTAGTCAATCCAAAAGACATGACTAAAAACTCATAATGCCCGTACCGAGTTCTTAAGGCAGTCTTCGGAATATCCTCAGTTTTAATCTTCAGCTGATGATATCCAGAACGAAGATCGATCTTTGAAAAGAATTGTGCTCCTTGCAACTGGTCGAACAGGTCATCAATACGAGGTAGCGGATACCTATTCTTGATGGTGACATGGTTCAACTCCCGATAGTCAATACAAAGTTGCATACTCCTGTCTTTCTTCTTTACGAATAAAATAGGAGCACCCCAAGGAGATGTACTAGGACGTATAAAACCGATGTCTAGCAACTCCTGTAGTTGGACCTTTAACTCCTGAAGTTCAATAGGAGCCATTCGATATGGGGTTTTAGAAATGGGATTTGTACCGGGCTCAAGGTCAATAAAGAATTCAACTTCACATTCTAGGGGTAGACCGAGAAGTTCTTCGGGAAATACATCCGAAAACTCATTAACAACGGAAATATTATTCAAATCTGACGTATTCTGGTTTAGATCAGTGACATGAGCTAAGAAAGCTTGACATCCGTTTTTTAATAAAAGAATAGCTTTATGACTTGAAATGACATTGACAGATTTTAGTGGTTTGAATTTTACAACAGGTTGGTTAGGAATATAAAAACTAACAACCTTACGAAAATAATCAATTTTGGCATGATAAGTGGTTAACCAGTCAATTCCTAAAATCACGTCAAATGCAAGTATTTTCAAAGATATAAGATCAACGGTAGGGTGAGGGTACCAATTTGAATCAAGCAAGATTTGTATACTGTAGATGTAACGAAAGTTTCTCCTAACGGAGTTTCAACAGATAAGTCAAAGTCTAACTTCTCAGGTGTCAAATTTAATCGTTGAGCATAAGCAGGTGAAATAAAAGAATGGGTAGCACCAGTATCTAACAAGGTGTAAACTTCGCAAGAGTTTATGATTAGCTTATCCGTAATCACCTCGTGTTGGTTCCTCTCGTTTTGGGCTGTCACAACAAACGCTCTTCCAGGAACCACCGACTTTGACTTATCCAAAACCGCCTTTGGAATCACCACCCCCGCTGGACTTGGTTTTGCTATAAGACAATCTCGAGCTATATGTCCTTCTTTTCCACAGTTATAGCATGCTTTGAATTGTTGTGGGTAGTTTGGGTTGATGTGTCCCACTTTTCCGCATTTATAGCATACGACCGGTGGTCGTTCTCCTCCCCTAGAAACAGTTGATGCTGGTGCTGATGTCGACGTCTTCACGTTCTTATTGTTGTACCTTCTTTTCTTGAAATCTCCTCCCGATTTACTTTTTCTACTATCATGGCAACGATTACCACCGGAGTGGTTACTGCTTCTGTCATGATACTTTCCTCCCCGCTGGTTGTCATTATTTCGATAACTGCTGCCACTGGTACGACCTTGGTTGTTGTCCCTTGGTTGAACATAATCACTATCTCGTTCTAACAACTGGGCCCTGTTTACTACATCCGAATATAGAGAAAATTTGTGAGAAATGAGGTATTGACGAATTTTGGGTTTCAAACCTCTCAGAAACATCCGCGTCATACGTTCCTCATTCTCCACCAAATGAGGTGCAAACCTGGACAACTCCGCGAACTTAGCCTCGTACTGGGACACCGTCATGTTGTTTTGTTCCAGTCTGATAAACTCTACCTCCTTCATATGACGAATACTTTCAGGAAAGTACTTGTCATTAAATAGTTTCTGAAATGCTTCCCAAGACATCTTGAGTGCGGCAGTCTGGGTACGCTTCACAGATTTCCACCAGTAATCTGCCTCTCCACGGAACATAAAGGTGGCAAATGGAACCTTCTGTTCCTTCATGCATCCCAAGACATCAAATATCTTGGTAATTTGCTTAACCCACATCTCCGCCTTGATCGGATCCGGCTTTCCCAAAAACTCTGGTGGTCCCAATTCTTTGAACTGCTTAGCAGTGACAATCTGCGTGTTGTTATTATTTCCACCTGTATTCTGCACACGAGTCTCCCTTATCTGGTTTTGCATGAACTGCAAAAAGCTTCTAAACATCTCATCGTTTATTGTCTGATCAGTGTTATTTTCAGGATGAACATTGCCTTCCTGTTGCACGTTCTCCTGGTTGGTGATTAAAGGTGTCTCCACGGTCTCATTCACTCCATTGTTAACATTCTCAGTTGCCATTCTCAAATACTGCCATAAAACAAGGGTTAATTAAACAAATTAACATATCACATATTAACCCTATGCTCCGACTGACCAATTAAATACCACATAAGCTTAGGTAGGACATACTAGTGAAGGATTTACTCGTCACTCCCCTCCTAGTTCTATTCCCAGATCTCTGCCAGAGACCATATCCCTAAGCTCTGATACCAACTGTGACGCCCCTAGGATAGGTCCAGTCAACCCAACCCATTCCGAGTCGCCAAATATATGGTACAGAATCCAAATACAAACTTTATATCACACGGTCGTGTAAAATACGACCACACAACTGTGAGTGTCAATACAAATATGTAGAAAATATTAACATTCAAACTAAGTCCGCATTACAATTATTATCACACTATTTATTAGAAATAGTGAGGACTACTACTGCTCTAACTCGGACCATCACTCTGTCCCCCGACTAGTTCCTGCGACATTCTCATTTCCTGAAGAGGACAATTGTGACGCCCCCACATCCGTGTAACATCGATTCAGGACATGGTACTCACGATACAACATACATCATCATCTATCTAAGTAACTCCAGCAATAATAATAATAATATTATAACTATTACGTACAAAATAAAATCCCAAGTCTTTACAATATTTAATAAACCAAAACTTAAACTTAGCGTTTATCGCTACATTACATCATATGCGGAAATATAAACTTATTTCATAAGGTAACTAGCATCATTTCATCTTAGACTTCCCCTTGTCCTTGCCCGAGCCCTCAGCCTTCTCATCCTTAACTGAAAGGTTTAAGCAAGAATGAGCACAAATTGCCCAGCAAGTATATAAAGATGTTTGGAAACATACATCACGAGTAAAAACATTTGTATGACAATATCTCAACAATTAAAGGAATTATCAAGTGTTAAACAAGAATATCAAAGATAAGAGTTTATAATTCTCAATAGCATACTAAGTGGTGCAAAATACCCTGAACATTGCTTTGTTTCATCGAAAACCATCAGACGGTTTAACAATCAAATAGATTGTAAACGGTCTCTGCAAATACTCCAGGTGATCAGCCTATCGTACCCTACATTGTGCACAAGTATAAAGTTTAAACTGCATAAGCATAAATGGGACTATATGCCCGACATCTGTTTGCCCATTTATTCGGGTTGTTCATCTTAGTATTCATGCGAGACCGCACCAAAGAAATTTGGATTGGTAAACATTAAATAGCTTCGAAAGATTTGAATTAAATCATTTTTCATCAATAATAACTAGCCGAAAACAAAGGCCAGTAAACATACTTAGAAACAGTTCGATAATGACATGAAACTTATAAGCATAGTTGTTAGAATAATAACTGAGTAATCATCGATAAGCTTGCAAGATAATTGAAGTTGTATAACTTCACAACAAAGGAACTTGCACGAATAAATAGCTAGCATAAGTCCAATACTTACCCTCACTGAGATAAAATAAGTAAGGATTGAATAAATACCCAATAGAAATTAGGGCTAGGAAACTTGTCTGATACGTCTTCTACAGTTTAAGCTATCAATTAGTCCTTCACGTAACCTAATCACATATGTCACGTTAAGCAATTAGGCCCTCGAACTCTAATTTGAAAGTAAAAGATTTCCTTTTATTTAATTTTATTATTAAACTACCATGTATGCTATCATCAAGCTAATTTAATCATATAACATGTTGCGTCTTATAGGTAAAGTGGTTCAGTATGAGATTCTGAGCAAAATAAGTTTCTGACATTTTTCTGACCCGGCCCGACCCGACCCGACCCGGATCAGACCCGACCCGACCCAGTACGGCGCAGCTGCGCAGCCTCAAGCCGTGTTACCGGAGCAGCTGCGCTGTCTGGCCAACCCGGAATCCATCTTTGTGTGGCGCAGCTGCGCAGGTATAAGCCTTATGAAAGGCGCAGCTGCGCTGCTCATCAGGCCCAAATCCTGATTTTTG
Organism: Panax stipuleanatus; assembly: GCA_020205555.1. Lineage (NCBI taxonomy): Eukaryota > Viridiplantae > Streptophyta > Magnoliopsida > Apiales > Araliaceae > Panax > Panax stipuleanatus. The sequence goes on along the minus strand of CM035122.1, from coordinate 31,162,712 downwards.
TTTTCGAGCAGCCCACTTTGCAATTTAATTCCCACTTGTTTACAGGTTGTATGACCATGATATTTGGACACCATACACTCCATACATCATAGTATTTTACAAAAATACAACATACATGAGACTAACATGTTAAGACCTCGATCCAGCAGCCTAGATAAGCGTGCCAGACTGCCTTCCAGACTTAGAAAATTTCTGGAAATTCCCAGAATTATGCAAATTTTTATACCAACATGCTTGCTTACGAAATTCATAACTTGCTCATTTTAACTCCGTTTCTTTTGAAAATTGGTCAGGTGAGACATCATACTACATAGTATTTTACAAAATTAACACATACAACCAACGAGTCGCAGAAGCTATGATTCCAAGGCTCCGAAAAACCCAAAAAGTCACAGATTCTAAGTTAACCCACCTTTGACAAAAACCATGACTTTGATTCTAGCATGCATGAGGTTGATTCCTACTGTCCAGATCACATATACTAACATATGTACACATGTTACAATAATCAAACCCACTAAGTTACCATGATTTGAACAAATTGACATCTATGAGGCATTTTATCGAACACTTAGCATGCAAACTTGAATTCTTTGATTCTCTACGTATTTGAAGCATGATTAGACCAGAATTTTCATTCTCAATATCCCCATATCAGTAAACAACACTAAGATAGCATCACACAGTCAAAACAAATTATTTACCACAATTATCCATGCATTTTCTTCACTATTTTCTTAAGAACATAGAATAGGTTTCATGGCTTACCTCTTGGACGAATTCCTTCTTGTTTTAATCTGATAGAGCCTCACTCCTTGCTTGCTAACTCCTCTGTATTCTCCAGAATTCTTAGACAACCTAGTATCACTCTCAAACTCTCAATATTGTTTTTCTCTCTCGATTAGAACTTTTTGTGAAAAGGAGAAGAGACTTGGATTGGGAATATATATATAGCACATAATATACATTGTTTGCTCCAGCCCTTCCATCTCCACAATTCATCAGTTACACCCCATGCCACCATTAACCGAATTGAAGAAGGTGGGAGTTAGAGAAATGAAAGAGCTTTGGTTTTAAGGAAGAAAATATAACTCCCTTCCTAATCATTTAGAATATACGTATATACTCTCCCTCATTGTCCCAATTTGGCTGACACATGGCCCCATCAGCTGCTGTAATTCCCTTATTAAAATATTATTTTAATCAATTAAATAACCATTTGACCGTTTTGCCCTCCGTAGCTAAACGTTTCGATACTCATATCGACTCCTACTAAAATCGACGTCCCGGACGTCATGGGACTATCCGTTTCGTCAAATTCATCTCCAAAATTCGTGGTTGACTTTTTACCCGAAAAGTCAATCGGTTGACTTTGACCAAAAAGTCAACTGTGACACATTTTCGTAGTTATAGTCTGTCCTGACTAATTTCGACGTTCCGGACTCAAATACGCAGTCCGCGTCTCTAAATTCCGCTCCAAACTCAAAATCATGCTTTAAAGCCATCCCACAAAATTAATAGAATTAATTCCATACTTAACCAATTTAAATAGTTGAATTAAACTGAACTAACCATTTAAATACTCCTCATCACATATCATAAAATAACACATGTATGTATAACACAGATACATCTAATAAAAGAAAACACACAAGAATTTCACATAAATTCGTTTATTGATAATTGTTAAAAGACATAATACTCTCGGATATTACAACAATAGATGAAAAGGGTGAGCTCAACTAGCCCAGTAAAAAATATCATGACTAAGATAATGGAAAATAAATTATCGTTAGTCTTCAACAATTCAGATAAAATATTATTGACAACAAGTTTTAGATCAATATTCGCAGCGGAAATAACAATTAATTAGAAGAGTTAAGTAGAGAATGAAGTCTACTATCTTCTATGATTTAAAAGTCCATCATCAATATTTTATCCCTGTAACATCAACCAATATACATCTCGAATCAAATATTCATCTTTGCACTACAGGCCAAAGATATTCATTTGTATCACCAGTGGTCATGTTCATCTCAACACCTGTTCATCTTTGCACTACGGGCCAAAGATATTCATCAGGTAATCATTCATCTTTGCTCTACAGGCCAAAGATATTTAGTTATATCATTATTTAGGACTGAGGATGATGAAAAACAATATAAATAACGAATTTAATGAGATAAAAAACAAAGATTAGAGATTCGTAATTTAGTTTATCGAAGTTCAAGAATATTCCATAATAATACTTTGTGGCGCAAAATTTAAGAATGAAGATCAAAACTTGGATCCAATCAAAGATAGGAACCTTAACAAGCAACTTGGACAAATAGAAGAAAATTTAATTTTTTTTGTGAATAGTGCCGTATACGTGAATAGTAATCCCGTCAAAAAAAGTAAGAATTTCATAATAAAATCCATGCCAATATTTTGGTATAATGATATTGAAAAGAATAACATCATTTACGAAAGAAAATAACATCCCTTACCTTAACAGGAGAGTAGTTTTTGACTGGAATATCGGATATTATGTGGACGAAAATTTCCACTGCTATCAACACTCAAAGCATCTAAATACTCACAAGAAATACGCTCGATATTATAGAGCGAATTTTTTTTATTCTGGTGTGATTTTCATTTCTAACTAAGCACCCTACTTATAGAAAAAACTTAGGATGCCAGGATTAACTTTGTTAACCAACGTAGCACACTTGCTGGCTGCTAATACACCTAATTGGACTAAAAAAATCAGCATTTTTTCACACAAGACAAAAGTTGGGCCCACCATTTTATTTTAAAAAAACATTTATTTCAAAACTTCAATAATTTATAATAAATAACCCTTTTATCAGAAAAATACAAATTTTATGTTCTTTTTACAGAAAATTTAATTTTCTACAACTTTGTAGAAGGAAGTTTTTCCAAATTCCCAACCGAAAATAGCCGAAATCCACAAACGGATGATTTTCCACACCAAAATACTGATAAAAACACATCAGCACTAATTCCTTCTTTTATATCCACAAAATAATTATTTTCTTATCATATAAATCAATAATTAATTATTCACAAATAATATTACAGAACTACAATATTGACAACCAGGCCGTTCCCAGGAAAGAGAGGGCATTCCGATAAGGATTTCTCCTTACTGGCGCGCAATTAAATAACCCCTCCTAGACAGAACTTCCTTAGACATTGTCAATAATGCTATATAATAATATTATTCAAATAATATGAATTATTGATTTGATAATGTGAAATACTGTGCAGTGACAATCATTGAATCAATAATACAAAATATCAACGGTAGCAATTATTGAATCAATCATATAAAATATTAATGTAGCAATTATTGAATCAATAATATAAAATATTAAACAGTAATTACTGTAACAATAATTTAGTAAGTGCCTTCTAAAGTAAGAATCAACAATTCAAAATACTGTGCAATACCGTGTGCTACTGTGCAACAACGCGTATTACTGTATTTTTATCACCGGGTATTTCAACAGTTTAACGGTAACAGTTTACCGTTATTTATAAAAAGGTTATTTCTGTCGGTTTTTATATCCGACAGTTCTTCCATTGTGGGGCCCACAAATGGCTGCGCCGTCGTACGAATATTCCCCGACAACAAGAATATTCCACGACCAAACGAATATTCCCCGACAACAATGAATATTTTATAACCACTTGCTCATTTTGAAATATTTGCGCATTTTACCCACAACTTACTATATTAATTAAATCAACCTTTACTATTTCAAAATAATATATAAAGAAAATTAAATCTTTATTTATAAAATTCGGGGTTTGACATTTACTCTTTGTAGTCGCATTGCGGCGCTGACCATGCAGGGAACCAGAACCCAGAACTGGCGCGGCAGCGCCATAAAGCAAGGCTTGGGCGGCGCTGCGGCGCCGACCCTGTGCCTCAGAAAAAATTTCTAGTTTTCTAGTATTCTCCGGCTCGTAACGCGATCGTTACAAATCAGAATTGGCTCCTTCAAAAGCCAATAGTTCACAAATCCTATGTTCTATCCTCTCCTAAAGTCGGAATTCATTTCTGAATCCGTCGGCGAGAATTTTGCCGATTAGTCCATTTTTACGTTTTCGTTAAACGTTCATGAACATTCGACGCTAAATTATTTGTTTTAAGTCGGAATTGGTTCGTTCTTGCTCCCGATAATCTTATTTACCGAATTACACGTGTTGCAATCAAAAACCAATATTTCTGACTCACACGACGACTTTTGACTTCTAATCCAAGAAAAATACATTTTCGACGATTATCGTCTAATCGCGTAATTTTCGCCGAATCTTCGTTTTTCTTTATTTTTACTATAAACCAATTGGAATCACTCCAATGGTTGATTATTACTAAATATGATTCTTGAAATCTTCTATGTTCTAATGATTTAACATAGTTATTCATTAAGTCCTTTAGTCAATTATTAATGATTTCTTTTGATTACTACACAAGCTCCCATTCTTAAGTTCTTTACTTACTTAATCATGGTTCCATCATTCTTATTATTAAGAATTTATAGTCCACTATCACCAACCTTATAACTTCCTAGTACTTAAATTCTCCACACTTCTCTAGTAATATCATTAGAAGGAAGATGGAAGATGAAACTTTAGGTAGGTATACCTTGTGAAGTTCTTGGTTGAGTTCCTTAAGTTATGAGGATAACTTAACTCTTGCACTTCTCTTGCATAGGTTTTCTTTTCTCTCTCTCTCAAATTATTTCTCAATTCAAACAACCAACAAATGATCAAAGAGGATCTCTATTTATAGGCTTGGCAAGACTTAGGGTATTTTAGTCTTTTAGGCCCAAACCTCCTTAATCTTCCTTTGGCCCCATGTTTGACCACCTCCTTAACTTAACTTAGCCACCAAGTTTATGGCATCACCCACATGACTTCATACATGTGACATCACAAGCTTAATGACTAATCACTTGGGTTGCCCTTATTGGTTTAACCCACCCATTGACCTATTGATTCGACCCACGGGTTTAATAATTCATTTTAATTCAATTTAAACGTATTGGCTTTGTATAAAATTCGTATTATATATGTACCAATTCTCGTACTCGCTACGTATTATACTCGTATAATAACTCGTATTATACTCTTATTCATACCGTATAATAATCATTATTATTATACATAACCCATTAATTCATAGGTTAAAATCTCCCTAATCCTTAGGGTTATAAGTCCACAAGCGAAAACTTCGCGAGCCATAACTGGAATTTTATTAGATATTTCATCTTGTCATTAAATCCTATCATTACTAGTTTCTCGGAATGTCAATATTCATTCCCGATCAGAAATCGATGAATAGTGATTTCTCAAAAATTTCTCAGAAAACCTTCTTTTTCGTCTTGAAAATTCATATGATTTAATTCTAGCACGAAGCCTGACTACTAACCATATTCACATCTTCTAGGTCATAAAACGACCCAAAATTAGCTTACTCACTTGAATAAACATTTAATATTATTTTATTCAAATAAACAAATAGAAATTCCTTTACATAACGTCTGAATTTCTCAGGCGTTACAATCTCCCCTCCTTATAAGAATTCTGTCCCCAGAATTACAATACAAGTTGGTCAAATAAATGGGGATACATTTTCCTCATTTTATCTTCGAGTTCCCACGTTGCTTCTTCGGCATTGTGGTTCCTTCATATCACCTTCACTGAAGGTATAACTTTATTCTGCAAAACTTGTTCTTTCCTATCAATTACTTGAATAGGAACTTCTTCATACGTCAAATCTTTCTCAACCTGGATAAGTTCATACTCGATTACGTGCTTGTAATCGGCCTTATAGGGACGCAATACCGATATGTGAAACACGTTATGGATATGCCCCAACTCTGGAGGTAATGCTAAAGCATAAGCTACCTCGCCTACCCTTCTTAAAATCTGGAAAGGTTCTATAAACCTAGGACTTAACTTTCCCTTCTTCCCGAAGCGTATCTTCCCTTTCTAGGGTGACACCTTCAGAAACGCATAAGAACCAACTTCGAACTCTCTATTCTTCCGATGTGGATCGGCATACTTCTTTTCTCTGTTTTGAGCTGCTGCTAGTCGAGTTCGTATAAACTTAACCACGTTCACCATTTGTTGTACCATTTCAGGTCCCAACATTCAACGTTCTCCCACTTCATCCCAGCACAGAGGAGTTCTACACTTTCGGCCATACAACGCTTCGTAAGGCGGCATGCCTATACTAGCGTGAAAACTATTGTTGTAGGCGAACTTTACTAATGGTAGATAATCATCCCAACTCCCCTTAAAATCTATAACGCATGACCTTAACATGTCTTCCAGCGTTTGAATTGTCCTCTCACTTTGTCCATCCGTCTGTGGATGATACGCCGTGCTCAACCTCAGTTGTGTTCCCATCTGCTCTTGCAAACTCTTCCAGAAGTTCGATGTGAATCGCAGGTCACGATCTGACACAATCAAAACTAGTACTCCATGTCTCGAGATAATTTCTTTGACATAAAGCTTAGCTAGCTGATCTAGGTTATACTTGACTTTTATCGACAAGAAATGAGCTGACTTCGTCAAACAATCCACTATTACCCAAATAGCATTGTATCCTCGCTGCGTCATTGGAAGTCCAACCACAAAGTCCATTATGATATGCTCCCACTTCCATTCCAGAATCTCCAATAATTGTAACAAACCACTGGGTCGTTGATGTTCGACCTTAACCTTTTGACAAGTTAAGCACCTACTGACATACTCTGCACTCTCCCTTTTCATGTTGGACCAACATAAATGTTGTCAAAGGTCTTGATACATCTTGGTACTACCAGAATGAATTGAGTATCTCGAGTGATGAGCTTCATCCATTATCTCCTCTTTCAATTTTGGTTCGCACGAAATCCAAATTCGTCTTCCAAACCTTAATAACCTTTAGTTATCAAGACTATACTTATCCTCTGTACTGTCCGCAATCTTCTTTTTAATTTGTTCGCACTCTTCATTTCTAAGTTGCACTTACCTTACCTTTTCTACGATAATAAGCTGAACCTCTATTGTAAACAACTTCTCATTTTCCCTACTATGACAACTGACCTCTATTTCCATCCTTGGCATTTCTATTATCAACTCATCCTGAGTTGTTAACATTAACAGCTTTCCCTGACCCTTCCTACTCAAAGCGTCGGCTACCACATTCGCCTTTCCCGGGTGATACAGGATTTCGCAATCATAATCCTTTATCAACTATAACCATCTACGCTGCCTCATGTTCAACTCCTTCTGAGTGAAGATATACTTCAGACTTTTATGATCTGTGTAAATTTCACACTTCTCCCTGTACAGGTAATGCCTCCAAATCTTTAAGGCAAAAACCACTGCGGCAAGTTCAAGGTCATGAGTAGGATAATCCCCCTCATAATCCTTCAACTGCCTAGATGCATATGCAATGACCTTGCCATGCTGCATGAGCACGCAACCCAGTCCTTTATGAGACGCATCACTATAAACTATGAAATTTCCCGTTTCATTCGGTAGGGATAATACCGATGCTTGACTTAATCTTTTCTTCAGTTCTTGAAAACTGTCTTCACATTTCTCAGTCCACACATACTTCACAGCCTTCTGAGTCAAATTTGTTAATGGAGTAGCTATCTTTGAGAAGTCCTGAATGAACCTCCAATAGTATCCCGCTAACCCTAGGAAACTCTGCACCTCTGTTGGCATTTTCGGTTGTTCCCCATTCATTACTGATTCCACCTTCGCTGGATCCACTGAAACCCTGTCTTTGTTGATGACGTGACCCAGAAAATGCACACTCTCTAACCAAAATTCACACTTAGTGAATTTTGCATATAACTTCTCGTTTCTTAGTGCTTCCAACACTAATCTCAAATGTTCAGCGTGATCCTCCTTCGTCTTAGAATAGACTAGGATATCATCAATGAACACCACTACGAACTTGTCCAAATATTGTTTGAACACCCTGTTCATCATGTCCATGAATGCGGCTGGTGCATTCATCAACCCAAATGACATCACTAGGAACTCGTAATGGCCGTAACGAGTTCTAAATGCTGTCTTAGGTACATCCTCACTTCTCACCTTCAACTGGTGATACCCAGTCCGCAGATCTATTTTGGAAAAACAATTTTCCCCTTTCAACTGATCAAAAAGATCATCGATCCTTGGCAATGGGTACTTATTCTTGATCGTCAACTTGTTCAACTCCCGATAGTCGATACACAGCCTTAACGATCCATCCTTCTTCTTTACAAACAATACCGGCGCTCCCCATAGAGAGACACTCGGTTGAATGTACTTCTTATCCAACAGTTCTTGCAACTGAATCATCAACTCTTTTAGTTCCACTGGCGCCATACGATATGGTGCCTTTGAAACTGGTGTCGTTCCCGGCGCAAGATCTATAACAAACTCAGTCTCCCGATCAGGTGGAAGACCTGATAAGTCATTCAAAAATACATTCGCATACTCATTGACTACCGGTATCTGTTCCAACGTCGATCCCACTCACTGGGTATCAACCACATGGCACAGGTAACCTTCACATCCCTTCTTCAACAACTTTTTAGCTTGTGTCATAGTTAGACAACAAGAGCGTCCCGGTGTTTTACTACCGTAGAACACTACCTTGGATTTCTTAGAAATTCGAAGGTTTACACTTTTCTTTTGGCAATCGATGATCGCCCCATGGTTCACTAACCAATCCATCCCGAGAATTACATCGAATTCTCCCAATCTTATCGGTATAAGGTCTACCGATAACTTGTTATGTGACGCCCCCAAAATAGGTTCAATACTCAACCCATTTTGAGTCGCCAAATACACTCAACAAAATTCAAATACAATCTTTCATATCACACGGTCGTTCAAAATACGACCACACAACTGTGAGTGTCAATACAGACATGTAGAAAATATTAACATTCAAACTAAGTCCTCATTATATTTATTATCACACTATTTTAAATATAAAAAATAGTGAGGACTTCTACAGCTCTAACTCGGAACATCAGTTCATTTCCCGACTAGTATCCGCAATATTCTCATTTCCTGAAGAGAACAATGGAAGAAAAGGGTGAGCTCAACTAGCCCAGTAAAGAATATTATGACTAAGATAATAAAAAACAAATTATTGTTAGCGTTCAATAAATCAGATAAAATATTTTGGACAACAAGTTTTAGATTAATATTCGCAGCGGAAATAACAATTCATTAGAAGAGTTAAGTAGAGAATGATGTCTACTATCTTCTTTGATTTAAAAGTCCATCATCAATATTTTATCCCTGTAACATCAATCAATATACATCTTGAATCAAATATCCATCTTTGCACTACGGGCCAAAGATATTCATTTGTATCATCAGTTGGTTATGTTCATCTCAACACCTGTCCATTTTTGCACTACGGGCCAAAGATATTCATCAGGTAATCATTCATATTTTTGCACTACAGGCCAAAGATATTCATCACGTAATTATTCATCTTTGCACTACAGGCCAAAGATATTCAGTTATATCACAATTTAGAACTGAGGATGAAAAATAATACGAATAACGGATCCAGTGAGATAAAGGATAAATATTAGAGAATTTATCCAGAGTTCAAGAATGAAGATCAAAACCTGGATCCAATCAAAGATGATTTGGAAGGAAAAAAATTATTTTTTTTATCGTGAATAGTACCTCGTGAATAGTAACTCGTGAATAGTAACTTGTGAATAGTAACTCGACATAAACAGATAAAAATTTCACAAGAAAGTTCAGACCAATATTCCAGTGAAATAATATTAGGTGAAGCGTAAAACTCAAGTAATATCTAATCATTTTAGGAATTATAGAAGGAATACTTACCGTAGTAAGTTTAGAGTTAGGAATCTGAAATGAAACAATATACGAAACTGCAATTGAATTTTCACCCGTCTGGCGGTAGTCCGCTCAGACAGAGTATTTTCACAATTTAATAACGAAGGGTTATTCACCAGGTATGCGGTAGTCCGCGTAGACAGGTTATTTCCACAGGATAATAAAGAATAGAATAACAACAGGATTTCACCATGCATGCGGTAGTCCGCGTAGACAGGTTATTCCAACAGAATAATAAAAAATGGAATAACAACCCTTACGAGTATTGAAAGAAAATAACTATCTTCATGAATACGAAAGAAATAATACCCCTTACCTTAAAATTTGGAGACTGCACTAGTGTAATAACAGAATACTCTTCTTCTTTCTCTCTTATTCTCTCTATACTTTCTCTCTCTATAGCTTTAGTGGATTGGTGAGAAATAATGAAGAAATGAGCTTCTATTTATAGGCTCGGCAGAGTAAGGGTAAAATAATCTTTTCGCCATAATTTATGACATCATCGCTTACATCATCGATCTATGACATCATTGCTTACATTATCGCTCCGATGACATCATTGCTTATCTCATCGCTCCGATGACATCATTGTTTGCATCATAAGAGTTCAAATTCAATTTGCACTCTTCCACCTCGTTTAACTTTTATACCATGAATTTACTATAATAATGTTACCATTCAAATTATAAAAAAATCATACTATTATATAATCACATCATACTACTATAATATAATATTATAATAATATATTTGAATGAATTATTTTATCGGACAAGATAAAATACCAACTTTTAACAAATATCACATGTTTAAAATTTTTCCGTTTAAATCCACATTGAATAAATATTTCCTTATCATATATATCAAAAATTAATTATTCACAAATAATATTACAGAACTACAATATTGACAACCAGGTCGTTCCCAGGAAAGAGGGGGCCTTCCGATAAGGATATCTCCTTACTGGCGCGCAATTAATCAACCCTTTTCCTAGATAGAACTTCTTTAGACATTGCCAATAATGCTATCTAATAATATTATTCAAATAATATGAATTATTGATTTGATAATTTAAAATAATGTGCAATGACAATTATTGAATCAATAATATAAAATAGCAAAGTAGCACTTATTGATATAAAATATCAACGTAGCAAATATTGAATCAATAAAATATTATGCAATTATTGAATTAATAATATAAAATATTAAACAGTAATTACTGTAACAATAATTGAGAAAGTGCCTTCCTACGTAAGAATCAATAATTCAAAATACTGTGCAATACCGTGTGCTACCGTGCAACACGACGTATTACTGTATTTTAACCACTTGGTATTTCAACAGTACTAACAGTAACAGTTTTGCCGTTATTTTTATAAAAAGATTACTTCTGTCGCTTTCTATATCCGACATTCATTCCATTGTGGGGTCCACCAATGACTGCGCCGTCGTACGAATATTCTCCGACAAAAAGAATATTCATCGACCAAACGAATATTTCCCGACACAACGAATATTTTATAACCACTTGCTTACTTTGTAAACTTTGCACATTTCACCCATAACTTATCACATTTATCAAATCAACACCTTACTATTTCAAAATAATATATAACGAAAATTAAATCTTATTCATAAAATTTGGGGTCTTACATGTTACCTCTTATCTCTACACAACAATTCTTTTTAATATAATCAATAGGAATTATTTCCTCATTTGCTACCTTAACGTTCGAAGGTATCACAAGTCTTTCAGGGAATAACCCTAATCGTTTAGCAAAATCACAAGCTATAAACGAACAAGTGGCACCCGAATCAAAAAGCACATATGCATTCTCATTGTTAACCGGAATAATACCTGCTACAACATCACTTTATGCCACAGCATCTTGGACCGTCATATTAAAAGTACGGGCCATCGGTTTTCCCTGCTGTACGGGTCCACCTATTGCTAGTTTAGTACCGCTAACTCCATTCCCACCATTCGTCCCCTTCTTCAAACAGTTTTGTGCAAGGTGATCCGGGGATCCACACGTATAGCATACTGGAATCTTTTTTGGGCTAGGACAGTTAGATGAAAAATGCCTTTCCTATCCACAGTTATAACACACCGGTTTACCCTTGAGGCAGACTCCCCTATGAGTCCTACCGCAAGTCTTGCATGGTTTGATCCTTCTCTTTGGATCTCCTTGCTTTGTCACGGTATTCCCTACATTGAACGCCTTTCTCTTGGGCGCACTCAAACCCCCGCTTGCACTGTCTGGTTTGACGCCTTTGTCAGCCTTATTCTTATTCCTCTTCTCCTTCTGGTATAAGTTCAAGGCCTCACTACCACCCTCGTCTATTATAGCCTTCTCTATAACCGTTCCAAATATTTCACTCTGGAAAATAGAAATTCAGTTGAAGAGCCAAGGATTTAACCCTAACTCAAACCTCTTCGCCTTCCTTACTTCGGTGTCCACATGTGGCGCAAATTTGGGTAGTTCATTGAACCTAGCTGCATATTGGGGAATAGTCATATCCCCCTGTTTTAATTCCAAAAATTGGACCTCCATCTTACTCTGCATGCTAGTAGGGAAATAGTTCTCAAAGAATATCTTCTTGAACTATTCCCATGTAGCATTGAGTAACTCTACCCTACTCTGGTTTGCCTCCCACCAAAAGTTGGCCTCTCCCTTCATCATAAATGTGGCAAAAGGAATTTTTTGCTCCTTCTTGACATTTGTTATCACAAATGCCTTTTCAATTTCCTTTACCTAAGCTTGGGCAGCGATAGGGCCCGTAGTTCCTTTGAACTCTGGAGGACTTACGCTTTTGAAATCCTTAAAAGTAGATCCTACGACTACTCCAGGATTTCCTCTAGCACCTCCCCCAGCCTCTTTAAAGGCTACAGTCATAAGAGTCACAAACTCTTGCATCGAGGTACGCGGAACCCCATCTTCTTCCACATTAAGTGGCTCAGCTTGACGAGTGCGTTGCTGTCTCTTTGGTGGCATTTTCCTGTTAACGTAAATAAAGTTTCATTATTATTTACTTCTTTCTGTTGGTTAGTATTCATGAAAAATAATAACACAATCACATGGCTAAGTATTTCCAAGAAACTTCTTATATTAAAATACTTCTTCATTACATGGTCGTAGCCATTTACAAACTATCCCGCTATTGGTTGTCAAAAGTTGGGATTTACAAAAGACTACCCTTTAACTATACAAAAGAGGGTTTTACGTCTGCTCTAGCTACACTACTATTTACAAGCTACAACTATCAGACTACATCTGCCTCACAGCTTTTGCGTAGTCCACCTTAGCCATACTAGTCACTATGTCCCGACTAATAGTATGTCGGGTCTTTCCTTGATCCACCGGATATCTAGCAATCTAGTGCTGATAATCCTCATATGAACTCCTACGGATATAGGACATCCGACTTATCTTCTGCTTCTTATTCAGAAGCTCAGTCTTGAGTTCCTGGACCTCTAGCTTTAGGTCCCGAACCTTGTCCTTAGCGAGCACCTTCTCATCATGCTCCTCCTTCCATAAGATCTCCATATCCTCTCTATCTTCCACTACGTCATCGACTACTGTTTTGAGGTCACGAACCTCTTTTCTTAGTTGGACATTTCTGTCCAGGATTGTCATGAATAGAGCCTTCATGGACTCCTCGGGTGACATCTCCTCCTCCGTAGGTACTACCGGATCAAATATCGCCATCTCTACATCCTTTGACATACCATCAAATATGGTGGCATAATCAAAGTTATCTTCAGAAGGATCCTCTTCCTCCGTATCAGACTCATCTAGTATCACTAGTGGCACTTCGGCTTCTAGTACTGGTTCCATATCTATGAAGTTGACAGACGCTTCACTTAGCAACTGTAGTTCGCTAACTGAGTTCATAACTCATGTTATCTACAATAAGACAAAATAACTTGATTAGTACACAATCAAAATATTAAAAACACATAACACATTTAATATGTTTATGGTTACTTTCTTCGTTAAAACTCTACTTTCTTCCTCTCCCCAAGGTTATGGCTTAAGGTTTTCTCTCCTTAAGTTTTATAACCTAAGCTTTGATACCAACCTATGACGCCCCCAAATCCGGGTACCTTCACCCAGGATATGGTGCTTCACTGTACAACTACCTACTCATACATTCCACTGAAATATTCAATAGCTTGTATAAGTTTAACTAACATTCATTACAACTTCCTTCCCAAAATCTTATTAACCCTTACATCCATTCAGTGTCATAATATTGTGTATTAAAACAAAATACTATACTATTACAAAAGTAGTTAAGCATTCATCTTGGATTTGCCTTTGTCGCTACCGAAGCTTTTGGTCCGACTACTATTAGCTGAAAACATATGATTTAAGCAAGGATGAGCATAAATGGCTCAGCAAGTCTAACAATTTATGTTGCAACCACAAAATCAAGAATCATATGTCTCGTCTTCGATAACTGTACAAGAGTTATGAAGAAATAGGAATAAGCCAAATAAGTTTTTTGAATTCCTTTAAAACATTCTCAAGGACACAAAGTCGCTTAATAATCTAAGCTGGTCATTGACCATAAACATCATCTTTTAAAAAGGGCAAACTTGTACAAGACCGTAAGCCCGGCTTCACTTACGAGCACGTCCAGGTGATCAGCCTGTAGTACTCTGCGTTGATCAACACTACATTCGTAAATGTTTTCACGTTTACATGGCAACACAATGCCTGGTCGAATTAACGATAATAAAACCTTTGTGTATTCATACTCAGGTTTTCTTTGAAATTCGTACCAAATTAATTGGCATAGGATAACTCATCAATGATACTTTGAAGGATTTATGACAATCAATCAAAGTACTATACATACTCGTTTAGCCGAAGAAAATGGCATCGGCTATCCAATAATAATTCATGCATAGGCAACTATGTATAATGACAACTTGTCCGACTCGTGTACAGACAAGAGTTCATGAAAACTTGCATAACATATTGTTAATATAAGAATTAGGAACTTGTATCAAGTAAATCTTGAACAAGGTTAGAAACACTTGCCTTTGCGTCTTTAGTCTTGTTAGATATACTTTGTCTTTATACTTCTACAAGATATCAAACACAAAGTATATCCATTAGATTACCACAATTGATAAACATTGTGTAACTTATCTTCTTCTTCTTTTATAACTTAACCGAGTTGTTACTATGATAACATTCGTTCAAGTTATTAACTTCCTTTACGGCTTATGAACTGGTATGCGTTTTTAACACGAACACTCAATAATCATCATGGACTACCCCTTAATTGATATGAAAAAGGTTAAGTAAATGAATGCTAATGTCTAATAATTCCCCTGCTGGCTCTGCAGCGCCAGCTTTTCCTCTTAAAGCGGCACGACGGAGCTACCACTCTAGAAATTTTTCAACCCTGACCTGGCGCTGGCGGTGCCCTGTTTACTCTTTGTAGCCGCGCTGCGGCATTGACCATACAGGGAACCAGAACCCCGAACTGGCTCGGCGGCGCCATAAAACAAGGCTTGGGCGGCGCTGCGGCGCCGGCCTTGTGCCTCAGAAATTTTTTTTGGTTTTCTAGGATTCTCCGGCTCGTAACGTGATCGTTACAAATCAGAATTGGCTCCTTCTAAAGCCAATAGTTCACAAATCCTATGTTCTATCCTCTCCTAAAGTCAGAATTCATTTCTAAATCCGTCAGCGAGAATTTTGCTGATTAGTCCATTTTTACTTTTTCGTTAAACGTTCGTGAACGTTCGATGCTCAATTATTCGTTTTAAGTCAAAATTGGTTCGTTCTCGCTCCCGATAGTCTTATTTATCGAATTACACATGTTGCAATAAAAAGCCAACGTTTCTGACTCACACGACGACTTTTGACTTCTAATCCAAGAAAAATACATTTTCGACGATTATCGTCTAGTCCCGTAATTTCCACCGAATCTTCGTTTTTCTTTATTTTTACTTCAAACCAATTGGAATCACTCCAATAGTTGATTATTACTAAATATGATTCTTGAAATCTTCTATGTTCTAATGATTTGACATAGTTATTCATTAAGTCCTTTAGTCAATTATTAATGATTTGTTTTTTTACTACTCAAGCTCCCATTCTTAAGTTCTTTACTTTACTTAATCATGGTTCCATCATTCTTATTATTAAGAATTATAGTCCACTATCGCCAACCTTATAACTTCCTAGTACTAAATTCTCCACACTTCTCTAATAATATCATTAGAAGAAAGATGGAAGATGAAACTTTAGGTAGGTATACCTTGTGAAGTTCTTGGTTGAGTTCCTTAAGTTATGAGGATAACTTAACTCTTGCACTTCTCTTGCTTAGATTTTCTTTTCTCTCACTCCCAAATTATTTCTCAATTCAAATTAACCCACAATGATCAAAGAGGGTCTCTATTTATAGGCTTGGCAAGACTTAGGGTATTTTAGTCTTTTAGGCTCAAACCTCCTTAATCTTACTTTTGGCCACAAGTTTGACCACCTCCTTAACTTAACTTTGCCCACCCAAGTTTATGACATCACCCACATGACTTCATGCATCTGACATTACAAGCTTAATGACTCATCACTTGGGTTGCCCTTATGGTTTAACCCACCCATTGACCTATTGATTCAACCCACGGGTTTAATAATTCATTTTAATTCAATTTAAACGTATTGGCTTTGCATAAAATTCGTATTATACATGTACCAATTCTCGTACTCGCTATATATACTCTTATAATAACTCGTATTATACTCGTATTCATACCGTATAATAATCATTATTATTATACATAACCCATTAATTATAGGTTAAAATCTCCCTAACCCTTAGGGTATAAGTCCACAAGCGAAAACTTCGCGAGCCATAACTGGTATTTATTATAGATATTTTATCTTGTCATCAAATCCTATCATTACGCGTTTCTCGGAATGTCAATATTCATTCCGATCAGAAATTGATGAATAGTGATTTCTCAAAAATTTCTCAAAAAACTTTCGTTTTCATCTTAAAAATTCATATGATTTAATTCTAGCATGAAGCCAGACTAACCATATTCACGTCTTCTAGGTCATAAAACGACGAGAATTAGCTTACTCACTTGAATAACATTTAATAATTTTATTCAATAAATAATAGAAATTCCTTTACATAACGGTCCTGAATTTCTCGGGCGTTACAATCTCCCCTCCCTTATAAGAATTCTATCCCCATAATTACAATACAAGTTAGTAAAATAAATGGGGATACATTTTCCTCATTTTATCTCGAGTTCCCACGTTGCTCTTTGGTATTATGGTCCTCCATATCACCTTCACTGAAGGTAGTAACTTTATTCCGCAAACCTTGTTCTTTTCCTATTATTTACTTGAATAGGAACTTCTTTCATACGTTAAATCTTTCTCAACCTGAATAAGTTCATACTCGATTACGTGCTTGTAATCGGCCTTATAGGGACGCAATACCGATACGGGAAACACGTTATGGAATATGCCCCAACTCTGGAGGTAATGCTAAAGCATAAGTACCTCGCCTACCCTTCTTAAAATCTGGAAAGTTCCTATAAACCTAGGACTTAACTTTCCCTTCTTCCCGAAGCGTATCTTCCATTTCTAGGGTGACAACTTCAGAAACGCATTACGAACCAACTTCGAACCTCTCTATTCTTTCGATGTGGATCGGCATACATCTTTTATCTGTCTTGTGGCTGCTACTAGTCGCGTTCGTATCAACTTACCACTTTCGCCGTTTATTGTACATTTTAGGTCCCAACATTCGAAATTCTCCCACTTCATCCCGCACAGAGGAGTTCTACACTTTCGGCATACAACTTCGTAAGGCGGCATGCCTACTAGCGTGAAAACTATTATTGTAGG